>CP092724.1:8607235-9194043 GCA_030273425.1 Microplitis manilae
TCGTAATAATAAGTAGTAATAATAATCACCCTAGTCATAAGTAATAAGAATAATTATAAGTAAATCACACTAGTAATTAGTTATAATAATAGTAGTAGTAGTAATAATCATAATAATAGTAATAATACTCGCAACACAAATACTGGTCAGCGTCCACTGTCATCACACCCCTCCTACCTCAACAAAAAAAGAGGTGAGCTTGTTCGCCTCCTTTCTTCAGGTCTCCTAACGTCTGGTGGGCCGTCTTTCCCATCGCCTCGATTTTTGGTGTCAGGTAGTTTTTATACCGTGCCACCCCAAATAGTCGCAGCGCCTCATCGTATGCAGTTAATGATACTCGTTTGGCCACCCTTTTGTCTTTCATCTCGATCAGGGGTATCAGCGATGCCGGCAAGCGTTTCAGTGGCGTCTGGACCCTTATTGTTGGTGAAAAAAGATCCCTTTGCTGGCTTATGAAGTGGTCTGGGTATTCGACCAGTGCGTCGTCGTATTCCCACCACGCCGCGTCTAGGTGGATTGGTGCGGCCGTGAACTAGGGACTGCTCTTGTGAAGTGGGCCCGGGTTGATGGCATCCTCCATTTTCCTCCCATTGCTTGGTCTGGTTGCGAGCGACGTCAGAGATTCTTTGATAACCGTTCTGATGGTAACCGGTTCGCAGGCGGCAGGGTCGCAACCAACTGGGGACTGCGTGTCGTTCGTGGGCCCGGGTTGGTGGCTACCTCCCTTTTATTTGCAGGTCTAGTGACAGTGGCTCTTGGTTGTTTGATGGCCGCAGTTTGGGCAATAGCTGGCCCGCTGATGGTAGACTTTGCTGCTTTTGGGGTTACACCCAACTGGGGACTGTTCATCAAGGACCGTTTCGTCGGCCTTTTGAACCCCGGGTTAGTTGGATCGTACGGCTCCGGTCTTTTGATGAGGTTGATTCTTACTTCCCGAATCTCCCTCAGTCGGATGTCGGGTCTCATTTTGAGATTCGACCCGGTGTCGTTGGTTGGTGTGAGTGTGGTTGGTGTGAGGATAAGTTGTGGTGGTCGCTGCAACATCTCCTCCATTAGCCATATCTCTTCCTCCATGGAAAATTCTTATTCCACTGTTAGTGACTGCATCTATTACAATAAATTTTACATAGTTTCGCATGTTTAGAACATCAATCTTTCACTCTCGATAATTATCATTCATCTAGCTTCCGGTTTTAAGGTAGTAGAAAAAGGGTCTGAAGTAATCTGATAAACTACCGTGAAAGTTTCTCAAAGGACACAGAACATTTCATGAACATTCTAGCTATGCCAAGCGTCAAATGTCGTTAAAGGAAATAATCAATGCTAGCAATGGGTTGTTAACTACCCATTTTATGGGGTGGTCCAATCTCAACCCGGTTCTCCGGCGGTAGAAGCTAAATTGGCCTTTTCGGCCATAGCCTGGGTTATTCGTCAAATTTCAAGATTTTCAGGTTCCAGTTTATGATTTTCAGGTTCAAGTTCGGGATTTTCAGGGTCAAGATTTTCATGAAAACGTTTTAAATCTTTTAAATGCGCGGTTAAGGTTTTTCTTTCTTTTGTGGCTTTGTAAACCGAGGGTCCCACGATTTTTGTAATTGTGTAGCCAGTGGTACATTTTTCGGCGAGTTTCGACGTGAAATTGTCGATCGCGGACGATAAACGGTGTTCTCGTTTGCAAACAAGTGTCACGATATTTAAATATCGCGGCAGTCTCACATCCGGTCGGTGAGCAACAGATGGCGGCACACGCTGCTCACACGTCTCTATATGCATTATTATTATTATTATTTTGTTACATGTGTGATTTTTGTTTTAATTATTACATTATTTCCACTGGATTGTTTCTTTAGGTATAAATTGGCTAGTGATCAGGAAAATTCACTGATCACAACAGGCATATAATGATATTTTATGATGCTGGGTAAAATAATCATATATTTAATTAATGTGCTTGTAATTATTGGGAGTGCTCGGCGCATGCGCGTCGACGCAACAGTTGTCAGCAACTAATTTATTACTTTTTAATTAACTTTATATCCGTCATGCATAAAGTAGTAACTAATTTTGCACTTATATTAATTTTAATTAATAATGCGTTAATCAGGTGGGCATTTAATGATGGGAACCTGCAAGGTTACACAGTTGACATCATGCAATTTGTCGTTGGTAGTATTCAAAAGTAACATGAGACAGAGATACTGTTCCCGTTGGTTGAAATGAGATACCGATATACAAGATGGCCGGCCGAGGTGCCGGCATGAGAATCACGTGCTGCCATGGTCAGACGTGGATAAACAGCTGTACGAGCAGTGTGTGTGCCTTTGCTGTTAGAGTAAATTTATATTGAGACGCTATTTGCGTTGTTGCAAATACTTGCATTAATTATTGCAATTGTTATTAACTAGTGGAGCAGAATTATTAGTTGTATATTGGGAATCAACCAAAGGGAATCTGTTCGAAGTTTTATTATAACAACGACTGTAAGTACTTTTGGTAATTCATTGGCGTGTAGCTTTGCGTTCCCGCGTTGGTGGCCATTTGCACTTGCGTGTATATATATCTATATATAGTACTTTGTCTTGTACACAGAATTTACAAGCATATTACGAAATAGATGATTATAGAGCCCAGTGGATGTTTGATTAATAATTAATTTGCAATAATATTGGTTAATGTATTTTAATATTAAATATTAAATAGTTGGATATTATTTATATTACGTTTTGTGATAACGTTATTGGTTGGACTGAATACATGCGACTGGGCCTGTAGCATTTGTATATAGATATACGTATCAGTGAAAGATTTTCCTGGTCTTTAGTAACAGTTTAAGTATTCAGAATATTTGTGTGAGTAGTAGTTAAGTAAACAAAGGATCACGCACTATTAATATCATAAGTCAGGATATGATTTAAATTATTACTGAGTTTTTACATAATTATTAAGATAATTAGCGATTATTATTTATATTACTTTTGGTGAACTGCGATTTATTCACCAGCGGAAAGCGATAACTATTTTGAAATTGAGTGATACGTTATTTTATAATTATTGAAGTAATATTTTGAGTTATTATTTTTGAGAATTGATATTAATTATTATACATTTTTATTATTATTTGATTTCACGTGCGAGTGAAATTATCCAGTATTATTATTTATATATTGAGATTTTGTTTCCTATAAATCACCAGCGGGTGAAATTATTATTTATATTGAGTTATTGATATCCATAAGTTGATTTTTTTTTTATATAAATCACAGGCGAGTGATTTATTTATTTTATTCATTATTTTTTTTTTGCGGCGAATATTTATTGCTTATTACGTAGTATTTTTGTTGTTTACAACCGTATTATTTATAGTTTCGTATACGCACACAACTATTATTATTTCTGGTTATTTTTGTAAGTGATTCAGTATTATTTTCTTATAATTAAAAATTGTTATTGTTGTGCGATACCGTTTGAGAAACAAATTATTATTTAAATTATAATTAAATGCAAATGGTCAGCAACCCGGTAGTATTTATTTTATTATTTTAGTTATTTGCTATCTTTTC
Organism: Microplitis manilae; assembly: GCA_030273425.1. Classification (NCBI taxonomy): domain Eukaryota; kingdom Metazoa; phylum Arthropoda; class Insecta; order Hymenoptera; family Braconidae; genus Microplitis; species Microplitis manilae. Next base: position 8,610,796 of record CP092724.1, read on the forward strand.
TTGCTATCCTATTCCTATTTCTGAAATTTGCTATCCTGTATTTATTTTCATTTTTTTCATTTCATTTTCTCCGTTGGTTATTTCGGTTTATTTAAATTTTGTTCGTGGGGCACACGAACTGGCGCCCAACTAGGATATCTAATCCAGCCTGAGCAGAGCTGCCTGTCCAGGGAGATTCAGGATATCTCCAGGTGGGACATTTTGGTTGGTTTTTGGTGTTTATTAAGTTATTTTCAGGTTTTCCATCCAACGGAGAACCATAACGGCTATTGAGCACTATCCACACTCCGCCGTGGGTCGTGTGAAATAGAGGAGAACGTTATAAGATATCCGATAGCTGGTTGCCAGGAACCTCGTTTCTTATCATAATACCTTGCCTGTTGGCCGTATGCTGTTGCCAGGTTAACTTTTACTAATTCGATGGTATATTCTAGGGTTTTCACTATGCATGGCACGTCGTATGTATCGCGATTTTCAGGTTCCCGTCGAGATTTCTCCGATACAGGGAATTGAATTTCGCGACCGTAATTTAAATACGCGGGTGAGAACTCAGTCGTATCGTGTTTCGCGGTGTTATATGCAAACATCAGTTCCGGTATCAGTTTATCCCAGGCTTTCTGATTTGCTCCAACGAATTGAGCAATCATGGTTCGTATGACTCTGTTGGTGCGTTCTACGGGATTGCATTGCGGTGAGTATGGCGGCGTTCGTACGTGTTTAATATGGATAACAATGTTTAATAACAATGCAATGTTTGATAATATGCATAACAATGTTTCTTTTCAAATTTATTTATTATCAACAATAATCTGGTCACCAGCTTAGACAAGTCTTTGAATCCTGACATATTTTATATTTGAATGAATCAACTGTAAGCCCCAATCTATTATCTATTTAGTATATTATATTTTCGTATATTGATATTCTCGGTACTGATTAGCGAAGTCCCCGCTGCCTGAGTAAATGTCTTAAGTGCTTTGACTCAAAATAGAAAAGAAAAGGGCAACGCAAATTTCAATTTATGACGGACCACGTGTTGGACAAACTTAGAGAGCAATCTTGTTCAGACTTACGTCTACTTGACCCATGTATCTGGCATTCTCGACGTTTTACTGAACTCTCCACCGAAACTTTTTTGACTTTGACCAAAATTCTCGGCAGAACTCAATACTCCAAAGAACAAACTCAAGATCAAATAAGAAAACTTCTTAATGACTTATAATAAAATATTTACCAGTACTTTATGCAAATTAGGCGTCTGCCGGACTCGAAAACTCAGATTAGTTAAATAATTGTAAAGTTTCTGGTGACGAGGTACCCTGGGCCTCAACTCCCACCTTCGCTCTAAAAAATTAATTTGCGGTCGTCACAAGTGCTGGTGCACGAAACAAAAGACGTTAAATTAAATTTTTCTGACCTAATAGTCGAACACAAGCTAACCGGTCACAATATGTCTTTAGAAATTATTGAAAATCCGTTTCGTTTTATTCCGATGAGTACTGGCTATCTCGTGGCTTAGGTGTTCACAAATTTGAGTGCCTCGCTGGACAGATCTTTTCTTTCTTAATTGATAGCATTGTACACTTTACTCTGTGTGCAGCCGTGTTCACCCTGTTTGTCACCATTTTCTCCTACCAGGAGCCTTTTCGCTCCAGATATCCTAATTGTATACGCACCCTCTTCTTGTATTTTTCCAATTCCCATTCATATTCTAATACTTACAGCTAAAACTGTATTTAAATTGGAAAATGTATAATCTGTGTGAATTTCAGCACACACTAAGAGTCAGTATAATTCGTCGATAAAATTTGCTCTGTCACGAAGGCAAATTTTCGGATTGACAGTATGATTGCAAATAGCTAATAATTTTTTTGTTGCTAATAAAAGGTAATCCAGTGTTTGTTGGTATTAATTTATTAAAATACATAAATCATTTAAATGTTGTTTTTGACTAATTTTTGATTGGTAGTGAAAATAAAAAAAAAAAAAAAGAAATGAAATGTTTTATTCTTATCATATCAATCTCTAATAATTTCTTCAAAAGACTACATAATCGATATTTAAAAAGTTCTAAATTACTTCCAATCCAAGGTAATGCTATGTAATATTATCACAAGGACAGTAATTTAATGAAATAAACTACAGAATAACAAACAAAAAAAGTAACTGACATAATGATATATTAATAACAACATACTAACCAAGTTCTAACTTAAAAAAAAAGTATGAGAGTTCATTTTTAGGGTAATTATTGTGTTGGTTATTTTGTCATGGTGATAATATTACATGCTATCCCAATATTAATCTGATTTTAAAGCATCAAATTGTAATATATTCTTTGGAAAATTTTTGTTCTGAAAACTGATGATGTTTTATTACATTTGATGATAAATAATGGTATAAATAAACACACAGTTTTATTTAAGTTTCATTAGACTAATACCTGTTGAAAAATATAAGTATGTTAATATTTAATAGGCCAGTATATTAATAAATTACTCTTCGACTTCAAGAGCCTTATCATCAAGCCAAGGCCTAAAAATTGGTAATGTAGAAGGATAATGAGCTCCTCTCTTCGATGAAGCACTCGAGACCAAGCCCCCCTCTTGTCGAAGTGGATAAGTTGCTAATATGATTGGTATTTGAAGTTTTATCTCTTTATCCAAACCTTTCGGACTTATAACAAACTGTAACAAAATGATATTTATGTAGTTGATCGGTTTGATACATTTGAATTATTTTCTTAACATTTATAGGAAATACCCTGTTTATGCTTATAATTAATTAATTAATAAAAATATTACATTATCTAAAATGCAACTAGAATACTTTTTTTTTTTTGGAATTCAAGTAGTAGCTTTATAGAATCCAGTTTCTTCATCAATCAAATTATTATATTTAACGTACGTTATTTGCGTTCTCTGATGGGTATTGCGCGTTTGGATCCCCAGATAAAATATCCCCGACAATATATCTCCGACAAACTATCCCCGGACAAAATATCCTAACGAGAAAATATCTCTCACATGAAATATCCTCAGACAAAATATCCTCGGAGAAAATATCCCTGTGACATTATTAAATTTTTGGAAAATTCCTATATTTTTTATCATTATTCAACTCATAATTATTATTTCAACAAGAACATTATAAGTATTGGTCTAATTTTTAACTTCCCGCTAAGTAAACCGATGATTTTCACGAAATTCGGGAAGTTATTGTTTTCACCCCAATTTTCAAAAATCCATTTTTCATCAGATGTCGACGTTTTGAGGTCCTAGGAAGCTATTCTGACTATTTTCAGAATGATGTCCGAGCGTGTGTATGTATGTGTGTGTGTGTGTATGTATGTAAACTCTTTGTAACTTTTGAACTAATGAACCGATTTGGATGGTCAAGGTGGTAATCGAAAGAGCTTGTTGGCCATCAACTTTCCTGAAAATTTCAGATCATTTGATCAAGTAGACTCAAAAATATTTGCGAATTATGAAAAAAAAAATTTTTCTTTTAGTTTTTTTTTATTTTTCAGAAACGACTTGAACGATCGACTTCAAAATCTTATTAGCTCTAGAACTTAATAGAATGCGTCGATCGAGAAAGAAATAATGAAAAACGGTTTTTTTCTAAATATCTTCGAAACGTCTAATCCGATCGATTTCAAATTTCAATCAGCTTCAGCATTCAATAAAACGCGCCAATTGTCACCTCAAACGTCAAAAACAGTTAATTAGTTCACAAAGATATCGGCATTGAAACGTTAAAACAATAATATTTTTTGTTATTTTTTCCTGATGAACCAAATTATAAAGTACTAAAATGTGTCTGAAATTATACCAACTCTTCCTCTTTTTGGTCTCTTTTGATCATCATGTAATGCCATCTAACTTGTTCTTTAGTTTAAATCATATTACCAACAAAAAATTGAAACACAGTTTTTAACAATTTTCTCGCATGTTTCATATATTATTGCTCTGACCTAAATCAAAACTCATTCAAATCTTGATGTTGATCACTGGCATTGATTTCTGCCTCAATACATTAATTCCATTGAACATAATCGGGAATAAAAATTTAAAAACCGCTTAGTTATCAATGATTTTCGATTCTTAAATTTTCAAAGTTTAGCATAAAACGTAACTTGTTAGAGCTTGGTAAGTTCACTAAAAAACAATTGCATGTAATAGCATTTTCGAGCTCGAAGACCTCGGAAATATATTCACAGAAATGAGCTCAAGGAGCTCGAAAACAGCGGGAAGTTTTGGGGCTGGCCCGCAGGGCCAACCGATGCCCGGGTTTTTTTTGTTTGAAAACGGCACAGTACTCTTGCAAGTGTTGAAGATTATATATTTTATAGTGACGCACACATATGACTTGTGAAAAAAATGCATATTTTTAGACATATTTTATAAAGTATAATACATGTGATACATTAAGTTTTTTGCGAGACCTAATGTCTTAAAGACAAATTATTTTTGGGCAATAAATCTTGGGTCTTTTTGGCTAGTTTTTTACATATATTTTGGAGGTATGTTTCACACTGCTTCCAATCAATAGAATTTCCGTATAATTTATATTATTTATAATCTATAAGAGTTTTTGCATGATTCAAACACGAAGCGAAGAAGTTGTGCTTTACTACCAACTTGTCAAGGTCACGTGATTTTCTTACATTAAACCGAATATAATATTTTCATATTACACTCAAACGTAATGAAAAACATATTAATATAAAGAAGGAACCCGTAAAAAATGAAACATATATGGCCATGCATGACCGTATATACTTCATACGGTTATGTATGACTATATATGAGGGCGGTTCAAAATAAAAATTATTTTTTTTTCGAGCCTTATGGTCTTAAAAGTTAGTCTTAGGTATTAGAAAAATCCTCCCGAAAGAGCAGATCGAAAGCTCAATCTTGCTAAGAGCTCAACGAATATTAATTTTCTCATTTGAATTACATGTAAAAAAAATTTGGAAAATCAAAAAGTGCGCGATTCATAATGCTCATTTATTATGAAATAATAAAATAATAATAAACAAATGGCGGGAAGCATAACAAGATATTGAGTCGCTATTAGGTAAAAATAACAGAGAAACGCTTCCTCTTAAAAAATGCTTATAGCTAATTTATGTTTTGTAACCGGCCTCACCGGTAAAAAATCTTAAAGTCAATTTTTTCTCAAATTTTCATGGTTTTTTTTTCATTTTACTCGCAAACCACTAACTTTACAACAAAATTTTGCATGACCTTTTTTATAGAAAAATTTAATTTCCTACAAAAAAAGTATTTTAAGCCATTACTGTAGAGCAAGTAGTTTCCGAGATAAATTTAACTAAACATCTCAAAATTTGAAAAATCACTATTTCATTCAAGATTTCAGTACTTCTTTATAAAATTATGGCCGTAGAAACATATCATGTATAAGAATAAAATATGAAAATACATATTACACGTTTACATGTAATTATAAAAGGTATGAAACAATTATCTTTGTACTGAGAGAGGTAGTAATTAAAAAAGCTTCCGATGGTGAAATAAAGACACTTGGGTTACGATAAGAAAAGATGGAAATAATTATAATAGGAGATAGTTTCGTATTACTGGACATATTTTTGATATATTTACTTGTGTATATTATATATTTCTTCGGCCATAGTTTTATAAAGAAGTACTGAAATCTTGAATGAAACAGCAATCTTTCCAATTTTGAGATCCTGTGAAAAAATTTTCTGATATGGCCTGATTTCGGCGGTTCATATCAGGCCTGATATGGAAATTGGCCATATCGGACAATATATGTACAGATAAGATTTGATATGTTCTGATATGGACATATCAGACTATATATAGTGAGATTAACATTGTTATCTCGGGAACTAAATTTATAGATAATTTTATAAAATTGTGTATAACTTTGTAAAATTGTATATGCAATAATTGTCATGAAAAAAAAAAAAAAAAAAAAAAAAGAAGAAAAAAATCCAGCCAGGTCATGGGTTCGAACTCGAGTACTTCTGATTCAAAGTCTGATCTATTAACCACTCTGCCAAATCACAAACTTGAAAGGTAAGGTTGATTATATCTATTTGGATGAAATTGAAACTAAGAAAATTGAAGACATCAGATAAATGATTGATTTGGTTACTTGTATTATATTTAATTGTTATTGTTTATAGAGTAACGGGACCATTAACGGTATACCTACCAGTAACGGGGCAAGAACTACTTCTTTTGGTAAAAAAAAAAAAAAGAAGTTAAAGATTTTTAAACTTACACGGAGAAAAATGTTGGCTCAAAACCTACCAATTTCTATTATGCTGTCGACCAAGCTTGAAACAGGAAGGGAAGCATGCAAAAAATTATTATGCTCATACGAAAAATTATTATGCTCGTACGAAAATTATTATGCTCATACGAAAAATTATTATGCCGCATCATAATTATTATAGTGTATGAAAGTAATTGTAATTAAATCTCATCGATAAGTTTCTCGCGCGTAGTAAGTATTGTGATACAGTATAATAATTTTTCGTATGAGCATAAAAATTTTTTGGATGCTTCCATTCCTGTTTCAAGTTGAGTCGACAGCATAATAAAAATTGGTAGGTTTCGAGCCAACATTTTTCTCCATGTAAATAAATTTTTTTCAATTTAAAATTTCAATTTTTTATATTTAAACTCATTACGAAAATTTGAAATTCTCTCAGATATTTAAAAATTGATCTCGTGAGCTTATTGGAAAAATTTTTCAACAAAGTTTGTATACTTTATACAATTTATAAATGCGCTAAATTAAAATATTTAACAGACTTCATAAGATTTTATGAATCATTATAAAATCGGTTTTTCCGAACAATGTTACGTTATTTGGTCGTTTCTAAATTATTTTACCAAACGTATGTATACAGAAAACTAGAAAAAACTAGTATATGTGCCCATATCAGGGCATATCAAACCTGATCAAGATTTTTTTTGACAAGCATATTAAAATATATATACCCTTATTAAGTTATATCAGGTCATATCAAGACATATAAAAAAAATTATATACAACCATATCAAGTCAGATCAAGACATATCAAATCTGATATCGACATATCAAGTTGATATGGCTTGATATGGCCAATTTTTATATCAGACTATATCAGAATATATTAAAAATTATATATGGGCATATCAGATCATATCAGGTCAGGTATGAATATATCAAATTTTTTGATTTGGCCATAGTAGGTCATATAAGGTTTGATCAGAAAATTTTTTCACGGGATGTTTAATTAGATTTCTCTGAGAAACTACTGGCTCTACGATAATGGCTTAAATAAATTTTTTTGTAGGAAATCAAAGTTTTTATAAAAAAAGTCATGTATGATTTTGTTCTAAAGTTAGTGGTTTGCGAGTAAAATAAAAAAAAAACCATGAAATTTGGAAAAAAATAAACTTTAAGATTTTTTACTAGTGAGGCTGATAACAAAACGTAAACCAACTACAAGCACTCTTAAAGGGGAAGGATTCCTCTGTTACTCTCGCCCAATAGCAACTTAATATCTTTCAATGCCGCGGAACTATAGATAATTGAAAAAAAAAAAAAAAAAATTTACATGTTAATTAAATGGGAAAATTTCAAGTTCATTTAGCGAGTACTTAAAATTAAAATTAAGAGCTCATCTTTGGTGAGAACTTTTTTTTACATGTTTAGAACATTATTCCGTCAATGGACCAGAAAAAAAGTCGTTCCAAACGAAGCACCCTAATAGCCATATATGGCAATATATGAACATATGTGGTCATATGTAGACATACAGATTTTTAAAATAAATATAACAGGGTACTGTTACCTTGGTTGTCCTTTTTCACGGCGCCACTGGAAGTATTAAACGGTCTTCCAGAACCGGATTTTAATCGTTCAGGGTCGTTGTAAAATTATTTGTAAGAGAAGGAAGAGGAAGGATAATTTATAATCAGTTAACACTTTATTTAAAATAACAATTTTAACCTTTTATTTATTTAATAAACCTTTTTAAACTTATATCTTTTGACCTATAAACCTTATAACCTTATGACCTTAATAAACCTTATACCTTACACAATTTTGTCAACTACTTTTGACTATCACACTCACTCTGAGTCCCCTGAACTTTTATTTTACACACACGACTTCCTTAACCTAAACCTCCGCGTCGTCAACATGACCCTCTACGTGGCTAAAACAAAACTATTTCTCGCGCGGGCCCCTGAACCCTCTGCGCGATCACAAAACCTTAATTAATAATTCACGCGGTCCCCAGGACCCTCTACGTGATTTCACCAACTCGTTTATGCGGTCACCTTGATTCTCTACGTGAATAAACTTTACAATTTTAATAATCACCAATTTTCATAATCACACTTTTCCACTCACACATTTTTTTAACAATATAAAATTCCGTTATTTTATTTAACCAATATTGAAATCCCTTAATTCAATATACCATTTAAAATCACTAATCAATCAATATACATAATTATTTACAATCGCTAACGTTTTCCTTTTATCGCAATCAATTAATAGATTTACTTAAGCCGATTTTACACACTAACATTTCATCATGACAATACTCAAAACTTGACTATCAATTTCCACGTTGACTTCCTGGCATATTTACTACGAATAAATAAATTAATTTTTTTTCTTTTAATTATCTTTAATTAATTAATTTATAATTAAAATTACTCTAATATTAATGATTAGATTATTAACTAGATTAAGAATAATTTTCCGGCACGCGGTCTCTTGCATGGCCTTGAAAATTCTACGACGCAGTAAATCCAGCCATGTTGCCTGGATTCTTCTAGAAGCTTCAAGAACACTAGATCTTTAGCGTCTGGTGGACGAACCTATTTCGACGTTAAATAATTAATTAATAATTAATTTACCTAGTTTGGCCTAGACGCGACGATCAATTTACGGACACCACGTACGATTTTGTATGACTATTATGTCGATACTGGTCCAGGTCGTCTCGTGTTCTTTTCCTTGTTACATCTCGGTACTCTCGCAATTTATATTCTTGATTTTATTACTCTAATACCTGATCTTCGGGTAGTCGACAGTCCAATGCCTAGTGGATTGCTCGGTCCTACCGGCTCTCTGTGCGTCTTGGTGGTAACCCGGTCCTGCCGGTTCTGTGTCGTTTCTGCTGCTGTCTTCCGTTTTTAATAATTTCACTCGGTTGTCTTCGGTCGTTATCGGAAGACTACCCCTCTACTTAATTGTGATTGGGCCTAGCTTGCAAATATTTTCAATTAGTGCACCTGGCAAAAAGTCGGAAAACTCATTCAATTGCTCGTTTAGGTTTACGGGTAGGGTAAATGACTATCAGTGAATTATCACGATTTTGGTGGATAAAATAACTCATTTTACCCTGTTACATAAATTTGAGCTGACACTCACAATTACTTATTGAGACAAATCGCTTTTTGTCTTCGCGATTTTTACCAACAGCCACTGGAATTCGCGGGTTCAACCTTGGCTTAGGCTGGCCTCTAACAAATTTTCATTTTACTAAGACAGAGCAATGAGCTAGGATTCTTGCAAAGCAAAGACCCGCGCTTATTCAAACACGGCAACGTATGTGAAAACTTATCAACTTACCTCACGGCTTATAAAATTATAAATCTTTCTTATTGATGGTTGAATGACTATTAATAACTTAATTAATAATACTCTTGTTAAACTATTTAAGAATCGTACCAGTAAAATAAGATATGAATAAGATGCACAGATAATAGATAAAGTGAATGATTAACAGTTGCAATGATTATTTATTGCCAATTATAATAATAAAAATTCTTTACAAGAAGATGCAAGCGCTCGCAATAATGTAGATGGGCGCATGGCACAGTGTAGTTTTATGTTGCGAGGATATCACTGTAACGTACAGTAATATTTAATTAAACTAATTTTATTTATGATAATTAATAAACTAGAACAGTAAAGTATGATCACAAGAGAATTGCTAGTGATGAAACTGTAACGCAAGTTAATTGCCCGATTTACAAAGAATGCAACTAGATCGCCTGTATTTACAGAATCACAAGAAAATTGCTAATATATTGATAGAATCGCCAGTAAATTGCTAGTATATTACAATAGTGAATAAGCTATCCGTCTTATTACTAATTGGTCCCGGATCGAAGTGTTTGACCGATGATTTTTGGCGTCGGACTAGCCTCGGGACTTTGTCCCCACTTCACCCTTACAGACATGCGTTGGCGTGATAATTAGTCATGTGACCACGGCACTACGACTTGTGTAGTTTCATACGGCAACGAGACGGGGAACAATGGGAACCGCAAGGCTGAGGACGACGAAGACAATTCACATTGTCTTATTATATACAGGATGTTGTAGTGCATAAAAAATAAGAAATTTTTTTTTGATATTACTAATAGCAGATTAATGATTACATTCTGCTTTTCGAAATGTGAATATTTTCTTTCAATCTTACGTGGCTCAACTAAATTTAGTGGTCACTGTCAGTTGCGTAGCCTAGTCGTTAAAGCGTCGGTCTTTCGTACGTAAGGTCCCGGGTTCGAATCCTACTGAAGCGGGCGCGGTCATTGATAAGTCGAGCGTTTTTCCTCTGAATTAAAAATTTCTAATTCGATCAGGAATGCAACTATTCACATATCCGATAATCTCTACGTCGCCAAAATAATAAAAAAAAACTCGTTTTTTTTTAATTTAGTTAAAATTTTCATACATAGTAGGGTGCTTCGTTTCCGGCGAAAGTATTTTTTTTGTTGCTCATCTAGCAAAATATTGTTTTTTATGCTAAAACAAAAATTCCTGCCATGTTTGAGCTCTTGATTCCAATCCTAAGTACTTTCCATTTGATTTCCAAGATTTCCCATTTAGAATACACGTAAATTAAATTACTTTTTTTTTTAAGTTTCTAATACTCAGCTGCGTTTTATGATATCGACATGGTTTCGGTCGCAAATTGTAGGGCATTTGATGTTCTTCAAAAGTGCTCGTAGTAACTTAGCTGTAATTCCAGCTGTTTCACTGATGTCCGCTGAGGAAGTCATTTTTCGTATCAAATTGACCGTTATTGGCTTGCAGAATGTAAACCAATGAGTGCACACCAAAAATGTAAATAGGAATTTTATAGGAAATTTTATTCTCTTCAAAAAAAGATTATGAGTCAAGTCACTAAACTCTATAGTTTCCGAGTTATAATGATTTGAATAATTTAAAAAATAAAATATCAATTGTCATTTTTTTTTTTTTAATATTTGTTCAGTCACAAGCTTGATTAATTTAAATCAGCTTCCAGCATTTCTGCTAAGTCCGGGAGTTGCCGAACTTGCTACTGACTGCAAGTCAGAATAGTGCCGGGTCACTCGCTATCTGGGTCCGGTACATACAATTTCTAACTCATGGCCGTATCAAGACGCTATGAAAATCCGCTACAAGCCGGCCAATCATATAATTCGTGTTATATTGGCCAGCCAATGAGAGACTTCGCTATCAACTACTTCCTGTTGGCGCGCTTTTAAGCCAATAGAAAAATTCGTCTTATGCAGCGAGGCTGCCACGTCGACAGCAAGCGTTCACGACGACTCAACGACGCTTCCAGTATTAATTATTCTACAACGTGTCTTGCTACTTGCAACCTCGTGCTTTTGAAACCGCTTTTCTCTTACAGTAATTAATTCTTGTGTGATATTAATTTAAACCGCTACACTAAATTCTCTCTTTATTTAGTCAGTATATTAAGGCTGCCATGTACTGAGAGTAAATTAATTGATTGTCGCGTATAATCATATTAAAAATAATTAACGCATTGATAACCGCTACTGACCACGTGTCAATTTAATACGTGATTCTTTTCTTGAGTTTTGCATTCGCTATCACGTCATTTTTAGTCGCATTCGCTTTATCAGTTAAGTTTCTTACAATTTTAAGTGTATATAATGTAAACAAATAACTAATTTATTTATTAATAAAAACTATGTAATTTTTAATTATTTAATTCCTCACGTCTAAACCAGATCCAATAAGTTTATTCGCTTATTTTACAATATTATATTTTTCAAATTATTAAAATTACTATAGCTCAGAAACTATGAACTTAAGCGACTTGACTCATAAGACTTTTTTTGAAGGGAATAAAATTTCCTATAAAATTTCCGCTAATATTTTCAGTGTACTTTCATTGGTTTACGTTCTGCAAGCCAATAAAGGTCAATTTCATAGGAAAACAGACTTCCGCAATGGACACAAGTAAAACAGCTGGAATTACAGCTAAGTAACTATGGGCACTTAAAGAACTCCAAATGCCCTTCAATTCGCGGCCAAAACCGCGTCGATATCATAAAACGCAGCTGAGTATTAGAAACTTAAAAAAAAAAGTAATTTAATTTACGTGTATTTTAAATGGGAAATCTTGGAAATCAAATGGAAAGTACTTAAGATTGGAATGAAGAGCTCAAACTTGGCAGGAATTTTCGTTTTAGCATAAAAAACAATATTTTTCTTGATAACCGACGAAAAAAATACTTTCGCCGGAAACGAAGAACCCTAATAGATAGTCATACCATGTATGACCATAGCAAGCTATGTATGGTCATACATGGCCATACCAGGCCAATTTACATTTATAGTCATATATGGCCATACACGATCATATATGGGCATATATGGCCAATTTCCATGCATGGTCATATATGGAGCACTCATATATGGCCATGTATGATTCATTTTTCACGGAAACACTAATAAATAAGCCTGATAATTTTTTTAAGTTGTCTGATACGTATTCTTCATGAAATAAATAATTTAACAAACACGGGTGAGTCGAATTTTTTTAATATTAAACTTTTCAAAATATAGCATGAGCGTTCGAGGCGTGCACGTTCTCGGATTTTCCAAACTTTTTTTTTTAATTTCAGTTAATGATGATCGATATTTTATTACTTGAGAGATTTTTCGTGAAAATATTCTGACGAATGAAATTTATAACTCCACGGATATTTTGTCCAAGGATATTGTGTCCGAGGACATTTTGTCTTGAGGATATTTTGTCTTGAAGATATATTGTCTGGGGATATTTTGTCTGGGGATCAAAACGCACCGAACCAAGTATATATTATTAGCACACTCGCTCTAAACTTACTCAATACATCACACCTCTGTAGGCCAGCTAATCACACTCGAATGCCCAATATTCTATCCATACTTACATAAACATGATAGAGTATATTAATCAAATGACATCCTCGAAGATTCGTCGGTGGTAAAGGCGGCACGTACATTTGTTCATTCAACCATTCTTCACCTTCACCTGGTCGTATTTTTCCTCGAGATACGCTAGCAAGTTCTCTAGTTTCACTGGCTAGAATTTTACCTCTGCATAAATATTGAATTGTTTCTGTCAATGATGCTTTAGTGGATTTCATTGTAACCTGAAAGTTTTAAAAGGCTGGGTTAAATATCTTGAACTATACTCGTACTTATTTATTGAATAAATTCGTTTTCATCTCCTTTCCCATGACATCATATAAGATTTTACAATAGTTATTCTTGTAAATACGGTTAAAACGTAAAATTCACACATGACTCGAATTAACCATCTTTTTAAGTAAATCAGACAGAACATTTCTAAGTATAAGATTTCATGCATTAATCACGTTGAGTGATGTTATAGAGTATATTTACTTGGTATGTATAATAAGTGGCCACGTATTTTTTTTATAGGCGGAAAAACAGACGTAGGCGGTGAAATCACCTGCCAAAGTTTAGGTTCCAAAGAGGTGTTTTGCAAGTTTCGCATACTTGCAGTTTGAATAATCGAATGGGACAAATAGCACCAGTTTTTGGATGGAAAATGACGAAAAGTGGCATTGGTGTTATAATAAATATCTAATGGACTTTAATGAAACTAATGGCGATCGAAAGAGGAAAAAAAAGTAGAAGATATGTCTATTTGGGTTTTTCCGAAAAATCAAGTTTCGGGGGTGAATAACCCTAAATCCGTCTACATTGACCAACAAGAAAACATTAGTATTTTTACATTAGCTTTGGTTTTTATTTGTGGAGAATTATTGTTTCATACGTTTTCAACAGTGAGGACATCATAATAATATAATTTTTTTATATTTTACTTACTTTTCGAAAAAAAAAAAAAAAAAAATACGTTTTGTTCCATACATTTTTTTCAACAAGAATTCACAAATAATTTTTACAAAAATATTAGAACAAGAAGCATTTGATCATTTTGATGTTTATTAAATATTCTTTATTTTTTCATATATAGATCTATTCAACGTATGTTTTACAATCATGAAGTTCATAAACAAAGTGCTGAAAACACAACAACTTTATGCACCACGAACAGCGGATTATTGCTAGATATATATTTTGTGGTCTAAAAATCGTCGTGTCAACTATTGTTCCAAATTTACCACTTGGTTCGTGTAAAACTAAAAGTAGTGGGGATAAAAGCTTTCTATCAGCGGATACAGTTGGTTGAACTGTGTAACTATGTGTCGTAGAAGTAACAGATTGTACAAGACATTGTACCTGTTTTTCTCCTTCATCAGCTGAAGTTCGCCCGAAATGCATTCCCAACTGAAAACCACTCTGATCTGAATTGTATACATTTGCTGATTTATAAATTTTAATTTTTTATTTCATATTGAGAAATTTTTCAGCTTGCTCTCTTAATATTCTTTTATCTTCAGATGTTTTGGACGTGATAAACTTATTTACTTCTCGTGATATAATGTGATGTGCTCGTTGAAATGATAGGATCCACTTTAGTAATGCTTTAAAATGGGAATCTTTGGCACCAATTTCTTTTTGAGCTCGTAAGGTCCATCTTTTTCAATCGTAGTCATATATTATTAAGCCTGCATCTACAACCGCTTTGAAATTTACTAATGTATATTCACAAATTCTTGCTCATTTTTCTCTATCAATCCTTCCTTGATTTGAAGTATGATCCCACCGTCGTAACTGACACACAGATTACACTCTGTTAAATTTTTGTTTGATAATCTCTATATTTAAATTTCTTTCCCGCTACGCAAGTAGTCAACGGCTCTAAATTTATATTTATATTCGCGTGGCTGTCCAGAGAAGCACTTCTCCTTGTTGCAGATTATTCAAGGACCATTAGTAAGCTAGAGAGATATTCGTATGTATATTTTCTCCAACGAAAGCCCCAAGTGATGTGTTCACAGCCCTAGAGGGACTTAAATCGACTCGTCAATTAGCGACATGCTATGTGTCCACTCTTACCATCGGTTGATGAGTATACGCAGTTGGATTGCAGGAGCGATACCGTGCGAGCCTATACGGCGTGTCCCTAAGAGGGGGGGGGGAGAGCCAAAGCAATTAATTAGGCGTTCGATAACCTGTATCGACGTCAGATCATAGATGGTGCCAAAACCATAAATCACCTCGTGGAAGAGTAATGGACCCACGAAACTTGCGAGGAGAGAAAAACTCCTTCTTCTCTGGGCCACCATTACAGTAAGTGGTTTCCTTTCTTATCTGAATAGTAAAATCTAATTAAAATTGTGGAATCTTCGAAGATTACGTCCCGATTATATTTTTGGGCATCATAGCCGCTATTTTTTATTAAGTTGGAATTATTATTTGCGTGGGCTTAGTGCTCGTTTAATTAGTATTTTTCTAATAAAGTTATTCGTTGTTTTGATCACGTGTTGAGGGGTTTATTTTACACTAGAAAATATATTCCTTTTCCTTAAATAAGTATCGTAAAAATATTCCACCTGGTGAATCGGATCTTTTGAGATCAGTGACGATACAGGTAAGTCTTCTACGAAGCTCTTATTGTTTTGTTCCTGTAACGTTGGTAAAAAGTAAGTAACTGTCAACGTTGGAAGATAGTTATTGGGTCCTCAGCCACTCAGAATCGTGGATTACTTAGATAAATAAGACGCAGTATTATTCATTTAAAAGTAACGTAATAAATAGTAAAATTGAGTTGAGTGAATTTTGAAATTTATTGTAAGAAATAAATTTGTGAACGTGCAATTGTCTTTTATCATTTCCACGTGGAAAATAAGTTGCACCGTTTCAATTCATAAGATAAATCTTCATTATTACTTGTGTATTCTTCGGAAAGTGTTTCTCGATTCACTAGTGCATTTGCCCACTTTTTGTTTTCTACTATTTCCATTGTCCAATCTTTGAATGATTCTTGAAAATGTTTTGGAAACTTTCATTTATTTGTATGTTTTCATTATTTTCACGTGATTCCGGAATGTTCGTGGCTTGAAATGTTGTTAAGAGTAGTCCTATAACATTTATAGAATTGACTTTCAATTTTCTTAATGCACAAAATGGAAGTTGTCGTATAATTTTGAGTAATTCACTTACACAAAATTACAAGATTATAACACTGTTGTGAAGAATAAAGTACAGCGCAATAACTGAACTATTTCCAAAAATATGAGTTTATTCATAGAATGATGTTTTTCACGCTACAGACCCTGCGGGCCAGCCCTAAAACTTCCCGCTGTTTTCGAGCCCCTTGATTTCAAAAACATTGTTGTGGATACATTTTCGAGCTCTTCGAGCTCGAAAATACCATTGTATGCCATTGTTTCCGGAAAAAACCGTTTTTCACCATTTCTTTCTCGATCGATTTCTCTCGAACGAATAAACTGATTGAGATGGTTGAGGCGGCAATCGACGCATTTTATTGAATTCCTGTGCTGATTAGATTTTGGAATTGATCGATCGAGCCATTTTTGAAAAATTTGAAAAAAACTGAGAAAACAAATTTTTTTTCTTGTTTTTCTTCAATATCTTAGAGTCTATTTGATCAATCGAGTTGAAATTTTTAGAAAAGTTGACGGCTAACAAACTCTTTCGATTGCCACCTCAAACATTTTAATCGGTCAGTTCATTAAAAAGATATTAAGAGTTTACATCCACACTCACACACACACACACACTTACAGACACTCGGGCATCATTCTGAAAATAGTCAGAATAGCTTCCTAGGACCTCAAATCGTCGACATTTGATGAAAACTCGATTTTCAAAAATCGGGATGAAACCAATAACTTCCTGAATTTTTGAAAATTAATAATTTTCTTAGCGGGAAGTTAAAAATAAATGTACCTTGAAATTAAAATATCCCGGGAAAAAAAAATTCATATCTGGCTATATATAATTAGATATGACCATATAAGATCATATATGATTCATATATGTTTATATATGAATCATACATGTTCATATACGACCTTATATAAAAGCAAAGAAATTTCTTATAACTTATACCCAAATCATATAAGATCATATACGGTCATGTATGATCATATATGATACAACATAAAGTATTTTTACTCGATGTTCAGTCCACATAAGATCATAAATGATCGTATAAGGACATATATGAACGTATATACTTACGCAAAAAATTAAAGGAACAGAAAAATTTTATAAATTTTTTTGTGATTTTTGGAAGGCTGTAACTTTGTGAAAAATAATCGTATCGAGATTTTAAAAAAAGCATTTTATAGCTTGATATCTCTAGTGTCGGTGCATTTTTATCAAAATTTTTTTAAGAGCTCAGGCTATTGCACAAACATGAGAAATACCACGAGACAAAAAATTTCTAAATGCAAGGAAATGACAAAAGAAAAAAAATTTCAAAAAATAAATTTCGAACACAATAAAAAAAGTTTCAATTTTTTTTAAATTTTTTGGAATTTTCTTTTTTTTTCTTTAAATTTCCTTACATTTGCTGAGTAACCAACGCAAAAATTTGACAAAGTCGATAAAAAATCATTTTTTCATTTTGATTATAATTACACAATTAAAAGAACAAAACTTGTATCTTTAATTGTTTAGCAAAAATTTGATCGATTATTCCCGAAAAATGGTTCGATAGTACAATTTGAAAATTGACAGGGTTATTGGGGGTACATTAAGCTAAAAAAGTCCCTGGCAACATTAGTCTTGTGATCAATATTTACAGAGTAGTGGTTGATGTGCTTTTTTTGTACTTATTTTTAATGGATGTTAGAAATAAAAAAAATTTTTTTCTAGAAAAATGATGAAAGAGTCTCGTAGGGTACTTATTCAAGTTTTTAACGCCACCCTTAAACTTACTGTGCGATCATTGATACTTGAAAATTCAATGATCAAAGCGAAAAGGATCATTTTTGGTTTGAAGGCTAATACCTTTGTGACAAATCGTCCTACGAGGTTAAAAAAAAGCCAAATTGAAGCTGAATAAATTTGCTCAACGATCCATGCACTGGTTTAGTTGAAAAAATTTTTCCACGGTCCGTGGGCTCTTCGGAAAAAAAAAATTTAGAAATTTTTTGTCTTGCGGTATTTCTCATGTTTGCGCGTTAGCCGGAGCTCTTAAAAAATTTTTAATAAAAATGCACCGAAACTTGAGATTTCAAACTATAAGATGCTTTTTTTTTAAATCTCGATACGATTATTTTTCACAAAGTTACAGCCTTCCAAAAATCACTAAATAATGTATAAAATTTTTTTGTTCCTTTAATTTTTTGCTTTAGTGTATGAACCTATATGAAGATACATTACAGGTTTTTGACCGATATACAGGCCGTATAAGATCATATATGATCATGTATGGACATATATAAACAGATATAAAAAAATATAAAAAAATTTTAACCGATATACAATCCATATAAGATTATATATGGTCATGCATAATCATATATAGAGGACCATAAAAATTTTTAAATGATGTTCAACTCGTGTAAGATCAGATATGGTTAGGAATGAACATATATGATAAGACATAAAATTTCTTACAATTTGTTTAACTTTTATGAAATCAAATATAGTCAGGTATAAAGAGACACGAAAATTCTTTACACGATGTTTAACGCATATAAAATCAGATATGGTCAGATATGAACATATATGATAAAACTTAAGTTTCAATTTTAAGTTTAAATTTTATTTTTTTAATTTGTTGAAGATAAAAAAAACTTCTGATTCCGCATTAGAAAACAAACTTCTCAAATACCATGTAAAATATCAATATAAACGTAATGATTGTTGAGATTTCTAAGATTAATATATAAATCTATTGAATAGTCCCAACTATTAAGTCCATGGTCTGGCAAAGTGGTACAAGCTTCAACTGATACGCAGAAGGGTACAGGTTCGAATCCCAGGCAATACCGAATACTTTTTCTTCGATGATCCTGAAGTTAGCAGACAGTTAAAAAATTTTGAATTTTCATTTCAACAATTTAATTTTAAAAAAAAGAAAAAATAAAAATATGCACATGTAAAGAATTTAAAAAACTATAAGTGCAATTTTTTGAAATGTTTTTTTTTTTCATAATTTATCGTTTAAAAGAAAATTCAAAAATTATTAGACGTCTGCTAACTTCAGTATCATTTTTCTTCGATAGAAAAATTAGTAATGAGTGAACAATAACTATAAATAAGTAAATTTCAATGAATGTTAATGAACAATAAAATTAAAACATTATTTTTTTAGTTTAAACAATTTTTGTCAAACCTATATGTATATCATATATAATCATATCTAATCATATATGATTATACCTAATCATATATGATCATATCTAATCATATATGATTAGACATGGCCAATTTTCATATATGATCATATACGAGCATTCATATATGATCATGTATGGTCAGGCATGAGATTTTTTTTCCCGGGATGTTAATATTTATAATATTTGATATCCTGATGCGAACAATCAATTCTGGAATTAAAAGTAAAAAGGTTAGTAAAATATCAAAAAATAATGACCCTGAAGTTAACCCACATCTAACATTTCTTAAATTAAAAAGTCCCTAATTTTAGAAAAAAAAATTTCTTTTGGAATTAGCAAAAATATTCGTGTTTATTTTCCGAAATTTAGTCAATTATTTTTTAGTTTAGTAAAAAAACACTTATCTTCGTTATAATTCAAAAATTAAATTTGAAATCATTTATTTCTAGGTTCTAAATTGATACGGAAATAGAAATGCTTGCTCTGTTTATTTCCTAGACAGCATTCAAGTCGGAATAATTGCTTTGCGACGTCTTTTTGGAGGCGTCCTCAAGAAGTCTTATGATAACTTCTTAAAGGTGTCATTTTTAAGAAAATTAAGAGTTCTTGAAGACTCCATAAATAAGACGTCAGTTTTTTGACGTCTAAATGTATTCTTTTTTTAACTTCTTTATGAAGTCAAAATCAGGCGCTCCTTAAAGACGTCATGGTAAATTCATACTGAAGTCTTATTTACTAAGTCAGAAAAAATAACTCTTTGAGAACTCTTTTTAAAGATATCTTACTGAGTTTGCTAGGTGGCTCATTCGACGTCTTGAGAACTTCTTAAAGATTTCTTTAAGATTTTGATGAGACGTCCAAATCATAAATAGGAGCTCATTCAGAACTCATCAAGACGTCATTTTGCTATCTGAGTATACACAGGCTCTTATGACGGACAAGCTTCCGTCATGACTTATTAGATTTTTTTTATTATCCCTGGTTAAAAAAAAGAATTAAAGAGGATTAAAAAAGCACACATATTAGAATTAAGAATACTCTTAATTCTCCAGAGAATTCAGATCGGAACTAGAATGAATCCTTTTTAATTCTCCTCCAAATTTTTATCAGTTTTGGATTAAAAAGAATAAAAAAGGATTAAATATTTTTTATTCTAACTAATTCTCTTTAATTCTAAAATAATATTGCAATTTCTGTTCTCGTGGAGGATTCGAGAGAATAAAAGAGGATTGGAAAAAGTTTAATTCTAACTAATTCCTTTTAATTCTAAAATAATATTTCATTTTATGGTCTCGCGGAGGATTCAAGAGAATAAAAGAGGATTGGAAAAAGTATAATTCTAACTAATTCTCTTTAATTCTAAAATAATATTCAATTTCCGATGTCGCGAAGGATTAGAGAGAATAGAGGAGAATTGGAAAAAGTTTAATTCTAACTATAACGTAAATCGTTTTTATTTTCACGACGGAGACGTGAAACAAACCCGGAATTGTATGTGGTCACCCAAGTGTATTAAAAATTATAAATAATAATAATAATTATAACTAAAAGATAATAAATAATTATAAACAAATTAAAGGTGTGCCTGAACCAGCTCCTCAGGCTGGGTTAGTGCACGAGGGCGCCAGCCCGTTTTTACAAAACGGACAAAAATAATAATAATTCAGGGGAGAGATCACGGGACAAAATCTTGAGCGAGAATATATGCACCAAGCGGAATGACAACCAAACAAATATATAATGAATGAAAATAATAATAAGGAATAATTACTACTAAATATATCTAGGAAACAAACAAATAAATATTGGCTATCACTGGGTTCCTTTTACGAAATTATTTAATTCAAAATATATTTAAATAAACTCAACAGATTATTACAATACCCAAATATTTATAATAAATTTTTATTAAATAATAATAGGCTCAATTTAGCCAAATAATAATGATAAAATTATATTATTAAATTATCCACTGGGGAATTAAATACAAGTTACAAATATTCAAACTCAATATAACATATAAATTGTAAACGAATAAAATAATAATAATCTTTTTCTTTATTTTAAATTATTTACTCTGGGGAGAGAAAGACGCGGGTACTCAATATACATTTGGCAACACTGGGTTGCATACCATCAAATTATAAAATAAATTTTACCCAGAGCAATAATATTAAATACTCAAATATACTTTTAAAATAATATATGAAATACTAGTGTAAGACAAGGAGCCACTCTTGCTATCCTTGTCTAATCCTCTGAGGAATTTGCTCGACGCGTCTACGTACTGGAAACGCATGCCGGACAAACTCAACTTATTATAACAATATAACTCAGGTTCAATTATTTATCAAACAAATATCGTGATCAACTCTACTAAAGGACCAGCGACAGCCAAGGCAGACAATGATGACACAATTGACTTACCGGCGTTGACAACAATTTACTTCTTGAGTTTTCAATAATAAATATCACATAAACTGAATTTTTATTTTATATGAAAACGTACTAATTAAACTTTTACTGTGTAATTATTTTATCAAGGCTACTGGGCCAGAACAATCTACTCAAAAATAATCACGGACAACAATACGTCCTATCTTTACAAAAACCCGGTCCTCTCTAACTATATTTCTCCGTCGGTTTTCCGAGGGATGGGTACACTCACGTGTTATCCCCTCTAATAACCTCGGACCCGAAATTATCAATTAAAATAAAATATTTAAAATCATTAAACGACCTGAGTTATATCATCCTAATAAATTAAATAATATTTTCTATTTATAAACATAATCATAATAATTTTTAACCCTTTAAACAATAAAATAATAATTATTTCAGTGCACCACGTGGCTGGAAAAAAATATTGATTTTTATCTCCACTATATCGACTTACTCTCCCTTCGGTCGATATTTTTATCTATGTTCTACACACACGTGCGCTACTGACTGAAATGAAAATATCGATTAAGTACATAATATCCAGAATAATTATCAAAACATAAATATAAATATAATAAACAATAATATCAATAAATTCGTAATTAAATCATAATAAAATAATCCATCAAAATAATATAAATGTTTAAATTATAATAAATTATAATAAATAAATGCGCTTAATTTGAGCAAGGAGGTGTTGTTAAACTCACGGCGAGATGGGAAAGCACGCGCAGCGATTCACGTTTGAATCGCTACGTGACACCCCCCTACCAGGCCGTGCTTATCCCGCGGGAAACACAGGCCGAGAGATCTCGCATTTCCACTCGCCGTTAACAACTGCATCTCACTTGCTGCGCTATTTATCCATTTATTACCTGGATATCAAATTTAAAGACCAAATCAAACAATAAAAATCATACCACTTGTCACTTACCGTCTCGCTCAAAAATTTACCGCGAGGGGGACAGGGTACTTATATACCAAAAACTGAATTCAAATAAACAAATCATATTACAAAAATAATTCTGACATCAGCCGACCTGATTACGTCCAAACTGTATCAAACGAGTATCACTGAGAAACGGATAACCATCGTTACTTATCGCTCGCGAACAGTTCTCACGTTCGGTTATTTTCGGCTTAATGTTGACTGCAATCGTTCTCTAGCCTTGGTCCTCGGTGGTCCATTGCGAAGTCGCAAAATCGAGTTGTTTACTCCATCTACTCGTTTCGTATTCCACACTGGTACTGTTATTGAATCAACTTCTAACGCAGATATCACATCCATCATGGCATCTTCTTCACAACGGGATACTGGTGACATTGACGACTGTACAGCATGGATATCAACTTCAACTTTCACCTGGTGTTTACTCACCGGACTGGACTTCCGAAAACTCATCGGTAGAGGGGTAGATATTGCATGAGTACCGCTACCCTCTAATTGCGGCCTCTCATGTAGTTTTTTGATTGCTGGTAAAAATGTGCCTGAGTCCCGGCATAGCAAAAACACGTCCTCGTTGTTTTGCCAATCAGACCGCATCTCAGACATACATCCCGTCTGGGTTCACGACACACATGACACAAGTGATCGCGTGAACCGCAGTTAAAACAGAACCTCATTCGCCTCAGAGGTCTGTCAATATTATTCCGGATACCAAAACTATCTACAAATGCGTTCAACGGCCTCTGGATGCCCACATTGACCGCATTATCTTGTAGTGGGGGTCCACCCACGTCACGTGAGGTACTATTAAGTACCTGATCCTCATCGAGAGTACTTCCATCCCCATCGGTGATAGTTTGACCCGTCGGAAGGACATCAACGGGTGAAACTGGCGCGATATTACGCTTCGCAGCCTTTTTCCTACGCTGACGAGGTTTTCTTCGGCGTCGAGATCCACCACTGCTCGATTGCGAACTGCCCATCGAGTCGGTTCCAGCCGTTGACTCAAGCACATGAATCAACACCTCGTGTTCCCTCGGATGATTCGACTCTACAGAATACGAACACTCCTTGACGTTCGATTCTTCCCTCGAAGGTGGCTGACGATGATTACGAGCAACTCTCCATCTCTCTTCAAGGTGAGTCGCCTGCGCGAGTAACGACTGATAGGTATCATGTTCGCCTACCAAACAATAATCCCAGTATTTTGGCAATAACCCTTTTGTTGCACGTTTAACTTGAGATTTCTCCGACGGTGGGTATCTCAAACGCGAGTACAGATTCTGCAAGCAAATCAAGTAATCACGGACACTTTCATCGTGACCTTGATTCCTCATGCGAATGTCGAAGCGAATCTCACTCTGGCGGCTTCCAGCTTTAAACCAACAACGGAAATCTTCTTTGAAATCTCTCCAGGTAGTCCAACGTCGGTAATTCACACTGAACCATACTTCAGCGACCCCTGTGAAAACTTCCGGTAGTACTGTAAGCCGATCGGATCGTCGAATGCCTACACTACGCATCATAAGCACTAGACGACGCAAAAATTCGTCACACGTCACTGATCCATCGCCAGAAAACAACAATCCCCAACGCCGAGCAATTGAGGAATTTTTAGGTACTAGTACGCTCTATAGATATATATACTACAAGTATATTGATAATAATTACTTCATGTATAATCCAACAACTAAATAATAATTATAAACAAATTAATTTCCCCACGGCGACCAACAACTACCGGGGGAAGTTAACACGTGAAAGTATATTATCCGGCAAAAGAAATACAAAGTACTTACTCAAAAGCAGCAAATAATCAGCAAAACAAATCCCAAAAATCAATACAAATTTTAATTCACCCCGTGAATATATATAACTTTAATTTTTCTTAGCAAAAATAATAATAAACACAATGTCAAAGAAATCACGTCTGTGCACAAGGCTATCCCGTATCTTTCTGACCTAATTAGGCAAACCTCCGCCTGTTGGTCGTCGCGTACATGGCACCACCATCGCCCTTAATTATTATTATAATTTCTTTTGACAGCCCTGGGCCTCATTTAAATTGAACATATAAATTATAAAAACAAATTCTCAACGCTTGGATGATACATGAAGTAATTATTATCAATTATTAATAAATATTACTTTTCTTTATATTGGTGAAGATATCCTGTAATTTATCTATATACTTTTGAATACAACGAACGCAACGTCGTAAAACGTTGCCGGTACGCATATATATATACTTGTAGTATATATAGCTATAGAGCGTACGTAGTACCTAAAAATTCCTCAAGCTCTGATCTCACGACTTAGATATTTACTCAAAGTATCTAAAGTATTTTTTATTCTCACTTAAATTATTATTATTATCTATTATTATTATTATTATTATTATTTATAGTTAGTATTATTTGAGGCAATTAAATAAGTTTATTATTTTGATTTATATACCCCAGTGGTCAGAAAAATTATCAAATTATTATTTTTATACTAAAATTATTATTTTATTTCCACATTTATAAATTATTAAGTGGGTAAAAATTATTATTTTGAGTGTGAGTGAGAATTAAAAATACCGTATCTTTCTCTCTCTCACGAGTGGTGGGAGATATATTCAAATTGAAATATTGTATTGTTTATTGCTTAAGAAAATTTAACTGAAAATAATTTATTCTTTGCTTAATATTACGAGTCAAAATTATTATTAAGATCAAAGTATATTGTATTATTATTTTTTTTGACCATCGAGTTTGAGTATTATGTTTTGATGCCGAGGTAATTACCGGCAAATTTTATCCCCAGTGGAAATTTATGGTTTTGGATTGTATTTTGGATAATCACCGAGTATTATTGTCAATAATTTAAACAAAATTAATTACTGTGGAATATTATTGTTTATTTATTTATTATTGTTTAAAAATTAAACAAACGGAAACCAACAGCTGTCGAGGAAAGTTTAATGCTTATTTTTCCCTGGATCTTTTCCTACTGTTATTTTCATTTATTTTTCTTGTAATTATTTATTATTTATATGTAATTTTTTATTGCTTATTTATAATTTTTTTATTATTTATTAAATTTTCTGCGGTGTTTCTCGAATATTTTTCCGCTTTGTCGTGAGTCACTTGCTCGGATTTCCTTCGTAAATTTCCCCCTGAATAATTTTTGTCCGTTTTGGAAAAACGGTCTGGCGCCTGCGTGCACTAACCCAGCCTGAGGAGCTGGTTCAGGCACAACAAGTACTTATTATTTATAATTTAATTATTGTTTAAAACTTATTATTTATTTTAATTTGATAAAGAAATTTATTATCATTTAAAATCATTCAGTACTATTTATTATTAGTTGTTTACTACGCGTGGGTGACCGCATACGATATATTCAACGGATTCGCGTCTCCGTCGCGAGTTTTCAGAATTGATTTACGTTATATAACTAATTCTTTTTAATTCTAAAATAATATTTCAATTTATGGTCTCGCGGAGGATTCAAGAGAATAAAAGAGGATTGGAAAAAGTATAATTCTAACTAATTCTCTTTAATTCTAAAACAATATTCAATTTCCGATCTCGCGAAGGATTCGAGAGAATACCCTTGTAGGAAAAAAATTTTTTACGACGGGGCCTGTCTTGGCACAACATTGGGTTACCGAGCATCGGTTTGCTAGTTTTGGCCCAAGAGTTTGCCAATCCTCAACTCCCGAGCCTCAGTTTGTTAATCTTGGCCCAAGAATTTGCCAAGCCTTGACTCCCGAGCCTCGGTTTGTCAATCTTGGCCCAAGAGTTTACCAATGTTCGACTACCGAGCTTTGGTTTGCTAGTCTTGGCCCAAGAGTTTGCCAAGCCTCGACTCCCGAGCCTCGGTTTGTTAATCTTGGCCCAAGAGTCTGCCAATGTTCAACTACCGAGCCTCGGTTTACTAGTATTGGCCCAAGAGTTTGCCAAGCCTCGACTCCCGAGCCTCGGTTTGTTAATCTTGGCCCAAGAGTCTGCCAATGCTCGATTACCGAGCCTCAGTTTGTTAATCTTGGCCCAAGAGTTTGCCAAAGTACGACTACCAAGTCTTGGTTTGATAGTTGCGGCTTACGAGTCAATTTTTTATCAAATTTATTCGAGTTCGCTAATAATTATATTTTTATTCGAGTTCAAATAACTTTAAGCAGTAAATATAATGATTTTATATTATTTAAAAATTTTACATATCATATAATTATAAAACAGCTAAATAACGAATAGTACTTAAAAACCTCCGGCTTCTATGAATAGCCTCACAGTCTAGTGGATACGAGACTTGCCTAGCAGCCATGAAGGACCAGGTTCGAGACCCAGCAAATGCTAAAAAAAAATTATTTCCACCGGTTTACTTGATTTCTCTATGTCCAAATTTACCTCAATATCTTACCATAACGCACATGATTACCGATATAATTTTTTTTTTTTCAATTTATTTATAATAAGTATATAGCTGCTTTATTAATTATCAAAAGCCTTGGTACAATACTGACATTCGATATTGGGACAATATTAATATGCAGTCCCGGCACAATACTGGCACTCGGTATTGGGCCAATACTTAGATGCAGCCTCGGCACAATACTGGTACTCGATATTGGGTCAGGATAGAGTGTCAGGCCTGGCATGAAGTTATCATCCCGATACTCAAACAAGCTCGGGCCAGGCTTGAATTTCTAGCTTGGCCCAGAATTAGCAAGTATTGGGCCAAGCCTCAACTAAGCTTGGGCCCGTCATCATTTCCTACAAGGGTAGAGGAGGATTGGAAAAAGTTTAATTCTAACTAATTCTTTTTAATTCTAAAATAAAATTGCAATTTATGTTCTCGCGGAGGATTCAAGAGAATAAAAGAGAATTGGAAAAAGTTTAATTCTAACTAATTCTTTTTAATTCTAAAATAATATTCAATTTCTGTTTTCGCGGAGGATTCAAGAGAATAAAAGAGGATTGAAAAAAGTTTAATTCTTTTTAATTCTAAAATAATATTGAATTTCTGTTCTCGCGGAGGATTCAAGAGAATAAAAGAGGATTGGAAAAAGTCTAATCCTAAATAATTCTTTTTAATTCTAAAATCACTTGGAATTTCTGTTCTCGCGGAGAATTCGAGAGAATAAAAGAGGATTCGAAAAAAAGTTAATTCTATCTAATTCTTTTTAATTCTAAAATAATATTACAGTTTTGGTTCTCGCGGTGGATTCAAGAGAATAAAAGAGCTACATCTCTGCTTCAGGAGTCCCCCAGGGCTCCAATCTGGGTCCCCTTATGTTTCTAATTTTTATCAATAGTCTGGCACAATTTATATCTTGTTTTTTTGATCTATTTGCTGATGATTCTAAATTTTACATGAGGATACGTAATGTAAATGATTGTATATTTTTACAGCGTAATATAGAATGCTTGGTCCAGTGGTGTGAGAACAATAGGCTGCAACTTAATGTAGACAAGTGTTGTATTCTTACTCTTAATAGGAGTAAATATTCCATTGCTTTTGATTACATTATGTCTGGTAAAGTTTTAGAAAGATGCACTTCAACTAAAATACTTGGAGTAACATTTGATAGTAAGCTAACTTTTTTGGCGCATATTAACAATATAATATCGGAAGCATGGAGAACTCTAGGGTTCATTATACGTATTTCCAAAAACTTTAAAAACTTAAAGGCCATAAAACTACTATACAATACATTTGTTAGGCCGAAACTTGAATATGCCTTACTAGTTTGGTCTCCTACCCAGTTAGGACAATCTACCAAGATTGAAAAAGTTCAAAGGAAATTTTTAAAATTTTTAATTTGGAAGAAATCTGGATATTATCCGCCTCGAGGGATTGCAAATCTTGTATTATGCACTGAATGTGAATACCTTACGCTTAATGAAAGACGACTTTGTACGGAATTCTCTTTTGCTACAAAACTCTTCAACAACTTGGTGGATTGTCCTCAACTCTTAGCAATGTGCAAGTTTAAAGCACCTAGTCTAGGAGTAAGGAACCGTATTCCATTGTACATATCAGCTGCCAGGACCAATTTCGCACAGTCTGCACCTATTTATCGCATTTCTGATACGGTAAACCGCTTTCGTATATCAGAATCTTCACTTGACCCGTTGAGTTGCCCGACTGGGTACCTTACGGCGTCTCTTGGCAGTGTGGCAATGAAATGGCGGTGAATTTGTGCAATCTTTTTCTATAATATTAAACATCTAGGATTTCTAATACACCGTCAAGCTACTTATTTAACTTGTAGTTTATGCACGAATATTATATTAGTTATAAGACATATTGTTAAACTCTGTAAATATATAAAATTATATTTACATTTTGTATGAATCTATTAACCCTGTTATTGGCGCAAGCTGTTGGGTTTGTTTTCTTCAATAAAAATAAAATAAAATAAAAAGAGGATTCGAAAAAATTTAATTCTAACTAATTCTTTTTAATTCTAAAATAATATTCAATTTCTGTTCCCACGGAGAATTCGAGAGAATAAAAGAGGATTCGAGAAAGTTTAATTCTATCTAATTCTTTTTAATTCTAAAATAACTTGGAATTTCTGTTCTTGCGGAGAATTCGAGAGAATAAAAGAGGATTCAAAAAGTTTAATTCTTTTTAATTCTAAAATAATATTGCAATTTCTGTTCTCGCGTAGGATTTAAAAGAATAAAAGAGGATTGGAAAAAGTTTAATTCCAAAAAATTCTTTTTAATTCTAAAATTACTTGGAATTTCTGTTCTCGCGGAGAATTCGAGAGAATAGGAGAGGATTCGAAAAAGTGTAATTCTAACTAATTCTTATTGATTCTAAAATAATATTGCAATTTAGGTTCTCGCGGTGGATTCAACAGAATAAAAGAGGATTCGAAAAAATTTAATTCTAACAAATTCTCTTTAATTCTAAAATAATATTTAATTTCTGTTCTTGCGAAGGATTTAAGAGAATAAAAGAAGATTGGAAAAAGTTTAATTCCAAAAAATTCTTTTTAATTCTAAAATTACTTGGAATTTCTGTTCTCGCGGAGAATTCGAGAGAATAGGAGAGGATTCGAAAAAGTTTAATTCTATCTAATTCTTTTAAATTCTAAAATAACTTGAAATCTCTGTTCTCGCGGAGAATTCGAGAGAATAAAAGAGGATTCGAAAAAGTTTAATTCTAACTTATTTCTTTTAGTTTCAAACTAATGTTGCAATTCCTGTTCTCGCTAAGAATTCGAGAGAATTGTAACCATAACTAAAAAAATTACTTTTCTTTTTAACTTTAAAAAAACAAAATAATAATAAATTGTAATTTTATATATAGAAAAATTTTATTTTGGGAAAGAAATAATAATTTTATACGTGAAATTTCATTTTCTTTTATGGAGAAATTTATGGAAAAAAAAAGTAATTAAAAGAGAAAAAGGCAACGGGAAAAAAATGTAAAAGTGAACGTGAGACGCTCGCCGGACCGACAATCCGGCGGGAGAGAGTAAGTGAGCGAAAGATAGTCCCGCGCTCACCGCTAGAGCGTGCGGGCTTCTTGGATATGGACACTTATAGTAGAAGTGTTAAAAGCGCATGCAGTGAAGGTTATCGTTAGTCAGCACTCCACTGCTACCAAGTGAACTTTACGTAGCAAAGTGGGAAGTACCTACTGGTAGTGGCGCAGTATACCCTGCACCACGTACTATATGTATATATATATATATATATATATATATATATATATGTATATATATATATCTATATCATATATACATATATATATATATATCTGGCATAGGTATTATATAATTTTTGGTATAACCAGTGCTCTTCCCCATGGACAGTGCAGGATATCCATCCCAGCTCGGGCTATCTATATTTTCCTTGGGAATAGCTATTTATTCTATTCTAGTTCTCTGAAGAGAATTAGAAAGTATTGAAAATTCCTTAATGTGAATTCTCCTCAATTCTATTTAGTTCTCTGAAGAGAATTGAAAAGTATTGAAAATTTCTAATGTAACGGGGTAAATTGAGTTTTATTATCAACCATAATCGTGGTTTTTCACGGTTGGTCAATTACCCTACCTGCAACCCCAAAAGAGCATTAATTAAGTTTTTCGACTTGTCGCCGGGCGCGCTAAATGAAAATGCTAATCCACGAGGTCCGATCATAATTAGGCAGAGGGGGGAATTTTCCGATTACGGCCGAAAATTATCGAGTGTAATTAATAAAAGTGCAAGACGGAAGCAAAGACGGAGCAGAGTCGGCGGGACCGGGTAACTGCCCAGACGTACCCGAAGACGGAGAGCCATTAGGACTGGGCAACCATCAGACGAGACGTGTGACCGAAGCGATCCAACCTGAAGTAGAAGCCAACACCAGAAGACGCCATTATAGACGCCGAGATTTAGACGCTGCTAATTATACCAGGTAAATTAGTTAATTGTGACTTGGTTAATTATTGTGGAACCAAGCGATAAAAGAAAATTCAATTGTTACAAGATACCAGGCAAGATTGCGTCTGAATAGCAGGTTGAAGGAGAGTTCGAGCGTTTTGGGTGAAAACTAGAATTGGATCCGAGAAGGTTAAAACAAGACGGTAAAATTGAGACAACCCGGTAACCCAGGCATACACGGTCGAGAAGTTAATACACGGACAAGAGAGAACAAGACACGGACAAGGACGCCGAATACAGAACAAGCGACGGAAAAGAATCAACGTAAATCGTAATAGGTATTCTGTAGAACATTCCAGGCAGGGAGCCGGAATATTTGTTAATTAAAACATATAATTTAACGTCGTGTCGCAAAGCATTGTCGTGTTAATTTGACGTGTAATAAAATAGTTAGAAAACCGGACTCAGCAAGTTTTAGCTTTGATATTTCCAGGCAGGTTGTTTAAGTCACTCGCCGGAAAATTCTTCTGGAAATTTCCAGGCAGGTCGTGTTAAGCATTCACCGGAAAATCAATTGCGTTCTAGTCAAAGTTATCTAGTCACTAAGATTAAGATCAAATTAATTATAAGTAAATTAAATTAATAAATCAATTAAAATCCATTAATAAAATGATAACGTTAAAAGTGTCGTAAAGTAACACGTGGAAAATAAAGGTTGAGTTTTTGAGTATTGTGATGTCGAGGTCGTGATAAATTGTTGAGCGGTCACATAATTTAACTCATAGAACCGGCTTAACAAAAATCGTTGATAAGGAAAGAATAACGTTTATAAGAAATTAGTTGTTGGAGAATTATTAGTGATTTTAAAATGATAAATAATTATTTGGAAAGAAATTTTAATTAAGGAAAGAGATGTAATGGAATTTTATATTGGTAAAAGTGAAAACCGTAATTATGGAAATTGTGATAAGTAAATAGCTGTAAATAATTGGCATACAGTAGTGAGTAGTGTTAAAATCACGTAGAGGGCCCAGGGGACCGCGTGAGTTAATGAATAAGGTTTTATTCACGTAGAGGGTCAAGGTGACCGCGTGAAGTAATTGTAAAGTCGCGTAGGGGGTCCAGGGGACCGCGCGAGAATATTAAAATTAAGGTTTTAGCGACGTAGAGGGTCTAGTTGACTGCGTGGAGTGGGTTAAAATAAGTGTGGGTGTGTAAAATAGTCCAGGGGACTTAGGGTGAGTGTGTGTGTGACATGGTGACCGGTCAGAACATCCATCACAAAAATATCCAACGCAAAAATATCCATGAAAAATATCCAATGTAATAATATCCATTGAAAAAATTATCCATTAATGTAGAAAACTAATGACTTATGGATATTTTTTCCACTGGATATTTTTCCATTGGATATCTTTTATGGATATTTTTGCATTGGATCTTTTTACATTGGATATTCTGGCCTAGAACCGTGTGACATAGCCAAAGGTAGTTGGCATTAGATTATAAAGGTTTATAAAAGTCATAAGGTTTTAATAAAGGTATAAGGTTTAAGATTATAAAGGTTATAAGATCAAAAAGGTTATTGAAAAAAGGTTTATAAGCTTAAATAAATAAAGGAAAAATTGTTAAAAGTGAATTAAATAAATTAATTATAAATTATCCTTCCTCATCCTTCTCTTACAAATTAATTTTACACCGACCCTGACGATCTAAGATCCGGCTCTGGGAGGCCGTTATCACTTCCAGTGGCGCCCTTAAAAAGGTAATTTAAGGACGACCAGAGTAACAGCATAGCCCTCCCGTGAAAAAATTTTCTGATATGGCTTGATATGGCCTGATATGGGCGGTTCATATCAGGCCTGATATGGAAATTGGCCATATCAGACAATATATGTACAGATAAGATTTGATATGTTCTGATATGGACATATCAGACTATATATAGTGAGATTAACATTGTTATCTTGGGAACTAAATTTATAGATAATTTTATAAAATTGTGTATAACTTTGTAAAATTGTATATGCAATAATTGTCATGAAAAAAAAAAAAAAAAAAAAAAAGAAGAAAAAAATCCAGCCAGGTCATGGGTTCGAACTCGAGTACTTCTGATTCAAAGTCTGATCTATTAACCACTCTGCCAAATCACAAACTTGAAAGGTAAGGTTGATTATATCTATTTGGATGAAATTGAAACTAAGAAAATTGAAGACATCAGATAAATGATTGATTTGGTTACTTGTATTATATTTAATTGTTATTGTTTATAGAGTAACGGGACCATTAACGGTATACCCATCAGTAACGGGTCAAGAACTACTTGTTTTGGTAAAAAAAAAAAAAAAAGGAGTTAAAGATTTTTAAACTTACACGGAAAAAAATGTTGGCTCAAAACCTACCAATTTCTGTTATGCTCTCGACTAAACTTGAAACAGGAAGGGAAGCATCCAAAAAATTATTATGCTCATACGAAAAATTATTATGCTCGTACGTAAAATTATTATGCTCATACGAAAAATTATTATGCCGCATCATAATTATTATAATGTATAAAAGTAATTGTAATTGCCCGAGTCGAAATATTCAACGTAAATTCAACGTTTTCAACGTTTTAAACGTAAATTCAACGTTTTCAACGTTTTAAACGTAAATTCAACGTTTTCAACGTTTTAAACGTAAATTCAACGTTTTCAACGTTTTAAACGTAAATTCAACGTTTTCAACGTTTTGAGCTTACATTGAACATTTTGGACAGTGACCGTCCTATAAGAATGAAAAGAGATCGGGAAAAGAAAGCACCAAGCTTTATCGCAAAGTTTTCCAGACTAATTATCAAAAAGATAAGTAGTATCCTCAAGGTCTTTCTCCAAAGCACAACCTATGATGCTGTCACTTAATCTAAGAACATTAAATTGAAGACTGACACTGCCATAAGATTGCCCGATCAAAAATGATTTCAAGCCGTTTCCTTGTAACCGTGCCTTAAATATTGATTTGTTTTTTAAATTCTTTGTTTCTATTTTGGATTTTTGTAACTACTAGAAATATTGAAATTTTCTCTAGTCAAGATACATATTTTTGAAGGAAATTAAATGCTCTACAAAAAAGATCTCTTAACATTTTTTGCTAAATTGACTCCTTCGAAAGTTATTCCGGTTATTTAAGTCGTTTTTACTCAAATTCAACCTTGAATAACTTTTGTAGGAGTGAATTTACCAAAAAATGTTAAGAGATCTTTTCAAAAATATGTATCTTGACTAGAGAAAATTTCAATATTTCTAGTAGTTACAAAAATCCAAAATAGAAACAAAGAATTTAAAAAACAAATCAATATTTAAGGCACGGTTACAAGGAAACGGCTCGTTTTACGTCAATTTACTTAGAGAGATTTTTTGTAGGGGATTCAATTTCCTTTAAGAATATGCATTGTCCAAATTTTTCAGATAGATAATTTACGAGTTTTGGGTAAAAAATGAAATTTCTGCCAAAAAACGAATAGTCGTAACGATACACCTCTTAATATCAATATTAAGGGCTCAAACTTGCACAATAATTTTTTTTGATCATCAGGAATAATATTTTCATAGTATCGAAAGAAAAAAAAAATAGTCGATTTTTTTGGCCCAGTCTAAGGTTCATATATATAATTATATATAATTCCATGTGTAATCACGTATAATTATATGTAATTATATATGATATCTTGTATATAATCATTTATACTCAATTATAATAATTTAAAATCATTTTTGATCGGGCAATCTTATGGCAGTGTCAGTCTTCAATTTAATGTTCTTGGATTAAGTGACAGCATCATAGATTGTGCTTTGGAGAAAGACCTTGAGGATACTACTTATCTTTTTGATAATTAGTCTGGAAAACTTTGCGATAAAGCTTGGTGCTTTCTTTTCCCGATCTCTTTTCTTTCTCATAGGCCGGTCACTGTCCAAAATGTTCAATGTAAGTTCAAAACGTTGAATTTACGTTTAAAACGTTGAAGACGTTGAATTTACGTTTAAAACGTTGAAAACGTTGAATTTACGCTTAAAACGTTGAAAACGTTGAATTACGTTTAAAACGTTGAATTTACGTTGAATATTTCGACTCGGGTGAATCTCATCGATAAGTATTGTAATACAGCATAATAATTTTTCGTATGAGCATAATAATTTTTTGGATACTTCTCTTCCTGTTTCAAGTTTAGTCGACAGCATAATAAAAATTGGTAGGTTTCGAGCCAACATTTTCCTCCGTGTAATTAAACTTTTTTCAATTTTAAATCTTAATTTTTTATATTTAAATTCATTACGAAAATTTGAAATTCTCTCAGATATTTAAAAATTGATCTCGTTAGCTTATTGGAAAAATTTTTCAACAAAGTTTATATACTTTGTACTATTTATAAATGCGGTAAATTAAAATATTTAACAGACTTCATAAGATTTTATGAATTATTATAAAATCGATTTTTCCGAACAATGTTACGTTATTTGGTCATTTCTAAATTATTTTACCAAACGTATGTATACGGAAAACTCGAAAAAACTAGTATATGTGCCCATATCAAGGCATATCAAGCCATATCAAACCTGATCAAGATTTTTTTTGACAAGCATATTAAAATATATATACTCTTATCAAGTTATATCAGGTCATATCAAGACATATAAAAAAAATTATATGTAAGCATATCAAGTCAGATCAAGACATATCAAATCTGATATCGACATATCAAGTTGATATGGACATATCAAGTTGATATGGCTTGATATGGCCAATTTTTATATCAGACTATATCAGAATATATTAAAAATTATATATGGGCATATCAGATCATATCAGGTCAGGTATGAATATATCAAATTTTTTGATATGGCCATATCAGGTCATATAAGGCTTGATCAGAAAATTTTTTCCCGGGCTGTTATACTAAATATGAATTCTCCTTAGTACTATTTAATTCTCTGAAGTGAATTAAAAAGTATTAAAAATTTCTAAATTTAAATTCTCCTTAATTCTATTTAATTCTCTGACGAGAATTAAAAAGGATCAAAAAAATTTTTAATCCTCTTTAATTCTTTTTTTTAACCAGGGATTAACATCCCAAGTTTAAGAAATAAAGAAGTACATATCCTAAACTTGAATATTTTTAGAATATTATAAGATTTTAACAGTATCATGTTACCGATGTAGTTACTTAAATAATTGAAGTTAACCTTTATTTTTTAATCTCGTTCATCGACAGAGGGATCGAGAGAATCAATAATTACATATTATTGAGGGTTTTGCAACATCGTGGAAGCAGCTGAGAGAAGAAACAAAGATAGAAATACATTAAGAAGAAAGGCGAGATTAGAAATAAATTTTTCCCGCTTTAATTTGAGTATCAATATTTAAGAAGTCCCTGATTAAAAAAAAAATATTTGGAATAATTCAAAACAATTTGAAATGATTTAAAACAATTTGAATCGACTAATATACAGATATACACTTAACATGGAGCAAATCATTTTTTTCCAACAGGCTTTGAAAAGCGCTGTTGCCACATCTTTTTATAAAATTATATGAGTCAAAAATAACCAAGTCATTTCATTACTTTCTTTCATTAAATAACTAATAATTATGAATTTATGAATTCGTTATGTTATTGTAAATTAAAATAATAAATTCTTATAACTATGAGGAAAATTCAGAAAACAAAAAAATTCAAATACTACTTTAACTCATTAGTTTCGATCGAACCTCCTTAAAATTTTAATATTTTTCAGCTGGTGAAAAACATTTCATTTTATATGTTTCAAAAGTTCCGATATTCAGTCGTTAGGATGTATCTTATCAATACACGAAGGAAATTATTTAGGAAGAAACAATTTTTAAAGTTTGGTACTTTTACGTGAGGACATTTGGCCAAAAATGAAATTTTTACTATGTTGTTGGTATGAATGGCATTTCATATTCATGCTGTCGAGTATGATATTTCACAATCTGCATAGTAAAAATTTTGATGCATAATAGATGCCCTCACAGTACAACCAAGGTTTTGAATGAATTTTAATAAGAAAATTCCTGCGTATAATAACAAGCTACTGCTCAAATTCTTAAAATTTTTAAGATAGCTCTTCGTCTTTTACAAATAACTTACTCATCAACAAATAGAACAAAATAAGCTCGTGTGAAATGATTATTATACCCATGGCTTTTATCACGAATTTGTGATAAATGTAATAATTGTTTCCAAATCGATTATAATCTTATTATAAATATAGAATATCGAGTAAGGATTTTTTAATAATTATAATTATAACATAGTTGTATTACTCGCTCATAATAAGTTTTTAGAAGGTACACATACCTTGCTTCGATTGCTAACAGTTGCTGAAATTCCAATCGTTTCCCCAGGTACGTAACCACCACGGTCAAGGCTTACTCTGCAGAATATTGGTCCACTTGATACACAAGAAACTCCAACACGTTGTTCTACTTCTAATCGAGCTGGTTGCTAGGTATAACAGACACATACACAAAATAATACATATGAGTCACTTTAAAATGATGTCTATGGTATACTAAATGCATTCAACATGATTTTTATAAAAAATGGTTAACGATTACGCTGTAATAGAGTAAAAGCCCAGTGTTCCCGGACGTTACTTATTTTCTAAAGGACAAAATGTGGGGCTTTAAGTAGTGTTTATATGTGGACCGAATGGCAGCATACCTGCTAAGTTGGTTTGTGGCCAATTCTCAGACACCAGGTGAGAAAGGTATCTGAAAATAGGGCTAACTTTACTTCAATTCTAAT
Source organism: Microplitis manilae (assembly GCA_030273425.1). NCBI lineage: Eukaryota > Metazoa > Arthropoda > Insecta > Hymenoptera > Braconidae > Microplitis > Microplitis manilae. The sequence continues at coordinate 8,648,917 of CP092724.1, forward strand.
GGCTGATTTTTATACATGACAAAATGGCGCCGGCCGAGGTGCCGGCATGAGATTCACGTGCTGTCATGGTCAGACGTGGGATAGTCTCTGTAAGAGTAGCGTGTGTGCTCTTGTTGATAATAAATATTATAAATTTGACGCCATTTAGTATTTTGAGTACATAGTATAAATCCATTGGCATTATTTGAGTATTTTTGGAAAAGTAATAAAGGAAATACATTTAACGTACTAAATTTTCAACCGAGGGAGTTGAGTAATTACGTAACCTGTAAGTATTTTTGAGCTAATACATTGGCGTGTAATTTATTTCCCGCGTTGGTGGCCATTTGTCCATCTCATACGAGTGAGAAAGATAGAGTAAATTAAATATTAGGATTTTTCATAAGTATAAGATGATGTGCGTAATTATTGTTCCCAGTGGATAGCAAGCACTAAGGAAATTATTCAGTATTATGTTATTATTACCAATTATTAATTATGATAAATATTTGGTTATTTCGTATTATTATTTATGTTCATTAATGATTATTTCATTATTATAACAAGGTATATGTGACAACCAGTTGACTGGGTTTCAACAATTACTTATGATTTTGTGTATTAGTTTTCTTGGTATAAGTTATTATATGCGTTACATATCTAATTGGTATTATAATTAATTTGGGATTATTATTTGTTAGTATTTACAAGTTATCAGTATTCTCTGAGATTATCGCGTTAGGAATTTTACGCATATAAATTATTTAGGATTAATAATTATGGTTTGTGATTATTGTTTATTTACAAATAATATTTATAAGGGATTATTATTTTGCGATTTATTTGTATTATCTAAAAGTTTTTATTATTTTCTTGCGAGCGTGCGGCATTATGTGCACAAGTATTTATAAACCATTATTGTTATTTGTATATATGGCGCTATTAAGTGCAATTATTTATTATTTGGAAATTTTATAAGATTATAAACAATTGGAGAATATTGTTTTGCAAATATAAATTATTAATTTTATATAACATTTAATTTTATGATTTAAAATATAACTGAAAAATACATGGTCACCAACCTGGTAGTTATTTAACTTTTATTTGTTAAATTACTTAATATCTCTTTCTTCGGTTTTCTAACCCAACCTGAGAAGAGTTGTGTGCCCAGTGGAGAGTTGGAGCATCTCCAAACGGGATTTTTGTTTTGTTTATTATTGATTTCAGAGTTTTCACCATCGGAAGGCCATAACGGCTATTTGACACTAACCACACTCCGCCGTGGGTCGTGTGAAACAATAGTGAACGTTATAACGTCGAAACGTCAAGATCTGTTAGAAATTCGGTTTTCGAAAACCAAACCAAAACCAATAACTTCCCTTTTTTTGGAAAATTTTCAATTTTCTTAGCGGGAAGTTAAAAAACCATTAAAATTTGGCCATTAAGTAGGTTCGAGACCGATTTTCAAAATAATACCAAAATTCTGAAATTTTTTTCACCGAAAGAGTTATAAAAAAAAAGATCACTGTTAAAATTTCAAATCGATTCACTACACCGTTTTCGAGAAATAAATTTTCAAAATTCGTCCTTATACACGGGCGTAAATGGGAATAATTTTTCAAAGTGCTATAGCTTTTGCTACAATAATACCATCGCTACAAATTATTCAGTATCAAATAATTAAACATTTCTGAACACATTAATATTTTTCTTAAGTTTAATCATGGGTTTGTCATTAAATTATTAATAAAATAAGAGGCGAATTTTAGTTAATGACATCACATGTGTCGTGAAGCTAAGAAACGACGGCAACAGCGTAAAATGACGACCGCGGGAAATTTGAATAACTAATAATCATTGGTGTCGGACCTGCGCTCTATCTAGTAATAAACCTTGTGACCAACAATAGTACACAAAAAAATTACTACAAACTAGCGCGCTGTTGCCGTACTTCCGTATTTATTTTTTAATCACTTATTTTATTAAAAAAAATTATTTGATGAAAAAATTATTTTTTATGATTCAATGCAATAATAATAAAAATATATTGTGTTAATTCTTAAAACTAAGTCAATTTATAATATATTCTATCAATGAAATTTTGGTGTGTAGGAGTTGTAATCTTGCAAAAATACAACAGAAAATCTACGAGATCCCCTAGAAAGATAATCGGTCTCGAACCTCCTTAATACGAAATTTATGATCACGAAACCATAAAAAGAGCGGTTTTTTTGAAAATTAAATATTTTTTGAACCATTGATCAAAAAAATCTCAAAATTTACCAGGAAGCCTTTTTTGAGGGGCACTAAAAAATACCAGAACAGTAAAAAAATCGGAAACAACAATTTTGGAAACTGTCCGATTTCGCGTGGAATGCCCGTATATAGAAAAATGGATTTAATTTTTTTAAAGCTTGTTTTTCAATCGTCTTGGTCATTGTTGTTAGCGTCATTACAATATTCTTATTACACATATGGGGCATTTCACGCCAAATTGGACGGTTTCAAAAATTGATTTCGCCGATTTTCTTAATTTTTTTGGTATATTATAGTACCCCTCAAAAGAGGCTTTCTGGTAAATTTTGAGAATTTTTTGGTCAATGGTTCAAAAAATATCAAATTTAAAAAAAAAACCGTTCTTTTTATGTTTTTTTGATCATAACTTTCGTAATAATGGTCGAAATTTAATGGTTTTTTTTTTCAAAATTTTCGTTCTGAGGTGGCCTTTACAGCAAGAAATACAAAACAAACATACAAAATGTTTTTAATCGAGATTTTTGAATTTTAATTTTCAACCGTGTTTTTAAAAAAAGTTGTATCCTTCGATTTTCTTGAAAATTTTTTATCTTAAATTTCTACCCATTCTGCAACTTTTAAGCCTTGCCCAGGAGTGGGTCTTTCATAATTACTACATTTTTTAGATTTTTGAAAATTAAAAAAATTTTTTTTTCGCTAGAAATTATGATCAGTACCGATTTTTAACACTGTACTCTTTTAGTTAAATTTTTTAAAAATCTAACTATTGTATTTGTCCTTACGGTCGATTTTCCAAGGAATTTCATCATAAACTATCATAATTAGTTGAGTAGAGTTCAAAAATACTATTCGTTAAAAAATTTATATACATATATATATATATATATATAAAAATACATACATATATGTACATATAATAAACGTACATATATGCATATAAATAAATATATATACATATATACATGGAATAGAACCGACTTTTGAGGACACGATTGACTCTACAATTCTTTTTCGATCGTTATAAAATATTCTACACTAACTCTATGTGTGATTACTACGGTTAAGCTTGAAGATGGGCTAAGTTGTTCGATTAAATACAAGTTATGGCTGTTTGAAATTTTAACAATTTTTTGAAAAAATCAGTTTTTAATCACTTTTAAGTCCATATAACTTTAAAACTAAAACTCATAGATAATTTCTGTAAAAAGTATTTCAAAGCTTGACTAATAAGCTTTAATTGATGACCGTAAACTTTATGTTTTGACCATTTCTTCCAATAATTTGATAGCCTTGAAAAGTTTGATGGAATCAAAAAATGTTGAAAATATGGTTTTCATTCCACATAACTTATGCTTGTCCCATTGTAATCCAGTTTCGTCAGTTGTATTTCATTGTGCACGAAATAACCTGTAAATTTCACTGCTATTTTATACTTTAAAAGTATTTCTTTCATTTCTTATGATGTATCAAACGTATCTCTACTCCCTATGATTATCACTGCTCTTGTCATGGTAACAGCGATTACAATTATGATCTCATACTACTTAAATTTTGAATACTTTATTTACGTAAAGGTTAGTTTGTTACATTACCTAATAATGTTATATTAAATCAACTATCTGAAGTTCTCTATCGAAAATAATCGTTGTCTTTTTTTATTCTCACTTTTAGAAAACGAGTCTAATTTTATGTCATGACTATACACTAACATGTATCTATACACTAACAAGATATGTATGTATAAAACTATTTTTAATATCGATTAATTGAAAACTCTACTTTCCATTTCGGCTGCCGGCCGGTCTTTTTTTCTTGCATATCATAAATTGATTCCGATATTTTTTTGTTCTGAGTAGAGATTTAAAAGCAATAATTAAAAATTAATGATATTTGTGAGCAGTTATAATAAATGTTCTTAATTATTAAGAAGCAACTGTTTCGAAGCAAAAGAAACGTTAGATTTGCTATACAATACAGCTGACCATAACCGGAACTTAAAAATTCTATATAATTATTCGAAAAAGGGACGAAATTGTATTACAAACCTTTTTAATTATTTCCGTGTTCTTTCAAAAATTTTACATTAACGATTGCTTTATGAACCAGAGTACTCCCTAATGAATATAGCTCCGTCGCTTTTTCGAATAATTATATGGAATTTTCAAGCTCCGGTAATGGTCTTAGCTATGTTGTATAGCAAATCTAATATTTCTTTTGCTTCGAAATAGTTGCTTCTTAATAAATAACAACATTTATGATAACTGCTCATAAATAGCATTAACTTTTACTTACTGCTTTTAAATCCCTACTCAGAACAAAAAAATACCAGAATCAACTTATAATATGCAAGAAAAACAAGTGTACAGTGTCAAAAATCGGTACTGATCATCATTTATAGCGAAAATAAAATTTTTTAATTTTCAAAAATCAAAAAAATCTCAAAATTTACCAGAAAGCCTCTTTTGAGGGGTACTAAAAAATACCAATAAATCAAGAAAACCGGCAAAATCAATTTTCGAAACCATCCGATTTGGCGTGGAATGCCCCATATATCGGAATTTACCAGACTGTTATTTAATTTCCAGAACATTGCAAATCATTGTAGACTGATTAGAATCATTCTTATGAGACTTATATCAACCAAATATAATTTGGAGTTTTCCGAATAATTCTCTAAATTTTCAGAACAATCTAGAACATTCTAGACTAATTAGAATTAAGTTGAAGTGATTTCAATCAACTTAGCTCGATATGGAACATTCCAGATGTTTCGAAGTTTTTAGAACAATCTAGATCATCCTAGACTCATCAGAATTGACATCAAGTGATTTAAAACAACTCAGTTCAATTGGGAGCATTCCAGATCCATCTTAAAATTTTTAGAACAATTAAGATGATTCTAGATTGATTAGAATTAATTTTAAGTGATTTAATTCAACTGAGTTTAATCTGGAGCAATCCAGATGCATCTCGAAATTTTTAGAACAATCCAGAGCATTCTAGATTAATCAGAATTATTTTAAAGTAATTCAAATCAAATTAGTTCATTTTGAAGCACTCCAGATGTGTCTAGAAATTTTTAGAACAATCGAGAACGTTCTAAATTAATTAGAATTAATTTTAAGTAATTTAGAAAATGAAATTCTATTTTAGTACTGAAATTTTAAGATTATTCCCGAAATGTCTAGATTATTCTTGAAATTTCTAGAACAATCCAGAACATTCTCAACCAGTCATAAACTCATATTCAAAGGTTACTTTCTTTCAGCCCCCATAGATATCTCTTACACCCTCATAGTTATCAGCTTGTAACCACCCACTCTTGCATCGTGGAAGACTCGTGACTACTACCAAATGCAAACACTATTTGTTTGCGATGTTTAGTTTTGGCTGCAAATCGTACTATAGGCACAAACACCTCCTCTTTTATAATATATATAGGATGATCATTATTATAATTTTATCGATATATAATAATAACTATCATAATTAGTAACGAACGTGCGGCATATGATTATAATATCAAAAAATTAATGTATCAGAGCCAGCGTTCATTGCTTTTACTAGGGTTTTTGCTTCACCTTTACAGGTATACGCGCGTTGCGACGCCTCGATTTGCCCCTCCAGACGAAGCCTTTAGTCAAAAAATATAATTAAGTGATCAAGGGTAAACGTTAACCGGAAGTGAGATCACTGAACTTGGCTCATTGAGACGTAGTGTCTATCAATTTCTCCATCTTAGGAAGCAAAGAGACTCTGGATGAAGAGGGCTTAGGAAGGTCAGACCACTTCGAGATAAAATATTTCAACGTGGCCTCACCTTATTACCTCAAAAAAGGTCCATTCTGTTCATATCGCTTTCAAGTTGTGGACTTTGCATCCACTCATCCACTAGTTTCGTCTCTGAGCGATAAACTATTTTCTCGAGTTTTTGAATACGTTAATTTTTTAAGCCAAAGCAAAGATGGTGTCTACTCGGGGGAATATAAAATTAAAATTATTGATCTCTTTTGTGAGCATCATTGCTAAATAAAAAATCGGTCTGTCAGTTGACCCTGCGGGCCAGCTCCAAAACTTCCCGCTGTTTTTGAGCTTCTTGAGCTCGAAAAATTGTTGAGAACATATTTTCGAGCTCTACGAGCTCGAAAATACTATTGTATGCCTCTGTTTTCGAAAACAAACGTTTTTTACCATTTTTTCTCCAACGATATTTCTCGAACGAATTAACCGATTGAGACGGTTAAGGTGGCCATCGACGCATTTTATCGAGTTCTACAGCTAATCAGATTATTAAATTGATTTATGTAGTCGTTTTTGAGAAATTTCGAAAATACTGAAAAAAAAAATGTTTTTTTCAATTCTTTCGACAACGGTTTCTCTTGAACGAATGAACCGACTTTGATGTTTGAGGTGGCATTCATTCAACGCGGCTTATGAAGCTTCTGAGTCCAGTTAATTTTGAAATCAATCCATCGAGCACATTATAAGTTATTGAAAAAAAAACTGAACATTGAAAAAATTTATTTTTGGAATATCTCTGAACGAGCCGTACCGATCAACCTTTATTCTTTTCAGCTATTAGATATTGACAAGCCGCGTCGAATGACACCTTGAAGATCAAAATCGGTTCATCCGTTCAAAAGTTATAGATATTTACATACTTACGTACATACATGCATACATACACTCGGACATCATCTTGAAATTAGTCAGAATAGCTTCCTAGAACCTCAAAACGTCAAGATCTCTTAGAAATTCGATTTTAGAAAATCGGACCGAAACCAATAACTTCCTGAATTTGTGAAAATTTGCAGTTTTCTTAGCGGGAAGTTAAAAATCATGAGCACCGAATGGGTAATACTAAGAAAGTGAATGACAATTGGAAAATAAGTAAGTGAATAAGAATTAGAACCGTAGATTCGACCTTCTGAAAATCAGCACATCGCAACTGTTCGTCAAGAGACTGGAGTGACTAATACATTCCATTAATAGAAATTGGTTATCAAGTGCATAAATCCAATTTTTGTAATGAAGGGAATCCTCTACGATGAAGTAGACCCCTCTAAACTGTTGATGAAAATTATGAAGATTGGACTAGTATTATTACCATCTTCATTCGTCGTTCAATCTTTCATCACATCTTTGTAAACAACAAGAAATATTTATGTCTATAAAGTCCTTCGTAGGGGAAGTGCAGTTATAGTGATATTTGCATTATTTTTCGTTCAAACGATTGATTAATGTAACAAAGCCAACTGATGACTAGTTACTTTCATATGCTTACCCCTTTTTACGGGGGACGTTTTTCCACCCTTTCGAGTATTCTTATATTTCGTTTCCTCCCTTATGAATCATTATAAACTAATTTAACACGAGTAGGAATTTCCATTTATTTCCATATTATATTTTCTGTATAATAGTGCAAGTCCAAAGTTAAAATACACAATGATATATACTTACTGCTAGTATTGGTGGTTCCAGATTTAGATCGATAGGATTCATTACAATAAAAACTTGTTGGTTTTTATGGGTTAAGCCTCCAGGTTCACGTAGAGCAGCTTTGCAGTAGTATTGAACCCATCCATGTTTTCCAAGAAAAGTTGACGGTAGACCAAGTGGCAAACCTAGTTTAAAGGGAAAACTGTGTATGCCTGGAGATAGAAATGACGCACTTTCTCCTGTATCAAAAGAATAATGACAGTATCATTGAATCGAGCAAAATACATCATAATAATTGTATTATGTACACATCATATTAAAATTTTGCGTTAATCTGATTATACATATGTTCTAGTTATCGACGGGTTTGTATGACTGTATTGTTTTTGAGCCTCTTATCAAAATTTGTTGATTCTAAGAATCGGCTCTATTGAAAATTTATAAGGGATCGCTTAAGAATTTTAACAGTTTCAAAGATAATTTAAATTCGAATATTTTTTTTCTGAATTAATTTGTATTCTTCGGAGCAGTAATAGTTTCTATCTGTAAAATTATGGCCATGATAAAATTTTAGCTCATAAAGTGAATATTTTACCGTCACTCAAAAATTTTTAATGCTTTCGTGTACTGAGTTTTGGTCATCTACGAGAGACCCTCAAATATATTAATATTAAGGTTTCTTGATTTTTTACACTATCAGTTTGTATCATAATGAATAAAAAAAGAACCCAAAACATAAAAAAATATGTGGTTTGCAAACATTTCTTTATAGATTCAACTTTTAGATGTTTTTGATCATCCAATTTTTACCTGATTTTACTGTTAAAGACTTTCCACTTGTAGTTATGGTTTTATCCTTATGGTTTTTGAGCCATAACCCAAGATGGGCATCAAATAACTTCCAGTAAAATAAATTAGAAAACAATTTTTTTTTTGTGTTATTTTGATTTATTTTTCTTCTAAGATCACAGAATATTTTCAGATAGTCTCACGATACATAAAATTACTTTTTTCTAAGTAAGGTAAATGTCCCACACCGGAACAAGTCCCAATACCGGAACGATTTGATAATCATTTTATTATATTTTAACTCGTACGCGATGAAATTAAATAAAACTTTTTTCATTTAAAACCTTAATTTTTTAGTTACAAAATAGGATATAAAATAGATTTTAGAATATATCCAAAATATGAAAAAAAAAATGTTAATTAGAGCAACAGTCTCGGATTCATGACTTTTTATGTCTCTTAATGGTATTGCTAAGAAATTAGTCAATGGTCTTAAGCTTATAGAAAATGTATAGAATTACTTTTCAATAACTTTTTTTTTGTATATGCATCTCGAATGATATAAAATTCAAAAAAACATATTAAAAATATGAAAAAAATGGTATTATTATATTAATTTTACTGTTCGTCTATTGGTACACCAAAATGAACCCGTGCCCAGTACTGGAACAGCCGATCATATTAATGTTATTAATGTTATCGATAGACATTAACGGTGAGTTTTGTTGACTGGCTAAATCAAGTGCAATATTAATTATAACTGGAGCCCTGATATTTAATGCAACATGTATGATTGTTATAAAAAATACATTCAATGTAGATAAACTCTAATTTGCATGATAAAAAATAAATTTTTGTCTTAAGTTTTTTTTTCAATTATTTTTATAGTATAACCTCAAATGATTTATTTTGTTTCTATTCTTTAGTTCAAAATATTTATTTTTATTGAATATTTAATCATTTAAAAATTTTAAATACATTTTGCATTATGGGTGTGATATAGCAGACACATCAGACAAATTTAAAATTATTAATAAATCGAGTTAATAATTAATAATATAAAATTAAAAAAAATGCCAATTCCAAAAATTTTGAAATTAATAGTGCCTTTTTTGTAAATATTATTATTTTAATTATTTATCTTATTTATTTATAATTTTAAAGTTGTCTGATGTTTGCTACATTCATACTCGTTTTACATGAATATTATTTAATAATTGTTAATATCTTACGATGAATAAATTCAAAAAATAACTCATTTTCTTTACTGTTCCGGTAATAGGACAACCGAATTCCCGTATTGGAACAAGAGTATTTTAGCGTTCCGGTATTGGGTCTTTTGGGTGTCATAGAAAAAAATTTTTTTTTTATATTAAATTTAAGAAAAATGAACTAATTTGATTATTTTTAAATAAGTAAATGTCTATTCTATATGATGTAATAAATTATTTTCATTTCTAACCTATTTGAATATTTTCAAAACAATAAAAATCAGTCGTATACGCTTCGTCGTTTCGGTATTGGGACATTTATCTTATTCTCAGTGGGAAATATATTATTTTACACAAAAATGTATAAGTTGTGAAGTGAGCGAATGCGCAAAAAGGATCTGGTTTAGGTGTGATGTAATCTTAACAACTAAAAAATTACACAAATTATTATAATAAATAAATTGAATATTTATTGACACTATTTACACTTAAAACTGTGAGAAGATAATATGAAACAGCAAATGCAACAAAATGTACACGCGATAGCGAATGCAACCAAGAATAATTATAGTAAAGCGGAGCGGTTTTAGAGTACGAGGTTGTACTTTTGAATTCAGGAGCGAAAAGACTCAGAGAAAATGTAGTTGGAAGCGACGTGGCCGCTTGGTGGTGACGTGGCAGCCTCGATGTGTAAAACGAATTTCCTGATTGATCGGCTGGGAGCGGGGCTCTCATGCCAACTTGACCCGGCCATGAGCTAGAAATTGTATGTACCGGGCCCAAATAGCGAGTGACCCGGCACTATTCTGACCTTGAGGTCAGTAGCGAGTTCGGCAACTCACGGCTATAGCGGAAATGCACGAAGCTTTTCAAATTGCCTAAGCTCGTGACTGAACATAAGTTAAGAACTTTTAGTGCAATTTATTGTATCTTTTTAAATTCAAATTCAAATATATCAACCGTTACATCGTATTATTAAGATTTATTACTCTTAAATCTACTGCGATATCATCGGTAGTACTTATCTGATATTACTTTGAGATAATATTTTGTGACTATTTGGAGAAATTACGTGATTTTAGAAAGAAAATAAATTAAAATTGCAGAATAAAAATTGTTTTTTAATTTTTTTTTACTAGAAGTTATTTGATACCCAAGAGGGTTATGGCTCAAAAATTTTGTTTTTCAACATAGAAATTTGGGAATTTTTTTTCAAAAATATTAAAAGGGTCCCATTGAACGAAAAACTAATTTTTTGACTGAAAATGGCCAAAAAAGCATTACGAAATTTTTAGTTTCTGATTTTGAATTCTTTTCCAGAAAGAGCATTAACAATCAAACAAATCGACCCCCCATGACGTGAGATTATCATAACTATAGTCACAGTTATATCCTTTTTAAGCAAAAATGATAACTCCGGAAGGGGTGAAGGTAAAGAGCTAAAAATTTAGCTCAAGACTTCTCTCTACATTTATGAAAACATATTAAAAAATCAAATAAATCGAAAAGGGTCACTGTTGCAATGTTGTTGAATTAAGATGGAATGACCCATATATACTGTGACTTTATTTTTCGTATGGGGGTCACATTAAAGTGAACGTTACAAGCACCATCTGATTTCATTGTATTTACGAGCATGGTAACTCAAGACTTATAGTTTAGTTTACAGGTATTAACGATTTTGATACAGATTTTTGATTTAAGTTATAGCTTAAGAACACCGGCACCCAAAAAACATTAAGTAGAATGTGCATTTGACTGGACCTACCTACGGGTACGTATTTTGGTCCGCTGAATCCGAACTCGAGGTCAGTTTGACCCTTACACCCTCGAAATTTCGAGAAAACTTCAAAAAACCGTAAAAATGATGAAAATTGGCAGTTTTAATGATAAAAAAAAGTTTTGGAACTAAACTAAGCGTGATTTTCATGTATTTCGATCCGCTGAATATGAATCGAAACTTTATTGAGACCACGAGCCATTTTAAATGTGAAAAAATCACACAAAATTCTCGAAAAAATATATTTTTCATGATAAAAAAACTTCTTCTGGTCCAATTCAGATAAAATTTTATATCTTTTCCCGAGTCAGAATAATGAACCTACATGAGCCTACATGAACCTACATGAGCCTACAGGACAATTTTTAATTTTTTTGATCGATATTATTATTGTCAATTGATTTGATTGATCAATGTAACCTAACGAAATCTACTCATACCAATATTAAATAGTACAATAAAAATAAATTGAAATAGTAACTAAAAAATTATTGTTAAAAAATTTTTAAATTTAATTCGTAAATTGAATCATTTTAAATTATTGAGTATATTATATTATTATTAAATAGATACATTGAATTTCAGAACATAAAAAAACTGTAAAAAAAATTGTAGTAATATAAATAATTATGTTTTTATTATAAATTTATTTAATTTCATTTGATTAAAAGCATTTTTTTAAATCAATTTAATTTATAATTATTTTTTTATATAAATAAACTATTATAATTATTTTATGATTATTATTCTACTCCAATTCATATTTATTTAGTGGTATGCCAATGACAATTTGGTTATCTATATTCATTATTACACAAACATCAATCATATTTTTTATTGGAGTTTTTTCATGTTCTTAAATTTAATTTATCTATTTAATAATAATATAATATACTCAATAATTTTTTAGTTACTATTTAAATTTATTTGTTTTGTACTATTTAATATTGGTATGAGTGTATTTTCTAAGGTTAAAGTGACCAATCAAAACAATTGAAGATAAAAATATCGATCAAAACAATTAAAAATTGTCCGGTAGGCTCATGTAGGTTCATGTAGGCTCATGTAGGTTCATTAGTCTGACTCGGGTTGATGTCTTTAATTTGCATCTTAATTTTTTTAGTCTATTCACCCTCTAAAGCTGGAAAAATTCGAAAAAATTGATTGAACATGACTTAATGCCTAAAATAAATAATCTATAACGTAGATATATCAAATAACTTGAAATCTGTGAAAAACAAAAGACATAAAAAAAATAGAAAGAAATGATTTTTACGAATCCTAAACTTTTCTTCGTTTGTATCGCACTCTTTTATCCTCAAATGATCTTCGTAGTGGATTCCTCTTTCATTTACGATTTTCTTCGGGTACTTCTCTTTTTAACATCCAACAAAAATCTGCCATCATGTTAACACTCCAATTTCCAGAGTAATAGTAGACTCTCCAGTAGCCAAGTTTCCCACTTCTAAAGAGCTGCAGTAGCTTGATGATGACACCTGCGAGCCTGCTTTCTCACCCTGACCAGACGCCGATACTGGGGCTCCGACTCCCTGCATCGTAAAGTACTTATCACTTGTATCTGCCATGACGGCACACACGCCGTTAACCCAGGGACTCTGCCAGATGGTTCTGTTGCCCACCGTCACCACGTGGAGGTGCCCTGGTTACAGGCACAAGCAATTAAGTCTTCAAAAGTCAAAAACGAGAGTAAAAAAATTACTTTTTTTCGGAATTTTGGAGGGTTTGTGTGATTTTTTTACATTTAAAACGGTTCGTGGTCTAATTAAAGTTTCGATTCATATTCAGCGGATCGGAATACATGAAAATCACGCTTAGTTTAGTTCCGAAAAATTTTTTTATCATTAAAACTGCCGATTTTCATCATTTTTACGGTTTTTCGAAGTTTTCTCGAAATTTCGAGGGTGTAGGAGTCAAACTGACCTTGAATTCGGATTGAGCGGACCAAAATACGTACCCGTACGTAGGTCCGGTCAAATGCACATTCTACTTAATTTTTTTTGTGTGCCGGTAGAATTAAATATGGAGTAACGTTTAGCTATAGTTATGGGTTCTGTTAAGAAAAAGATGATCTCAGCTGAAGTCTGTTCCAGGAGAGCAACTACCAAGGATATCCATACTCAGAATCAGATTCAGTGAGTACGTTTGGCGAGGACTTGAGCCTCCAGTTACCGATAAAGTAGTAATTGAGTTTGATTATGAGCTTAGAATATAGAGGTCAGTTATGTATACCGATAGATTGAGTTTTGGGCTTTGAGATTTTGAGCTAAGAAGTCGAAAGAAGACTTTCGATGAGTACGAACATGAGCATTCGGCCCTAGTCGCTCGAAGTGAACAGACGTGTAATGGTGCTACAGATCATGGCATTGTGGAGAGCTACAGGTTGAGATTATTGTTACAAAAGTATTATTTGAAGCAGTGTAAAATATTACTCGATATTTTATTCATCAATAATAAGGCATGAAATAATTATCACAATTATGAATAATTAACCGAGTTTCGAGTCAAAGTCTTGAGATATTATACCACTGTTTTAATGAAAGCAAAGATTTAAGATCTGAGAGAATTATGAGAATATTGTTACAGTTATATAGAGTCATGTTCGCGATTTATTGTTAATATTATTTTTATAAAATAATTATAAGAAAAATGTGTAGTTATTACACTAAATATCGTCTAATTAACATCAATGTGAGACCCATATACGCTAGTTTTACTAGTTTGTTAAAGAAAATGTTGTAGAATATCGATTTTATTATTTATTGTTATAGTTTACCGAATATTATCTGATTATTGTTTAGCTCTAGTAATTAATTAATTTATTTATAACGTATTGACACGCATCATTTGGATGCCAATTTACCTTCCGCTAAGATTAACTTATTTTAACTTCCCGCTAAGAAAATTATTAATTTTCAAAAATTCGGGAAGTTATTAGTTTCACCCCGATTTTCGAAAATCGAGTTTTCATCAGATGTCGACGTTTTGAGGTCCTAGAAAGCTATTCTGAATATTTTTAGAAGAATGCCTGAGTGTCTGTATGTATGTGTATGTATGTGTGTGTGCGTGTGTGTGTGCCCTAGCGGTTTTGGTGCCACCGTGGGAACTCGGAAAAAACTCGACAGAAACTCGGTGTTTCGAGGGAGTTTCGACAGTGTTTTCGCGGTAGAAACGTGGTGTTTCGTGTGCAATTACGACACGGAGTTTTTACGGAGTTTTGTCCGCGTTTTTGAAGAGTTTTGCCAATTTTCTCTTGGAGTTTTGTTGGCATTTTCTTGGAGTTTCGTCGGTGTTATCGTGGAGTTTTCTTAGTGTTTTATTGGAGTTCTTTGGGTGTTTCCTTGTAGTTTAGTCGGAGTTTCCACATATTCTAGCGCTTTTAGTGCCACCGTAGAAATTCGAAAAAAACTCGAGCGAAACTGGCTGTAACATGGAAGTTTTGACGGTGTTTTCATGGCAGTAACGCGGTATTTTTGTATGCAGTTACGACACGGAGTTTTTGTGGAGTTTTGTTGGTGTTTTTACTGACTTTCGTTGGTTTTCTCTCAGAGTTTTATTGGTGTTCTCATGGAGTTTCGTCGGTAATATCACGCAGTTTTCTTGGTGTTGTGTGGGAGTTTTTAATGTGTTTTTTTGTAGTTTAGTCAGAGTTTTTACGAATTCTCGCGCTTTTAGCGCCACCGTAAGAATTCGGAAAAAACTCGATTGAAACTGGGTGCAGCAAGGGAGTTTTGACGGCATTTTCATGGTAGACTTGCAGTATTTTTGTGTACAGTTACGACACGGAGTTTTGTCGGTGTTTTTGCTGAGTTTCGTGGGTGTTCTTTTGGAGTTTCATCGGTGTTTTCGCGGAGTCGTGTTTTGGCTTGCTCGGAATTTCTATGGTAGTTTTTCATGGTTTTTGTGGCGTATATTGAGGGTTTTTTCGTCGTTTTGGTAGTGGTAACTTGGCGTTTGTGTGGCATACTTATGGCATTTTGAAAGAAAAAAAATTGAACATTTACACTATCGGTAGTGTAAACGTTCTAATCTATACAGTCTAAAAGTTAACACTGTGCGTCGTGTGACTTTCACACTTAGTCTAGTCGAGAAGTGAGTTTTCTGCGAAAAATCGTTAAACCACTCTTAAAAATATGGCGATTGGTGCATTGGATTCAGAATTTCATTCTGAGAAATGGGTATTTTTTTTTTTATCCGCCATTAAAAATTCCATTTGTTATAAACAAAAAACGAAGAGACAAAAAGGGAGTCTCCGTTTTTTAGCTATAACTTCAAAAGTATTAAAGATAACTGAAATTAAAAAAAAGATCCTAAAAGAGGAGAAAACTTCAGTTAAAAAAGTCTCGACTCCCCCAGTTGTAGCTCCATTATTTATAATTTTAATTTGACGTTGAAAGTTGGGCTCCGCGCGGCCGTTTCGGCGCCTGCGCGTCGTCGCCGTACAAAGTATGCAACATAAAATAATTTTTTTATAGCATAAAATATTAATTTAAAAATCTGAAAAAATTATAGTGTCATCTAGACACCTGAAGGAATATAGCCCCGCATAAAAAAAATTTTTAGCTCGATTTTTGTTTAAGTTATTTGATTGTTAATTAACAAATTTTTCGGAGACTTGAATTTTTATAAAATCTCTTAAAAATGTTTAAAAAAAGTGTCTATAAATTTTTTTTCTCTTGGGAGCTCTTGTTATATGAATAATAAACAAGATTCCGTTGTAATAGTTTATAAAAGTTTTTTCATTTGTTTATAATGATTTTTCAAAGTTATCAAAAATTGAAATATCCGGCTAATGTTATAAAAAAAATTTTTTTTCCAAAATCTGTAAATGTGGTTGTTTTTGTATTCATATATTGCGTTTAGTAGCTTAGCTAAAAAATTTTTAACATGAATTGTTTAAAAAATTTTTATAAACAAATAGACAAATTGAATATTTTTGAAATATTTTTTTTTGTCATTCTGTTGTCTTAGTAAAATAATGATTTTTAAAAACAAAATTTTTCCTTAAAAAAATTTTTTAATTGTTAATAATTGTTTTTGTCATTTATCCACCGTTTAAATTATTTATTAAGAAATCATTTTTTTTTTTTAAATCATTATTTACAATTCTCAATATAATCATGAAAAAAAATTTTTTTTTTATTCAAATTTTCATTGTTTATTTTATAAACAATTTGTTATAAACAAATTTTCACTTTCATTATATTTTTTTTCCGTAGCTTTAAAAAATTACAAATACAGCCGTGTGCATTAAAGTTGTGAAAAAAATTTTTCTCTATTTTTTATTGAATTTTAAAATACTTTACCCAATCAAAGTTGAAGCAGTCAACTATTTTATCTATTTATAAATTGCTATAACTTTTAAACTATTGAAGATACGGTCTTAGACATTCAAGCCGATCTTTTAGACAATTTGATGATTTATATAATAAATTTTTCAAATGCTCGATATCTATTATGGTTCAATTTTTATAAGCATTTGTTTATAAAAAAATGCTTTAATTGAATCTTTAAACTATTATATCTTTTAAACTATTGAAGTTACGGCTTTTATGATTCAAGACAATTTTATAGAGTAATTATTGGACTACTTAAAAATAATTTTTTTATATTTTTAATTTCATTTGTTTATCATTTTTTTTTATTTATTCAAATTATTACACGGTTAAGGGTACGTTTTATGGATTTTATTGACTTTATACTCACACACACAACAGAATGTTCCATGAAGATATTTTTAGTCAGGAAATCTATACTTGCTAACTGTCAAGGCGACTTTTCTGTAAAAAGTTCATTCAATTCTGTAAATTTCTTCCAGGCTGCACTACTGGCAAAAATTTTAAGTTTTTGCTTTGACAAACGTTCAGTAATAAATTGAAAACTCCAAAACTAAATGGAAATAGCAAGAACAACATTGGTTATTGGTGTCGGGTAGGAGTATAAAGTCAATAAAATCCATAAAACGTACCCTTAACCGTGTAATAATTTGAATAAATAAAAAAAAATGATAAACAAATGAAATTAAAAATATAAAAAAATTATTTTTAAGTAGTCCAATAATTACTCTATAAAATTGTCTTGAATCATAAAAGCCGTAACTTCAATAGTTTAAAAGATATAATAGTTTAAAGATTCAATTAAAGCATTTTTTTATAAACAAATGCTTATAAAAATTGAACCATAATAGATATCGAGCATTTGAAAAATTTATTATATAAATCATCAAATTGTCTAAAAGATCGGCTTGAATGTCTAAGACCGTATCTTCAATAGTTTAAAAGTTATAGCAATTTATAAATAGATAAAATAGTTGACTGCTTCAACTTTGATTGGGTAAAGTATTTTAAAATTCAATAAAAAATAGAGAAAAATTTTTTTCACAACTTTAATGCACACGGCTGTATTTGTAATTTTTTAAAGCTACGGAAAAAAAATATAATGAAAGTGAAAATTTGTTTATAACAAATTGTTTATAAAATAAACAATGAAAATTTGAATAAAAAAAAAATTTTTTTTCATGATTATATTGAGAATTGTAAATAATGATTTAAAAAAAAAAATGATTTCTTAATAAATAATTTAAACAGTGGATAAATGACAAAAACAATTATTAACAATTAAAAAATTTTTTTAAGGAAAAATTTTGTTTTTAAAAATCATTATTTTACTAAGACAACAGAATGACAAAAAAAAATATTTCAAAAATATTCAATTTGTCTATTTGTTTATAAAAATTTTTTAAACAATTCATGTTAAAAATTTTTTAGCTAAGCTACTAAACGCAATATATGAATACAAAAACAACCACATTTACAGATTTTGGAAAAAAAATTTTTTTTATAACATTAGCCGGATATTTCAATTTTTGATAACTTTGAAAAATCATTATAAACAAATGAAAAAACTTTTATAAACTATTACAACGGAATCTTGTTTATTATTCATATAACAAGAGCTCCCAAGAGAAAAAAAATTTATAGACACTTTTTTTAAACATTTTTAAGAGATTTTATAAAAATTCAAGTCTCCGAAAAATTTGTTAATTAACAATCAAATAACTTAAACAAAAATCGAGCTAAAAATTTTTTTATGCGGGGCTATATTCCTTCAGGTGTCTAGATGACACTATAATTTTTTCAGATTTTTAAATTAATATTTTATGCTATAAAAAAATTATTTTATGTTGCATACTTTGTACGGCGACGACGCGCAGGCGCCGAAACGGCCGCGCGGAGCCCAACTTTCAACGTCAAATTAAAATTATAAATAATGGAGCTACAACTGGGGGAGTCGAGACTTTTTTAACTGAAGTTTTCTCCTCTTTTAGGATCTTTTTTTTAATTTCAGTTATCTTTAATACTTTTGAAGTTATAGCTAAAAAACGGAGACTCCCTTTTTGTCTCTTCGTTTTTTGTTTATAACAAATGGAATTTTTAATGGCGGATAAAAAAAAAAATACCCATTTCTTAGAATGAAATTCTGAATCCAATGCACCAATCGCCATATTTTTAAGAGTGGTTTAACGATTTTTCGCAGAAAACTCACTTCTCGACTAGACTAACTGGCAGTGTTGAAAATTTTAACACCAAATCATTCACTCTACACCGTGGACTTCAAATTTTTTACATTGTTTAGATGTCATTAACAATTTTAAAATAATAATTATGATTATAAAATCAAACTAATACGTTGATAAATTTACTAAATTAACATAAATATATAGTAGAGATTAATATTAATAAATTAAATAAATCAATGTCATTTAATTTAAAAAATTCATATAAATTTATTTAAGAAATAATATTTAATAAATTAATATAATCAAATTACAAGTTTAAATTCAATTAATTACTTTTATTCTAAAATTAACAATTTTTATTAAAAGTAATAAAACACTTTAAACCATTTGAATAGTTTAAAATTTTAATGACAGTTACTATTCACTTATAGCTACAATTTAATATTGCCACTTATTAATTATCATTATTAATTAATTCACATTATAAAATAAACAATTCATAATAAATGCAATATTTGTTTTGATCGCCTACAATCGAATTTCCACGATAGTATCAAGTCTTTTAAACATCTTAAAATATTAACTTTCACGGAATTGTTATTTATCGAACTACTTTTTATTCAAGAATTCTAACAAAACTCCGTGTCAAAGCCATTAAAACTCTGACAATACACCGACGAAGCTCTGTGAAACCCCTAACAAAACTCCGGAGAAACACCGACAAAACTCCGAGTGTCAAAGCCGCTAAAACTCCGACGATACACCGACGAAACTGCGCGAAAACCCTAACAAAACTCCGGAGAAATACCGATAAAACTTCAGAAAACACAGTGAAAACTCCGGGCGAACACCGACCAAACTCGAAGGAAACACGAGAGAAACCTTGTCTCGTAACTACACAAGAAACGCCGCCCTTCTACCATTAAAACACCGTCGTAAATCCGTCGATACACTATGGAAACACTGTAAAGAAGTTAACACCGTAGAAACTCCGTGTTTTCACCACGTTTCTACGATGTTGTCAATACCGCTAGGGCGTATGGATGTAAACACTTAATATCTTTTTAATGAACTGACTGATTAAAATGTTTGAGATGGCAATCAAAAGAGTTTGTTAGCCGTCAACTTTTCTGAAAATTTCAACTCAATCGATCAAATAGACTCTAAAGATATGGAGGAAAAACAAAAAAAGAAAAAATTTGTTTTTCAGTTTTTTTCAAATTTTTCAGAAATGGCTCGATCGATAAATTCCAAAATCTAATCAGCACAAGAATTCAATGAAACGCGTCGATTGCCGCATCAACCATCTTAATCGGTTTATTCGTTCGAGAAAAATCGATCGAGAAAGAAAAGGTTAAAAACCGATTTTCTTCGATTATCTTCGAAGCGACTCACCCGATAAATTCCGAAATTTGATCAGCTCTAGAACTCAAGAAAACGCGCCGATTGTCACGTCAATCATCTCAATCGGTTAATTCGTTCGTAAGATATCGTGGGAGAAAGAAATGCTAAAAACGGTTTTTTCAGAAAACAATGGCATACAATATTATTTTCGAGCTTGAAGAGCTCGAAAATGTATCCACAATAATGTTTTCGAGCTCAAGGAGCTCGAAAACAGCGGGAAGTGTTGGGGCTGGCCCGCAGGGTCAACCGATAGACCGATTTTTTTGGTTGATTTAGTATTTTGTTATAGAGTAAAATTATTCGTATTATGTTACAGTATTTTTTAGTAGATTTCATGGTAATTGTGTGGATTCAGGGCTCACCACATTTATGAAAGTTCCAAGTGCTTACACCTTAAAGATCTATAATTAAATTTTTTCCACGTGTTCAGCTACACGGCGGATTAAATTTTCTAGATGAGTTTATGTCTCTAACACTAGATATCTATCCGGACCTTGTAACTAAGGTGTACAAAATTGGTAAAATAACACAAAATCATGTAGATTTTCAAAAATAAATTTTTTCTAATAATAATAATATAATTTATTTAACCCTTCAGAACATACGCCTCCTGTACCACAGTCATTGCTATCGCGATGAGAGAAAACCTCACGCCTATTGCGCAAGCGCCAAGCGCGAAATTTAAAAAATATTCAAATAATTGTAGGTTACATGTCAAGTAAAATAGAATATCAAATATTATTTATTTGGATACTAGGATTAAATATTAATATTATTTAGACTAAAGAATATCCAATTTCGTACCATAGTGCAATAAGTATGAAATAATTCATTTAAAGAAATAATTTATTGAAGTTAAACTTGACAAATTAAAAGTACATATTTTGAAAATATTTGTAATGATCAGTCTGCAATTATTATACGTAATGAAACATTTCACATGACTAAAATTACCTTATTTAAATTAAAAATCACTTTGCTTTTTAATAATTAACGAGAAATATTTTTTCTTTCAATTAAATTAATGTCACAGAACAATTATTATTTATGACTATAATATTATACTTATGATTAATCTAATTAACATAATAATTTCAACAGTTTAGTTTAGTAGTAAAATATTATAAGACATCGTATCAATGTTTAGTTAACGATGATATATTTAGATCATTAAGTAATAGCTAATTTTTGGCAATAAAGACAAGATTAATTTTTGAACTATCACATATTAATTTTAGTATTATAAGTCGTTTCTTGAAACAAGATTTAACTGGCAATCACAGCAATAACGGACCGTATGCTTATTGCAAATTGGAGCATTACAGGATGTACAACTTTTAGTTGTATAACTATTCGCCCTTCTAGGGCATTGATAACACAATCCACGTTGTGAATGTTGAGGATTCATCGGAGACTTGATTATCCCAGTTTTTATTATTATTGATCTCAGTTCGACTGATAGATTCTGTAATTGAAGACGATTCACTAAGTGTGGGTGGACTAGCTGAGAGTAAAGTTGTTTCAAAAATTCTCGCCGAGGTAATTTATTACCAGTATTTTCTTCATAAATAATTTTCGAATTGATACCAGCAATGTTGAGAAAACCATAAAAAATTACCATCGGCCAGCAGCGTGTGTCCCGAACAACATCATACTCGCCCTGCAGCTGGTCTACAACATCTACACCAGCTTTAGTACGGTTGTAAAAAGTTACGACTTCTGGCTTTAATTTTTCCCCAGTTTCTTCATCAATTTTTGTCGAGTTGTGTAGAGTAGAGTACATCAGAACGTTCTTGGATTTTTGAGGGACGTATGATACTGATGTACTCGTATCAGTAAATAAAAATTTACTACTGTAAATAGGCCAAGTTTTAATTTCAGTCATTTCTCTTGGAATTTCACGCTTATTTTTTCGTATGGTTCCAACAAGAGTTGTGTTATTTTCCAACAAATAATTTGCAAGAGGTACAGATGTGAAGTAATTGTCGCAGGTGACATTTCTGCCTGTTTTCAATATTGGAGAAGTCAGACGTTTAACAACATCCAATGCTGAATTAGACTTTTGGTAAGGTCCTGATGGCTGTTTCCCGCAGTAAATTTCCATATTATAGGTATACGATTTTCTCGAATCAGTCATAGAGTAAATTTTTATACCATATCTTACCGGTTGTGACGTTACATTGCCGAGGAGATGGAGTTGGAGGTAGAGTATGCGTGTGCCTGTGTGTTAGAGAGAGATAGAGCTAGTACGTGTGTCGAGCTGAGTGTATTAGATGGTGAGTAGAGAGTATGGGGTATGTGTGTGCGGTGAAGTAAGTGTGTTGAGAGTATGAGTACGTGTACGTTATGTTGTCTGTTTTGGAGTGTCTGTGTGGTTGAGCGTGGAGTTCACGAGGAAGGTTTAGCTGTGTCGCAGATAGTGGCCAAGATAGCATGCCTCCCGACCAGTGATGACAACTAGGCCCAGGCCTAGCCCTCGGGGTTGACGTGGTGATCATGGAGGAGCGACTGAAATGTCGCCGCCCCTTCGTGTTGATGCTCGAAGTTAGTTGGGGTACGTTTACGTTTATTGGGGAATGGCAGGCCTCGTTTGCGATGCTCGAGGAAGCCAAAACTTCGCTGACTTCGGGTATCACGGGTAGTGACACCGCGGGAAGACCCGCGAGTCCACAGCTTGTATGTGGTGGGGGAGGAATGGATGGAGAAGTGAGAATGTGAGAGTGACTGGACGTAGTAGAGAGTGGAAGTGAATGGAGACGGAGATGAGAGGAGAGCAGTTGAGAACTGACCAGAGTGTCAGAGAATTGAGTTTTGGAGTCGCTCGAGTACGGGCAGACCCAGGAGTCGAGTTTGGGCTTTTGGAGCGAGTGGTTGTGAGTCGGAGAGCCCCAAAGGTAGGCTTCGACCACACCCTTGGCTTATGTCGTTTTGGAGCTGGTGGCTCTGAGTATTGCGATTCGGAGTCGTTTTGTCGGGTTATTTGTCGTTTCGTTTACCGCATTATTTACTTAAGTTTTATTTAATTGTCTAGAAGTGTGTAAGTTTTGTGATTCGTCGTCCCCGAGAGGTTCCCGATGTCAAGCCCAGGTATTTATTTGTCTGATGGACCGAGAGTATTCGACCGCGGGCCGCTTGGGCCCTTCGCGTCACCCTCGCGTCATCTTTACGATATTTTATTTAGTTTTCTTTTCTTTAACTTATTTTAATTTAATTTCATTAATCGGCTTCTTCCGAGTAAAAAGAACCGCGACCCTCTCTCCACAACCTAGCATACTGAGCGCACCAGAACATGCCGCTACCACCGTTCAGTTTTCTCATTTCCAAAGGATTTAGATCTTAGGTTTTAGTTTACGTGTACGTTTAGACCGGTTGCCGATACCGGGGAAATAAAAGTCGGCTGGCGCCCGTCAGGATCTGGAGGAAATGAGAGGATTGATCGGTGGGTGAAGTGTAACGTAGTCCGATTTGTGTATTTTGAGTTCGAGTATTTGAGTAAAAATTATTGAGTAATGTTGAGATTTAATTTTGTTCAGTTTAATCGAGTGTTTAAGTAAATAATACGTTACACGGTTTATTGGCAATATATTGCCGAAACTTACAACGGCCACGAAAAGCTTGCAGCATTTCATCGATAGTTAAGAAAGCGTCTGGTGTGTAATTTTCTTGGCATCGTTTAATAAAATTTTCCGAAAATTTTCGGATAGGCACCAAATTATCTAATTTCTTTCACTCATCACGATCATTAATATTGTCAAACTTCAATGCTGATAAGAGATTGTAGAATCGTGTGCTTGACATCACCGCACGAAAACAATCTGGAGCCGAACCATCAGTTGCCCACAACTCTTTTAAGTTCAATCGCGAGGCTTTATATACGCCTATCAGGTACAATAATCCAATCACAGCCCGTATTTCATCCACGGTTGTCGGTTAAATTTCTGTTTTAGGTACAAATAGATTCCAGCAATCCAGAGACGTTTTTGCACCCTTGGCGCATTTTTTAACTCCAGGTAGACGTATAACAATATTCTGCCGTTTGGTACGAACTTTTTGATTGGGAGGATCATGGAACTACTTAGTAGCTTTATCTTTCCCAAACACAAATTGTTTATTTTTCATTTCATTCTTCTGTGGACTATTATTATTTTCATCTATGTCATCAATATCACTTTCTGATTGTTCAGTATTGGAGTCGTGGTTACTATACTCCGATTCAGCGTCAGACATCTCGTCGAGATCAGAGACACCAGTCTCAGTTTCATCTCCAGAATCTGTTGTTTGATTCATATTTTTACCTGGTAATTTAGAATAGACAATTAGTTATTCAATGTATAAATTGTATCCATTGATACGTGAAAAACAACAAAATTTTTGAGTTGATTTTTACAAAAAGCCAAGAAGTGATTTTAGTGACAAATTATTATCATTTGTTAAACGTTTGTTCTTGAAAGTATTAAAACTTTTCAGAACAAAATATTTGAGCTAATTAAATAATGATTATTTATGATTTATAAATGCTTATAAGCAAGCACCCTAAAATTGTCATATTTTTAGGTTATATATATATTTATTACAGAAAAACATTAATACATAAAATTAAAAATTTACTTACTGTGATTATTCACTTAATAAATAATAAAACTCATAAACTACGACACTATTCAAAATAATTATTTATAAATTGTCACATTTTTTATTTTAATTTAAATTCTCATATACTTTTACACTTGTAAACAACTTTTTGAATACCTTTTATTTGTATATCTACATACATTCAAAATGGCGTCTAGAAACCACGGAAACAGCCGAAATGAAACGAAGTTATACGATCATCAATTTTTTTTGTGCCTGACTTAACTCGCGCGATGAGAGAAGCTCTCACAGTTAATAAATAAATAATTTTTTTTTTGTATTTTTCAAGTTTAAAAAATTGGTTTTTTTTTTTAATATCATTTAGAGCATTAAATTTTGGTAAGGTAAAAAAAATTTCAGGGGGTCATTCCATTTGAATTTAGAAAGAAAAAAAAGTTTTAAAAAAAGTGTGAGAGAATCTCTCTACACGATGGTTCCGAAGGGTTAAATCGGTAAGATGGACAATGGCGATAGGAAGGTCTACCTAAGAGTTACAAATAATTTTTGAACTCTTGTAACAGTGAAAATCAGCATATTTGTGTTATTTCCATACTTTTAAGGTGTACAACAGCTCACCTAACATTTTGTTACAAGCAGTTTGGACGGTATTCGCCTTCCCTTACTAGTATAGTGTCTGGCTGAAACCTACAATACTGTTTTACGCCGGTTCGTACTAGTAAGAGATGTAGTCTCAGGCAAGAGTGCGTTAACATAGCCTTACTGATGAGTCCGTTAACGTACTTAGGACGAAACTACAAGCATTATGGCAAATAGGCATATATCTTAAGTTTTGGTGGTTGGCTTAAGAGTCAATACATAGAATGATATGAAAAATATGTCAAATAGTGCAGTGTAGCACGGAACTGAAAAATAACAAACAAAAATCGCTGAATCAAGCATAATTTATACCTAAGGTATACACTTATGACTTACTAAGGCTTAAATAACATATAAATAAGCAATTTTAACTTCAATTCGCTTAAAAATAATGACGGTTGAAATTGGATTCAAAACGATATGTCTAAAATTGAATTTTTGACAATTGAAACATGGGTGAGCCCCTCTTCTAAACAATTGCCCATTTCATAGAATTCTAACTATTGTATTTGTTCTCATAATGGAATTTTTGGGAAATTTTGCTACCTTTCAACTCAGCTCGACGAGCTGAGTCAGAAAATACATTTGGTTCAAAAGTTTATACAGGTATTTATATATATATTAGACTGCTTTTTTTTTTGCGACTGTTTTTTTTTTCGCTCCCATCCCGAAATTTTGTTGGAAATACCCCCAAAAAAATTCCCTGAGAGTTTGAGTCCTTAATATTACTATTAAGTACTTTCCCAGAGCAGGTGAAGATTTCCCCTTTAAAATACACGTAAACTTGGGTTTTTATTTTTTAAACTTCTGTAATTGCGCGGCATTTTATGATATCATCTCGCCCAAAGTCGGAATTTTCTCAGAATTAGATGATCTACAAAAGTGCCCATTGTCGCGAAGTCGTAACTTATACGGGTGGGGTAGTACGGACCGCTAAACCGAATTTTTTTTTTTTTTCGATCTCGCATGAAAATTTGTTGGTTTACGATGTTTTAAGAAGCCTCTCCAAAAATCAGCTTGATAAAAAATTTTTAAGAGGTCGCTCACGAATTTTGAAAATATCAAAAATGATCGAAATTCGAATTTTTAATTTCAAAATTTTTTCTTTCTCGTGGCAGCAATAGTTTATATTTGTGAAATCATGACTATGCTGAAAATTTAAGCCCAAAATTTTAATATTTAAACCTTGCTCAAGAATTTTGAATGTTTTCGAGTGCTGTCTTTTGGACGTTTTCGAGCGACCTTTAAATATTAAAAATAAAGCTTCTCGATTTTTTCACCATCAATTAGCATGATAATAAATAAAAATATAACCCGAGAAATAGAAATAATAAGTTATTTACATACTTTTTAATTTTTTAATTCAATTTGTAGGTTTTTCGGTTATTCAAAACTTAGCAAATTTTATTGTTTAAGACTATCCTGTATATTTTTGGTTATGCAAAAGTTATATGTTACTGAAATGACAATAATTGAGTTATAAAAAAATACAACAACTAATTTGAACTATTAGTAACATATTATTAGTTAATATTCAAAATTCTTGAGCTCCATTTAAATATTTGAATTTTGGGCTCAAATTTTCAGCATAGTCATGATTTTACAAATATAAACTATTGCTGCCACGAGGAAGAAAAAATTTTGAAATAAAAAATTCGAATTTCGATTATTTTTGATATTTTCAAAATTCACGAGCGACCTCTTAAAAATTTTATATCGAGCTGATTTTTGGAGAGGCTTCTTAAAACATCGTAAACCAACAAATTTTCATGCGAGATCGAAAAAAAAAAAATAGTCGGTTTTTTTGCGCCACCCTAATATATATATATATATATATCCCATGTCAAAGAAAAGTAGTATAGTGACATAGAAATTAACAAAGTACATTTGAAGCAAATCTGGTCTAAGTCATACTTGCGTATATCACAAGATTTCGGGCACTGGTTTAGCTACAAAAATACATTTAGTGTTTTGAACAATAACTTGTGTTGGTGATCATTACACGACGCGATACCCTTAATGTATAAAACAAGTTTAAATGTTACCTGGTTCACCTAAAAGCCTCATACGGAAATCGATGTAATTTTCTTTATCGTATACACGCTCAGCTCGTTGACTTCTCACTCGAACAACACCTTCACCAATCACATGAAAATGCAGTCCTGAAACACTGACAAAATATTTTTTATACTCTATGAACCAATAGATCTTTAGGTAAGAGTTTGGGAGTATGTCTCATAGTATATTAAGGAACAAAAAATAAAATAAAATGATTTTAGACGTGAAAGTGACCAGTTGAAGCGACTGCGCAACATTACATCTCATCGTGAAGTAAATACACTAGTCACAATAATTAACGGGTATTTAAAAAATTCCAAATTTTTAAGGGATTTTCAACATGCTGTAACATGGAGGGAATGGTTGTACTGTAAAACCAAAAATCGGTCTATCGGTTGACCCTGCGGGCCAGCCCCAAAACTTCCCGCTGTGTTCGAGCTCCTTGAGCTCGAAAACATCGTTGTAAATACATTTTCGAGCTCTTCGAGCTCAAAAATACTTTTGTGTACCTTTAGTTTCGAAAAAAACCGTTTTTAGCATTTCTTTCTCCCACGATATTTCTCGAACGCATCAACCGATTGAGATGGTTAAGGTGGCAATCGACGCG
Source organism: Microplitis manilae (assembly GCA_030273425.1). Lineage (NCBI taxonomy): Eukaryota > Metazoa > Arthropoda > Insecta > Hymenoptera > Braconidae > Microplitis > Microplitis manilae. The sequence continues at coordinate 8,677,209 of CP092724.1, forward strand.
TTTTATTAAGTTCTAGAGCTTATTAGATTCTGAAATTGATCAGATGAGTCACTTCAAAGATAATCGAAAAAAACCGTTTTATACCATTTCTTTTTCCCGCAATAACTCTCGAATTATCCGATTTTGATGTTTGAGGTGGCAATCGACGCGTTTTATTGAGTTCTAGAGCTGATTAGATTTTGATATCGATCGTATAAGTCGTTTCTGAGAAATCAATAAAAAACTAAAAAAAAAAATTTTTTTTTTTCGTAATTGGCCAATATCTTTAAGTCTACTTGATCAATTGATCTGAAATTTTCAGAAAAGTTGATGGCCAAAAAGCTCTTTCGATTGCCGCCTTAACCATCTAAATTGGTTTATTAGTTAAGAAGATATAAAGACTTTACATACATACATACACACACATACACACTCACACATACATACAGACACTCGGACATCATTCTGAGAATAGTCAGAATAGCTTCCTAGGACCTTAAAACGTTGACATCTGATGAAATTTCGATTTTTGCAAATCGGGGTAAAAACAATAACTTCCCGAATTTTTCGAAAATCGTCGATTTTCTTAGCCGGAAGTTAAAAAAGGCGAATTCTAGCTTCAAGTGTCTTGTTTTCAGATTTGGACTTGAAAAATTATCATGCACGGTTTCAGCTTTTTTTTATCGCTGATCAAAGCAAAAAGCCCATCTTGACTTTGAGAATCAATAACTCGGGGCATATTATTCGTACAGGGAATGGAAGAAAAGTTTTGAAAACTGCGAAACATTCTCTATAAGAGACAATTGGTAGTTTTTAATGAAAAAATTGTCTTCGAAGCGGCAATTTATTAAAAAAAGTAAAAATTTGCATACTTAAGGATATTTGGATAACTTGAAATAACTTTAGATATAGTTGGTGAATGAAGGATTTCGTCGGTAGTTTTCTAATTTCGAAGTATCCCGAAAAGACTCTGAAAATCGAGAAGAGTTGATTCTCCTGTCTTTGGGTTTAGGGGAATAAAACCCAAATTTTAACCTGAATACAAATATGTTGTCTAGAGAGCCTTAAAGGGGAGAGTGCTTAATAGCTGTTCCACTTTTCCATGCTCAGCGCACTAAATAGCAGTTCGGGCTCCTTCATCATTCATTCATATTACCCTTTATGCCTCGAGGCCGACGAAGGAGATGGCCAGGACGTGCAGTACAGCTTGTTCGCGTGATTCAAGGTGTTATCGTGGACCTAACTAAAAGTCGTCTGAGAATTAGATCCAAGGAAGTTCTTATCCGTGAGCGGTTGTCAGCGATTCGATTGAGTCGTTCTCATATATTGTTGAGCTTCCGAGCTCGTGTGTTGTTGGGCCTTTGAGCTCATGTGCTATTAAGCCTTTGAGTTCGGGTGTTGTTGAGCCGTCAGCTCGGGTGGTTTGATTCATCAATTGGAATTGCTTGTCCTTACGGATGAAACAAGCCTTCAAAGCTCGACCTGTTCAGAGGAGGCATCAGAGGAGAATCCAACTTTCTGGACCGGCATCAATAGAGGTTGAGAGTTGATTCCAGTTGACGTTCCATCCGTTCGTCCACCTAACAGGAGCATCCTATCATATCGGACCCGAAATTATCAATTAAAATAAGATATTTAAATTTATTGAACGACCTGAGTTATATCATAATAATAAATTAAATAATATTTTCTATCTATAACCATGAACATAATAATTATTAACCCTTTAAACAATGAAATAATAATTAATTCAGTGCACCACGTGGCTGGAGAAAAATATTGAATCTTATCCCCACTATATCGACTTACTCCTCGAGCTCGAAAACAGCGTGAACTTTTGGGACTGGCCCGCAGAGCCAACTGCCGCCCAGATTTTTTTTAATACTTTATATCGTTGTTGGGATATTTTAAATAACAAAAGAAAAGAGAATTTACTTTTTTGAGAATTTTCCGATTATACAATTATCAACATCAGCAAGTTTTAAAACATGTAGGAGTGATTATAGAATCAAGCTTTAGTAATAATAATAAAAATTTAAAAAAATCTTCGAGTAAGCAATTGAATTAACCACGTAATTTAAAGCATATTCAATGCATTTAGTAATGCAACTATAGCATTCACGTTGAAACTGTAGGGTGCTGGTATTAAAGTAAAGTGATAAAAAAAAAAGAAAAACATTACATAAACTAGTGTACCGCACATTGAAAAATTAAATAGTTCTAAGGCTTTTTCGGTAATATTATCCGAAAACGATGATAAATTTTTGACTTAGTAAAAATCAATCAATTCCTTGTAAAAAAATGATTCCTTGCGGTATTAAAAATAATCTAGAAACACTCTGAAAATATTCTACTCATCAAAAATGATCGAAATTTGAATTTTTTACTTCAAATTTTTTTTTTTTTCTCGTGGCATTAATAGTTCATATTTGTGAAATCATGACTTCGCTAAAAATTTAAGCCCAAAATTTGAATTTTTATACCTCGCTCAAGAATTTTGAATGTTTCCGAGTGCTGTCTTTTGAACGTTTTCGAGCGACCCTTGAATATTGATAATGAAGTTTCTCGATTTTTTCACCATCAATTTGCATCACAATGAATGAAAATATAACCCGAGAAATAGAAATAATAAGTTGATTACATAGTTTTTTATTTTTTAATTCAATTTTTAGGTTTTTTCGCTTATTCATAACTTATCAAATTTTGTTATTTAAGTCTGTCCTGTATATTTTTGGTTATGCAAAAGTTATATTTTATTGAAATGACAATAATTAAGTTATAAAAAAATATAAAAACCAGTTCAAAGTATTAGATAAATATTATCAGTTAATATTCAAAATTCTTGAGCACCGTTTAAATATTTAAATTTAGAGCTGAAATTTTCAGCATAGACATGATTTAACAAATATATAATATTGCTAAAAATATTGTTTAAAAATTTTTTATCGAGCTGATTTTTGGAGAGGCTTCTTAAAACATCGTAAACCAACAAGTTTTTATGAGAGACTCGAAAAAAAATTCTGAGCATCGGTTGGCCTGCCCTGGAACTTCCCGCTGTTTTCGAGCTCTAAGAGTTTGAAAACATTAGTGTAAATAGATTTTCGAGCTCTTCGGTAAGATACCAATGTTTCTCTTTTTTTAAGAGCTAAGATACCGCTTATCGTTTGTCTATCTGTAAATAATAAAATTAGATATACATGCGTAAGTACTAGCTTGCTCTTAAAAATTAATCATAGTTTACAGTTTATATTAAAATAAAAATGTGTTTATTATATTATAAATAGTGAAACAAATAATTTAATAAATTTGTAAATAAATTTTGCAGTCACTGAAAAATTGCTCCAGAAAGCTAAAAATTATTTCAGATTCATAGAAATTTTTTTCGTAAGGACAATGAACCCTCTACCGGCCAGTTAAACGTACATATTTTTTTAACACAATTTTTAAAATACTAAAGACTAATTGATGATTAGCAAAAATCATACATTTAGCTTCAAAACAAAAAAAAAAGCAACTAGTAATATTAAGTAAAAATTTAATAATAAATGAAAATAACACGAATTATTAATGTCCTCTCTACCGTCCTAGCTGTACCCTCTATAGACCACCTTAACGGAAATTTGATGTTATAAACTAAACTAATACCATTAATTTGAAAAAGTGATTATTATTATTAGATTTACAAACAATAATAATCTTATATAGTAGATAATTATATATCTTATATAATAATGATAATTTATTTATTATTTTTTTTTTTATTTTTTTTTCTTTTAACCATATTTTCCCTGTGAAATAAAAAATGAACTAATCAATTCATTTATTTATTTTAGATCAAATAATTTTATAGCTATACAAATTTAATATAAAAATTATATGATTTCAATTGAAAACTGTAATCGGAAGAATTATAAATCAACTGTCATAATTTTATATCCATAGACAATAAACTGGCTGATAGATCACGTAAAGTTAATTTTATTGTACCCATGCTCAGCCACCTCATTTTTAATATAAATCAATGAAAAATTATTAATTTGTTCATTTCTAAAACTAATTTGTACTATACTTATGATGTTAAAACTTTTTTTTTATATTATAGTTATTATTTTAAATTTGATATCACTTCTCAAAAAAAAAGTGAACCTTAATTTATCTTTCAACAAGTCAATGTCGATGAAAGTTGACGATCAAATTTTTTATTTCTTATTATAAATTCACTTTTGATACTATTTAAACTAAATTTAAACTACTAGATTTGTACTAGATTTTATAACCTAGTTTTAAATATATTTTTTAATGTGATTGATTAGCTTAAAATCTATCTAATAAAGAATATTCAACAGAGTGGCCGGTAGAGGGGTCATTTACCTTAGTTTTGACTAAAGAAAACGAAAAAAAAAAGAAAAAAATTTTTTTCATGTTATTTATATGAAAAAACAGAAAATGATTGCGCGCCTTGTAGTATTGGAATATCAAGCTGGCCTTTGGTGAGAATTTTTGCTATACCTTAGAGAAACCTTTGAGATGTTAGGAAAAAAAAATTTTGTTTTGGAGCACTCTAATATATACATCGCTTTCACCATACAACGCCAATAGATTAGATTCTCAATTTTACAGGCAAATATTATATAAATACCCTTCGCACCACTCCTAAAATTTTTCAGTATCCATTTCTAATTACTGAAACAACATTCGTCAACAAAATTAAACTATAATGTTGGATTAGGTCTCATGGTATTAGATCTTTGACGGTGATGATAATTATGTATAATCTTAATTCATACTTGTACTTTCAGTGAACAGTTAGTTATTATTTGCTTAAGATTACCGTTAAAATGAAAGAACTTACCATGTTTCGTCATCCAGTTCAATGAGTACTCTACCAGATAAAAAATGGCCAGGAAAATATAAAAGATTTGTATTATCAAAAAGAATAATAAATTTGCTCAACTTTCGAGTCATTTCTTTTTCTAGCTTATTACTGCAATTTTGAATTTGAATTATAGAAATTGCATTTCCATTGGAAGAAATCGAGGGATATTCGATTTTATAACCTGTTCACTGTGATATTGTGTACACTGACTTTTCTGAATCACAATTATATTCTAAGCAAATAATGTAGCTTTGACAATTGATGTTCAATTAATATTTTATGTGCGTTATAATTTTTATAAATAGTTGGTTTATAATATATGACAAAACACTTTATAGACCATCACTTGCACTTTTTCACCATTTTTTATAATCGTTTTTCTTTAAAAAGTAGATAGCATTTGAAAAGTCACAAATTATAAATATGACAAACACGTTGAATAATTGTAAAATAAATTCAGTATTTGTTTTTGTTGCTTACGACATGCGTGAAACTATGTAAACTATAGATACTTTTGGTTGTTTGTCTGGTTCTGTCCATTCTTGGTAGCGACGTCACTTTCGCTTCCTCCTACTTTCAAAGTACCTTCTCCGATCAAAGTAATATAACCTGTTTTGTGAAACATGAATAGAGTGAATCTTCCGACTTAGAAATAAATTCATTAATTTTAATTGTAAACATTTATTTACTATATCTATTATAATTCAAACTATGAGATATAAATTTCTAACCAATTTTATTAAATTTTAACTAACTTATTTAACACCATTCTCAGGCAGTGCCCCCCCCCCACTTTTAAAAAATTTTCAATGACTTTCAATTGTCATAAACGTATCAAAATTTCATTAATTAATTAAAAAAAAGGCATTTATTACAAAAAGGAGAACGCAGAAGTAATTTCGCCGAGGTATAGAATTTCAAAAAAACTACTTATAATTGATATCAATTGGGAGTTAAACAAAATTTGTTAAATAAATTTAAATAAAATCTTCTTGTCAATTTTATATTTCAAATTTTCAAATTTTGTAGGCTAAAATTCATTTAACAAATTTTGTTTAACTCCTAATTGATAACAGCTGTAAGTAATTATTTTTTAATTTTATATTTCGGCTAAATTACTTCTACGTTGTTTTTTTTCACTGAATGCTTTAATTTTTTTTTAATTAATTAATAAAATTTTAATACGTTTATGACAGTTGAAAGTCATTGTATATTATCAAAAAGTGGGGGGTACTATCAAAGAATGCCCTTAAGCTTTATAAAAATGCGTAACCCTTTATTAACAACTTAGTTTATGAACTACTAACAAAATTGGAGATAACAAATTTATCAAAACTTTGTAATCGTTTACTACGAAATTTTTTTTTCGTTTCCACCGAAAAAATTGTTGATTTTGTGGTTTTCCCAGAAAATAACGAAGCTACTTCTATAGAAAGCTACAGTTAATTTAAATTTTAGTGAAATTAAGAAATACAAATTCTGAAAAACGGTTGACTCGCGAATTTTGAATTATCAATCAAAAACCAACAAAATTTTTTTATAATTTTTATTTTTCGAATAACTTGGAAGCTGCTAGACTAGTTGACTTTAAAATCTATTCAATTCTAAGTTATGGTGATCTCATTGTATTGCCGTCAAATACACTTAAATCGGTTGATTCATTTCAAAGATATCGTTAGATATAAAAAGTTTACATAAACTCACATACACACACACACACGCGCGCGCGCGCGTCTTTGAAAATGCCAGAATAGCTTCTTAGGACCTCAAAAACGCCGATATATGATGAAAATTTGACTTTGGGAAATCAGGGTGAAAATAACTTCTCGAATTTCTTGAAAATTGGCGATTTTCATAGCGGGAAGTTAAAAATTATATATAGGTAGGGTAAGTGTGGGTATTACTGCGGATTTTTTTGTCTCAATTATAAATAAGCGACAACTGAGTTTTATTGATTTCAAAAAATTGTTGTTCATAATTGAAACCTGAAAGAAATAAACTGTACAGTAGTTTTACATGCACAATAAATTTTGAATTTGTTATTAATGAATTAAAATTGACAAGTGATAGAGGTTGAAAATTATGCCTTTTTTGTGGGTTCTTGCGCGACAAGACGTGGAACTACAAGGTTTTTTTTCACAAATAAATGACTCAATTTATATGTTTATTGCTCCCAGAAGTAAGATAACCTTTGTTTAATACCAAAAATTCAATAAAAATTAAATTTTGATTAATTAATATCATTTATTTACGGAAGCAGTAATTGGTACTAATAAACTGGGCATGTATGCATTACTGCAGGTTTTCTCAATAACCCGCAGTAATAGAAACGCCTCTAGTCGTATGCGTTTGTACCCATTACTGCGGCAAAATTTTTTATTTCAACCTATAAAAATAGTGCGTGTATCGTTGTCTGTAAATTGTTTTTTGTTAAAAATCAACAATGCCTAAAGTTAATAATAAACAGAAGGTTAATAAAAAAATAGATCTAAAGTGATAAAAAAAACAAGATATAATTGTAATAAACCTAACTTAAAATTAGCTTTAGCTGAAGTTCTAGGAGACATGAAAGTTGCTGAAGTTTCTAGGAAATATAATATACGGAAATCAACGATAAGAGCGAGAAAAATTCACAAATACAGTGACAAACCACCTGGACCATCAACTGTACTTAGTTATGAAGGAAAAAGTTAACTAGTTCAATGGATTTTTTACTATTGTAAACAAGGTTTTCCAGTACCAAAAAAAAATTGGTTGAAAACTTCAAAATACTGTGTGACAATGATAATAGGAAAACCCCATCCCTTAATAATAAGCCAGGAAGTTTTGGCTTGAAAGTTTGTTGATCAAATCGTCATCCAAATGTTTCAGAAAGAATTTCTGAAAATTAATCTATAACCCGGGCTGAGGTAACAGAGTATCAGATACCAGGATGGTTCACTAGTATTATCAACTAATTCATTGAGGTTTTTACTGATGAAGACTATAAAAATCGGTTTCACACGAATTTTTAATGGTGTTGAAATTGAAGTTTCCACATGAGTCCGAAGCCGTCATAAGTAGACGGTACTGTACGGTGTTTACTTGTCATACTTATTTTTATAAATTAAAATAAATCTGTTATCATATTAATAAATTTTATTAATGATTTCATTAAGATAATAATTATCTTTCAAACTTGTTTTACTTTATTCTTTGTCTGATCCCGAAGTTTTTCGTAATTGATTTAGCCGCAGTAATAGGCACGCAGTAATTGGATCATTCGCAGTAATTGGCACACAGTAATAGGTGCAAGCCACTTTAGGCCCGCAGTAATACATGCATATAGACTTGTCTTTAAAATGCTTATTATTTAAAGAAAATATTAGTTTATCTCATTGTTGATTTTTTTTTAACTTAATATTAAGTACAACTTGGGTATAAAAAAAAAAAAACTATCGATATTTTGGAATAAATTTCATTAAATTGCTTTTGAAGTAAGACCTACAAAAAAACTGCAGTAATACCCACACTTACCCTAGATATACTTATTGGTTTTTTCTATATCAATTTACCTTTAAATTATTAACTTAGTTACAGATATGCATATCCACATAATAGTTAGTTAGAATCGCTCGATCATCGTTGTCAACATTACGTGCATTATTAAGATTGAGAAGACTTTTTGATCAATACAGTGACATTTCTACACACATAAAATTTTGAGTACGTGAATTAGCAGAGTGGCACGAGCTTCAACTGATATGCAGAAGATCCCAGATTTGAATCCCAGTAGAAACTGTAATTAAATTTTCACCGAAAAAAAAAAGGAAATTGTTAATAATAATTGTAATTACTGGCCATTACAACATATAACTACGATAGCATAAATTAATTAGAAAATTTAATTATTTTTACTATTCTAAAATTTATCGGAGAAAAAATGATTAGATCCGACCATTTATAATTATACAAAATTATATATAACTATCCATAACCATATGAAGTTATATATAATTAGACCCTGCCAATATTTGGATTTAGTTATATCTTACCGTTCAGATATAATTACATATAATTGGATCCAACGATTTTTTCTCGGGGTACCATAAATACTACTATACGCTGAGAGAAGAGGAGCCGCTATTCCTGTAGCAGCTTATTTATGATAAAACTACAGCATAGTAACGAAAATTAATTGCGATAGTGTGATAAAAGTATCTTCAAACATATTTAAGAAATTAATTATGCCATTGCGTATTTTACAAATTATTTTATTTAAAATTTCTAAGTTACCAAATCGGCCCTAAAGTGGCTGAAAACGGTACTTCTACCCTACATTCAGCCTCACGAAGTTCCGAGCTTTTTTTTTGTGACACTGTTGTTATGCATGGCGTATACACTTCACATTAAAAATTCAATAGTATTAGTACTTTCGTGCACCTAGCTAATAAAACTATGATGGCAAAGTACTTCTTGATTAAGAAAGTCGATTTGAAATGATATAAAATGACATAAACGCAAAAAATTTCAAATAATTCAACTAATTTTTGAAAATGAATTCAATGACCATAATAAAAAGGAATTTAGAACAAATAATAGTGGTGTAGTCCGAGAATTGAAGCAAGGTTTTCTGATATCGCGTCAACTGTTCTGTTAAGCCAATCTTAACTTAAACTCCTAATCTCACCAACCATATACATTACTCTTCCTTAAGTTCTCTCTTCGATTACTCATTGAAATTGTTTGTCTACATATATTTTTTAGTCTCTGCTTAGGAAATACGATAGATTCTCATAGCTGTATATGTAAACACTATACTTGACTATATCGCTATTCCATAGAACTTATTTATTTTCATAAAACCTCTATGAGAGTTAATGAGAATTTAATGGATTCTATGAAATTTTTTAAACAGGGGCTAATTTCGCAATAGCATGGTCATATTATTATTATTCTAGATATTAAATTTTTAGCTCACATGACCTTTTTATCATTATCATTAAATTTGATGCCTTTTTTTAACTTCCCGCTAAGAGAATTGCAAATTTTCGAAAAGTCGGAAAATTATTGGTTTCGGTCCGATTTTCGAAAATTGAATTTCTAAGAGATCTTGATGTTTTGAGGTTGTAGGAAGCTATTCCCACTAATTTCAAGATAATTTCCGAGTGCATGTATGTATGTATGTAAATATCTGTAACTTTTGAACGGATGAACCGATTTTGATCGTCAAGATGGCATTCGACGCGGCTTGTCATTATCTAAAAGCTGTGAAAAATTAAGCTTGATTGGTAGGGTGCGTTCGGAGATATTCCAAAAATAAAATTTTTTCAAAAGTGTTTTTTTTTTTTTGATAACTTTTAATGTGCTCGGTGGATTGATCCCGGAAAAAAATCAGCATGCAAGACCATGCTTGATCGAGCATGAACCAGACATGATCATACATGAATCATGTATGATCGTGCATGAATCAGACACGGGCATGCATGAACCATGCAAGGTTGTGCAAAGTCCTACTCAACCATATATTTCAATCATGACTGGTCATATACCATCATGCATGAACTTGCATGATTCATGCACAGTCATTCTTGACAGTGCACGACCATGTACCATAGAAATTCAAAGATTGTGCACAGGCCTGCATAATAAAGCTTGTTCTTGCATGACCATTTATGATTTTCGTTTGATCAAGCCCGATTATGCACGATTCATACTTGGTCGAGCCTGGTCATGTATAATAATACTTAACCCAGTCAAGACCATCATGCACGACTGCGCATGGCTCTGAATGGGCATCCATGATCATACATGACCATCCATTTTCGAGCGGCCAGAATGATCGAGCTCGAGCCTACCTGACCGAGTATAGCTTTGTATGAGTATGCATAATCAGACTTGATCAAGCTTGATCATTCACATTTATTTTTTCCGTACTTTATATGATCATATATAAGCTTGCATGATTACGTATGACTTTGTATGATCATACATAATTCATGATTGGTCAAGCCTGGTCATGCACGATAACACTTAACACAGTCAAGACCATCATGCATGACTGCGCACGGCTTTGAATGGGCATCCATGATCATTAGGGTGCTTCATTTCGGAGCAACATTTTTTTTTTTTAAGTGCATGTGGAAAAAATCATAGTTCAACACAAAAAAAAAAATTTTCGCGCAAGAAAAAAAATTCTATGTCGATTACAGACCTAGCTCATTGAAAAATTCGATTTTCCCATTTGAATAACACGGGAAAAATTTTTTTTTAGATTTAAGTATTGTTAACTCTTCAACAAGTCAATAGATCGAATAGACTAATACATATTTTTGTAGAAAATTGAACGCTCTACAAAAAAGGTCTCTTATCATTTTTCGATAAATCTACTTGTTCAAAAGTTATTAGAGCTCGAAGTAAAGTTGGAGATCTTTTTACTTTTACGGCGAAACTATCAGACTTATCACAAAATGTTGTAGGATCTTTTTTGTTGACAATTTTATCCTCTACAAATTAATATCAGTAAAGTTTTTTCAAATTCCGCACTGTTTTCTAGTTATTACCATTTTAATGTCGAGCTCTTGTAATCGATCAAAACCACTTTTTTAAGAGCTTGTTATTAAAATAAAAATAAATAGAAAACAATGCGGAATTCAAAAAAACTTTACTTGTAATAATTTGTAGAGAACAAAATTGTCAACAAAAAAGATCCCACAACATTTTGTGATAAGTCTGATAGTTTCACCGTAAAAGTAAAAAGATCTCCAACTTTACTTCGAGCTCTAATAACTTTTGAACAAGTGGATTTATCGAAAAATAATAAGAGACCTTTTTTGTAGAGCGTTCAATTTCCTACAAAACTATGTATTAGTCTATTCGGTCTATCGATTTGTTAAAGAGTTAACAATACTTAAAGCTAAAAAAAAATTTTTTCCCGTGTTATATAAATGGGAAAATCGAATTTTTCAATGAGCTAGGTCTGTAATCGACATAGAATTTTTTTTCTTGCGCGAAAATTTTTTTTTTGTGTTTAACTATGATTTTTTCCACATGCACTTAAAAAAAAAAAATGTTGCTCCGAAATGAAGCACCCTAATGATCATACATGACCATCCATGTCTATTTTCGAGCGGCTAGAATGATCGACCTCGAGCCTACCTAACCGTGTATAGCTTTGTATGAGCATGCAAAATAAGACTTGATCAAGCTTGATCATGCACAATTATTTTTTGCGTGCTTTATACGATCATATATGAGCTTGCATGATTACGTATGATTTTGTATGGTCGTACACAATTCATGCTTGGTCAAGACTGGTCATGCTCAACCATTTTTTACGTCACTGAATCGATCATGCATGTACTTACAAGAGTTCTTATGAGTTTGAATGGTTGGGTATATTTATACGGATTTATACGAAATTATAGTCATGCAAGAACATTAAAACAGTAAAATCATGTTATTTCGTTAATTATCTCCAATATATTAACTTACTAATTACAAAAAAATGAAATTTTTTTACAAATAAAATATTAAACACCTAAAAGTTATTTTTTAATAATTTCAAATTATCACATACAAAGTTCCTTATACGCAATACGTGACATCATCTTCACTTGATTTATAACAAAAAAAAAGTTAATTTTTTACTTTCAATTATAGGTATTATATGATCTATTTTAACTTGGTGTTTTTAATTAAAAAAGAATCTCTTTTTTTCAATAACAAATTTCTCTAAAACGAAACACACAATTTTATTCATTTCTACAAAAAATTTTATTGATCCATAATTTTCAGTATTGTTAATTAAAATAAATTTTATTGTAAATCTATTTATTTTTATAGTTTTATAAATATCAGAAGTAAATAGTTTTCGTTGAATTTCTGCTCTGCTATAAATTTGTAACCTTTTTGAGTCTATACTGAGTGATTCTGTGTGAAAATGTATCCACAACAATTTTTTCGAGCTCAAGGAGCTCGAAAACAGCGGGAAGTTTTGAGGCTGGCCCGCAGGGTCTACTGATAGACCGATTTTTTATATTGGTAGTCACCAGAATATTCACAACTATATTATCCCTGATTAAAAACTCCGATTGAACCCGATTGAAAAATTTTAATCTGATTTCATCGGAAGATTCCGAAGAAGTTTAATTAAAAGTAAATCGGATCAATTGAATCCAATTAAACTCGACTGAAAGTTAATCATGAATGTTGGTAGTGATGAATACATTTGTTTTCAAGCGAATGATTTTGAGGTTAAACAAAAATAAATGCTGGAATTCAAACCTTGATGTTTACTTTCTCTTTTATGCAAAAATAATTACTTACTTTAACACGTAAAAAAAACTTGTAGATAGCTAGTCTTACATCAAAGTTTCATTTTCCTGAACAAAAAAATTAATGTAACGGAACCAAAGTCCACCTCTTTTTGTCGTACCTCCTCCTCAGACAACACCCTTGATCGAAAATTGTACCCGAGAAAAAATTTTGATATATAATCATATAAAATTATATATAATTATATATAATCGAGTTATATATAATTAAAAAATATTTTTGAAAAAAAAAAAAAAAAAAAAAAAAAATTAAATACCGAATTTTTGGTTTGGTTATTACCGCGCGAACGCATTAAAAATTCAGAAACAAGAATTGATAGAAGTAAATGATAAAAAAATCCTAGATGTCTGCTGGGTTCGAACACGGCTCCTCTTGGCTGGTAGTCCTGAACGTTGATCACTGGGCCACATTACGAGAGTTCAAGTCATGTGCTTAATTGATGTATTTAGAGTGAAATGCCGGTAAAGACAGAGTTCATAAGTTTTCGGGATGGATTTTTACAAAATTTAAAAAAACTCCATGAACTTATATGAAATTTTATAAAAACAATATTTGTTGGCCTCGATGATAATTATACCCGGGAAAAAATCACCATGCATGATCATGTATGATCATGCAGGATTCATGCATAATTTATGCTTGATCCTGCATGGCTTATTCATGACCAGGCATGACTCATTCGTGATCAAGCATGATCATGCATGGCTCATTCTAGATCAAGCTTGCGCATGCATTAAGTTTGAAATAATTATATCCAGAGATATGATCCATCAGGAAAGGTCATGCTTGAGCATGCTCTATTATGCATGACCATACATGGTTCATACTTGATCATGCATATCTCATTCATGGCCAGACATGACTCATTCGTGATCAAGCATGATCATGCATGGCTCATTCTAAATCAGACTTGCTCGTTACTTACGTTAGGGATAATTCTATCCAGAGATATGATCTATCAGGAAAGGTCATGATTGAGCATGCTTTGTTATGCATGACCATACATGGTTCATACTTTATCATATATAACTCATTGAACTCATATATAACTCAGTGAACAAGCATGATCATGCATGACTCATTCTAGATCAGGCTTGCTCATGACTTACGTTAGAAATAATTGTATCCAGAGATGTAATCCCTCGAGAAAGGTCATGCTTGAGCATGCTCTATTATGCATGACCATACATGGTTCATACTTGATCATGCATATCTCATTCATGGCCAGACATGACTCATTCGTGATCAAGCATGATCATGCATGGCTCATTCTAAATCAGACTTGCTCGTTACTTACGTTAGGGATAATTCTATCCAGAGATATGATCTATCAGGAAAGGTCATGATTGAGCATGCTTTGTTATGCATGACCATACATGGTTCATACTTTATCATATATAACTCATTGAACTCATATATAACTCAGTGAACAAGCATGATCATGCATGACTCATTCTAGATCAGGCTTGCTCATGACTTACGTTAGAAATAATTGTATCCAGAGATGTAATCCCTCGAGAAAGGTCATGGTTGAGCATGCTCTGTCATCCACGATCATGCACGGCGCAGACATAATCGTACAAGGCTATGCATGGTGTTAAGATTCAATTTAGCATCATAACAAAGTAAATCAACAATAAAAAATACTGGGATTTGGGTTGCGATTAAATTTAGATTAAGTAACACACGATTTCTTTTGTTTTAATATTAGACACTATTTATTTTCACTATATACATTTTCTTCTTATGATATTAATACTTTATTATTATATTCTTCCGGAATTAACTAAAAGAAACTTGGGTGAGAGGTAAGACACGTGCTTGCACGTGGTCCCTTTTAGCTTAAGAAGTGAATTATAAGATATAGTAGGTATTTTAAGCTAACTAATGCACCAAAACGACATAGCATTAATATGCAAAATTACTGGGTTGTAATATTTCGAGAAAATCACTCTGATTAACTAGTAGCAGATGGATAACAATTTTTTAAAACCAAAAAAAAACTCCACCTCCGTGATCCCAGCACTCCGCCCCGTTATTCCCTCCAAAGGCCACCGGTGCCCTCATTGCCCGGTCAACTCATTACCACTCACGTGTAACTGACGTCTAGTTGGGACTGATGATAAGTAGGAGCGTGGAGGGAGATTTGAACATTCTCCCCGCCTTCTCCACCTGTTGGAGAAGTTATTGAGCCGGTAGCGAGCCATGAAGATCTTCTTTGTCGTGGAATACTGGCAGCAGCACCAGTTTGTGAATTGGTCGAGTGAGTGTAGTGGTTGCAGTTTTTAGTTCTACTACTCGAATGAGTCTATCGCGTCCGGGGTAAGTCTTTATGACACGAGCGAGCGGCCATTTCGTGGACGGATATCGCTCGTCACTGATGAGCACGAGAGACCCTACCTCGATGTCATTGAATGACGTTTGCCACTTGGAGGTGGTCTGATGTGATTGGAGGCATTCCCCTGACCATCTGTCCCAGAAGTATTGGAGTCTCTCTTGAATGTGCTGAAAGTGTGAGAGTCGAGATGATGGTACATTGGTGAGACTCGGTTCTGGGATCGTGTTGAGAGGGTCACCTCGAATGAAATGTCCAGGCGTGAGAGCGGTGAGATCCTCGGGGTCTTCGGTGAGGGCGCTGAGTGGTCGAGAATTGAGGACTGCTTCGATCTGGGTGAGAAAGGTGGAGAAATCCTCGTAGGTGAACAGCGTGTCGGCAATGGTTCGCTGTAAGTGGTGTTTGACTGATTTCACAGCGGCTTCCAACTTACCACCCATGTGAGGGGCTTCCGGTGGATTGAATTTCTACTGAGTTCCATCGTTGACTAGGATTTGCAGTAGGCGCTGGGATTCTTTAAGACTTCCGGTAAACAGCTTCCGCAACTCCAGATCTGCTCCCTTGAAATTTGTACCGCAGTCACTGGTGAGAGTTTTACAGATTCCGCGTCGAGCTGTAAAACGTCAGAAGGCCTTGAGAAATCCTTCGGCGCTGTAGTCTGTAATAACCTCCAAATGGATTACTGAAGTTGTGAGACACACAAATGCAGCAATCCATGCCTTATAACAGCGAGTGCCACGCCCTTGAAAAAATTTAAGTGAGACGGGTCCAGCGTAATCAACCCCGGTGTGTTCAAACACAAGTGACGGAGTTACTCTGGATGATGGTAACTGACCCATGAGCTGCTGAGCCTTTATTGCTCGTATGCGAGTACAGGTGATGCATCGATGGATGTGAGATTTAATTGGCATTCTGCCCCCAATGATTCAACAGTACTTACGCACGTAGTTGAACGTAAGCTGAGTGCCTCCATGAAGCGTGCGTGAGTGTGCGTTCGCGATGATCAATCGAGAGAGCACGCACTCTTTGGGCAAAATAGGTGGATGTTTGCTATCCTCATCCAGCTGTGAATTCTGGAGGCGTCCACCAACTCTTAACAGTCTGGTCTGATCCATGCGTGCTGTGAGACGCGATATTGCGTGCGATTTCGACAAGGATTTACCTTGAAAATTCGTCTGTATTTCCGATGAGAACTGAACCTGCTGGGTTGCCCGAATCCAAAAGGTAAGAGCTGATTGTACATCCTCTGGGGTGAGAGGTGGTCTCGTGAGATTAGAATCGGAGACTCGCCGGAACACTGCGGCTGCTCGTAGAATTATAGCAGTAACCCTTAGTAGTTTGGTGAGAGATGAGAATCTAGCAACCAGCGGATCGAATGGCATTGTAGGAGATGATGAGACTACATGAACTGCCTTTGGACGCAGTTCAATGTCTGCTGACCCGTCTTTTGACGTCGTGAATGAAGGCCATTCGGATGGTGGCTTGATCAACCAGGGTGGTCCTGACCACCAAAGAGCATATTTGAGAAGTTGAGAAGGTTGAAGTCCTCTGGATGCGCAATCTGCAGGGTTCTCCTTGCCAGAGATAAATTTCCATGTGGCGTCAGTATCGGTTTGACGGATTTCTTGGACTCAGTTCTTCACAAACTCTTTCCATTTCATAGGATCATTGTTGACTCATGCTAGTGTGACCGAAGAATCTGTCCAGTTAGTAACTGGCACATCGGGTAAGTTGAGAATAGCCTTTACCTTTGTGACCAGCTTGGTGAGAAGCAAAGCTGCCGACAGTTCCAGCCATGGTATTGTGAGACGTTGGAGGGGGGCAACTCGTGTCTTTGAACAAACTAGAGTCACGTGTGATTGCCGATGAGAATAAGACGTCTTGATATATATAGCCGCCGTCATCGTGACCTGCGACGCGTCTGAGAACCCATGTATCTCGACGTTTGTTGAGTCAGAATAGAGATTGAGCCAGCGAGGTATTTCGAGTTGTGAGAGCTCCATCAACTCCCTTCTAAAATGTTTCCAACGATTAATCATTTGCGGAGTGAGTGTGTCGTCCCATCCAACCCTTTCTAGCCACAGGCCCTGCATTAATATCTTCGCACGGATGATGACCGGTGAGATGAGACCCAGAGGATCGAATAACTGAGCTGTTTTGGATAACATCGTTTTCTTAGTGATAGCTGTACTTTTAGAAGTGTGACCCGCGAACGTGAGGTAATCTGGAGCGCATTTCCATGCGAGCCCAAGAATTTTTGTCGTAGCTTCATTAAACTCGTGAAAATCATGGAGGTCATCTGCGTTGAGCTCACTGAACCTTGGATGATTGCTTTTCCATTTAGCTAGTGGCATACAACCCCTTTTAAAGAGCTCTTCGACGTCGTCAGCTACAGCGTTCAGGCCAGTAAGATTGTCAGCACCCCCACTGGTGTCGTCTCTGTACGTTTCCTTCTCCACAGGTTCTACTGCGAGCGGAAACTAATGTCCTTCGTCCATCAATAGCTGGAGCACCGTAAGACCCGCTAAGTACGGAGCTGGTTTGGTTCCATACGTGACTGTGTCGAGCTCGTACTCGACAACTTGAGAATCTGGAGTAATCCATAGTATCCTTTGATATTTTCGGTCAGACGGATGGATCTTGATCTGCTGAAACATTTTGACCCCGTCGGTAGTAAAGATGTAGCGGTGCTTACGAATATATAGGAGTACTGCGAAGATGTCATTTTGAGTTTTTGGACCGGTATGCAGTACGTCATTGAGAGAAACCCCTGAAGATGATCTGCTCGATCCGTTGTACACGACACGAATTTTGCCACTGCGCATTACACAATGGTGAGGGAGATAGTATCCTTCTTCCACGATATCCTTGGCGTCAATTTTGTGCATGTGACCCAAAGACTCGTACTCACTGAGAAACTCGTTCTACAGTTGTAGAACTTCCGGTTGGTGAGAAATGCGTTTAAGAAGTCGGGAGAGTGACTTTTGTGCAATGTGTTTTGAATGTCCGAGATCCGGAGCATTCGATTTGAATGATAATCTAACCACGTATCGACCTGTACTTTCGCGAGTGTGTGTGGCTTGAAAGTGAGCCTCACATTCCGCTTCCTCAGCGCTGAGAGTTTCGCTCTGATTCTCAGGAACTTCTTCCAGTTCCCAGAACTTTGCGACGAGATTGTGAAGTTGAGAATTGGTGATGAGATGACCCAGGTGAGATGGTGCGGCGTGATAAGCATCCTCTACTGGACCGAGAATGACACAGCCGAAGATAGTTTGCAAAGCTATGGGTTCATTGTTAGAGCCTGCTCATACTCCAGATTTTAAAATTCGATTGTACGTATCTGCACCGATGAGAATATCAATCTTGGCTGGTAAGAGGTAATCTTGGTCAGCTAGTTCTAGATTATTGAGATGTGGCCACTGCTGACGATGGACTTTGAACGCTGGCAGCTCAATGGTAAGGTTGGGTAAGATGTGAGCGTGAATTCGTGCAGCTATTTTCGAATGTTTGGACTGCAGTGAGATTTCGACAACTCCCTGAGTTTCTCCAGGTGAGACGCTTCCTACACCGATTATAGGAATGCGAGACGTGCTGACGCAAAGTCGGAGAGAATGTACGAGCTGTCGAGAGATGAGGGTGATTTCTGACCCTGGGTCTAGCAACAGTCTTACGGGGTGAGAGACGTGTGAATTTGAGATGATGAGAGCTTGTGCGGTCGCCAGTAAGACAAAAGGTCTAGAAGATATTGCTGGGTTGCACGATGAGAAGGCTTGTTGCCCTGAGGTGAGAGAAGCAGGTGCACTTGCTGCTGAGAGTTGATTCTGGAGGTGAGAGCTGTCTGTTTGTATCAATTGGTGAGAATGCTGGGCTAGTCATTGTGGTGACGATGAGTTTTGAGAATTAGGTGAAGAACTCTGATAGATCTGCGTAATGGGTTGTGTGATAAGGCCTTGAGCAGAGTGAATCATGGTGTGATGTTGTGCTCTGCAAACCATGCAGAGCTTTTGGCTCTTGCAGTCTTCGAACCTGTGTGAACCTAAACAGTTTGTACACAGACTGTGATTAACAGTTAGTTGAGAACGTTCATCTGGGGACATGGCCTGAAAGTGCGAACGTCCCACAACAAAATGCTCCCCGCTGCAACACCTGGAATGGTTTGATTTGAAGGAGAGTGTGTGATTTAGTAATGATGCTGAAGTTGAGGACTGAGTCTGAGATATTATGCTCAGGGGTTTGCGTATCTTCGCGTGATTGGTAGAGGTTGATGGTGCAGAGTCCGATATCTGTTGAGATCCGATCAGGGCATGTACGTTAGCGGGTTGTCTTGGAGCCGTGCTAGATTTGGTTTGGCTAACATTCTTGTTATTGCTCTTCTGATCCTTTGGCTTGGAGATGTATCGGGCTTCCATGGTTTCAAGCACCCGTGCTCGACATGTCAGAAAGGTTATAATACGCTCCAATGTTGGATAATCCGTAGTAGATCCAAGAGCCACCTCCCACTCCTCTCTTGTCTGTGAATCCAGCTGAAATGAGATAAAGTGCACTAGTAGTTGATCCCACTCTTGCACAGGAGAACCAAGCGCTCTGAGCGCGTTAGTTACGTCAGTGATGCTATTAATGATACCATTAATCTCTGTAGAATTTCGAGCAGACATTCTAGAGATTTTAAACAATTTGTCCAAATGAGAAGATATAATCAGTCTCTTGTTCTCGTAGCGTTTGGCTAATACTGCCCAGGCCTGAACAAACGCAGTGTCATTGATAGGTATACTTGCAATAAGAGCAGCAGCTGGACCTTGAACGGAGGTACGTAGATAGTGCATCTTGTCGACGTTATTTACACCACCCTGATCAACTACAGAGTTAAACAAGCTTTTAAATGACTCCCATTCAAAGATGTCTCCGGAGAATTGTGGTAACTTGGTAGTGGGCAGTGAGATTCTGTACTGCCCTTGCTCGTGCGGTACTGAGGCATTAAGTGCAGAAGCATTCACCTGCCGGGGCTCCAGTTCGTTGATCCGAGTCTTCAGAGCCGCTTTGACCTTGATGTAAAGTCGTGTAGCATGTTGGTACCACCCCTTTTTAAAGTAAGGTAACTCCAAGGAGTAGTCAGCTTTACTGTTCATGATCCTGTCATGGTCTTGAGAGAACTTGTTCCACGTGGTTTCAATCATGGCTAGCTTAGCCTCTGCTTCAAAGATATTACACTGGCTGACGACGCCTTCATCCACCTCTTTGCATGTCGTGTTCAGGAAGGAAAGATGCATTTGTTGAGCCGTGAAAATCTTAGGTACAGACATCTTTTACCAAATATCACCTGAAATATATCAACAGAGAATAAATGGGCGAAACAATTGCTACTGAAATATTTATGTATGCAATAAAAGGTACAAGCTGACAATTTGCCTTAAATCCAGGAAGCTGGTTGTGAAAATAGTTAAGATCCGTGAAATTTTGAAGGCCAGCTGACCTTGCGACGATGTTCCTGAACTTACGCCACACTTTCTTGAGGTAATCACCCACAGGGAGTATATCGCACTAAAGGTCCCACACTACCCTTTCCATCAACGCAGTTCCACGTCCTGGGAACTCGGCAATGCGTCAGTGTTGGTGTCTAGAAACTTACTCAGATTTAGCACTTTAAGTAACACCAGCTATTTTGAGCGTAATTAATTAACGCAACCCAATATCCGGCTCGAAGGGCCAATGTTAAGATTCAATTTAGCATCATAGCAAAGAAAATAAACAATAAAAACTACTGGGATTTGGGTTGCGATTAAATTTAGATTAAGTAACACACGATTTCCTTTGTTTTAATATTAGACACTATTTATTTTCACTATATACATTTTCTCCTTATGATATTAATACTTTATTATTATATTCTTCCGGAATTAACTGAAAGAAACTTGGGTGAGAGGTAAGACACGTGCTTGCACGTGGTCCCTTTTAGGTTAAGAAGTGAATTATAAGATATATTAGGTATTTTAAGCTAACTAATGCACCAAAACGGCATAGCATTAATATGCAAATTACTGGGATGTAATATTTCGAGAAAATCACTCTGATTAACTAGTAGCAGATGGATAACAATTTTTTAAAACCAAAAAAAAAACTTCTTAAATTGGTTTTCACTGAAAAACCAAAAGCAAGCACCGACACACCAACCTCCACCTCCGTGATCCCAGCGCTCCACCCCGTTATTCCCTCCAAAGGCCACCGGTGCCCTCATTGTCCGGTCAACTCATGACCACTCACGGGTAACTGACGTCTAGTTGGGACTGATGATAAGTAGGAGCGTGGAGGGAGATTTGAACACATGGTCAATCCTAATCTTTCACGGTTATATGCAAATAGTGAAAAATATTTATGAATATTCAGGCTTGATTATACATGATTATAAACATACTCGTTCATATTCATAAATTAAAGTTAGTCGTTAATAGAAACTGTTAGATTAATTATAATTATTGTTTCCTTTTTATTTTATTATTTATTTAATTTAGATTAATTGTCTGGGAAAAAATCAGCATGCATGATCGAGCATGATCATGCATGATTCAGGCAAGGGTAAGCATGTTCAAGCCTGGATCAATCATTACAAATAATTTAATCAATACTATGATTAAAATCTTCGATTGAACCGATTGAATTAGATTAAAATCCGGTCGAGCTTCAATCGGATTTGATTGAGGTTTTTAATTAAGGATAATCATATATTTTTTATGAAAAACTTCGAATAATTAAAAATTTATTTTTATTTTGACGATAGTAGTTAAAATCGTCATTTTTAAATCTATAATCAAATTGTATTTAATTTATAATTTTTGGTTCAATTAATAACAAAAACCAATCTTTTTTTTCCAAAAAATAATTTAAATGAATTTAATTAAAAATTGTTTTTTCGAATTAGTTAAAGAATTGAAATAATAAATTCTTGTCAAATTGATAATGAAACTCAATATAATTGCTTTTTTTTTTAAATTAATAATTAAGATTAATGTAATTGTTAAATTTGCTCGTAATTAATAACTACAATTCTTTTCATTCATTATTCAAAAAAGATTTAATAACTAAATCAAGATCGAGTGCAAATAATACTTTATTTTTTACAACCCTAAGGTTTCAAAAGATGTTAAAAATCGTCGTAAACTGAATAAGATAGTTCAGCCTAGTGGACAGCGGACGTGCTTCCTAACATGACGCTCGTGGGTTCGAGACCCGTCGCGGGTAAAGTTTCAAAAGTACTTTTCAACCAGTAAACATCAACTACACAATAATACTTACAAAATAAGTTAATTTCAAATTGACTTATCATTATTTTTATTTTTTTTTTTTAATAATTTGAGGGATTGTGCTTGCTCAGGCCTGATCATGCTGATATTTGCCAGCCATGAGCATGCGTGATTATGCATGAAAAAGCACAGTCATGCCTGACCAGCCATGATCATGCATGCTCATGGCTAGCCAATATTCAGGCATGATCATGTATGAGATTAATGCATGATCATGCACGATCAGGCCTGATGATTTTTTCCCGGGTATATAAAATTTTATTAAGTTTCTTCAAAAATTTTCAAATTTTTTAATTTTCTGTTGTGGTGTGAAATTTAAAAAAACTTATATAAAATTTTGGGAAACATTAAATAATTTCACAAAATTGTATGAAATTCAACCGATTGAAAAACTGGATACTTTCAATTTTTGAATATCATGAAAAAAAAAAAATCTTTTTTTTTGAAACACACTAATGATTGTATACAATTATATATGGGTATATGTATAAGATTATATATAATTATATATGATTATATATAAAAAAATTTTCAAGGAACAGTATTATATATAATCATATGTAATTATATATGGAGCTACATATGGCACTTTCCGTTTAAATATTGCATTATATATAATCATATATAATTATATAATATATAGGTGCAGGAAAATTTTAATTTTCTGAATCGTTAAAAAAATTTCTTGTATCAAGATTAATTTTCTTGGTTCAAGTGGACAAGATTACTTTGTGAAAAATAAGTTGTAGGAAGGGAAACGATTTACATGAAAGACTCTGTCACATTTTAAGATAAGTCTGATAGTTTTGCCGAAAATCAAATAATACTAAAATTTACTACGAATCCAACTTTGACCTCGAATAACTTTCGAAAAATTAAACTTATCGAAAAATCATACACTGAAAAAAAAGTTTAAGTCCTATTGGTATACACTTTTTTAATGAATTAGTATTGTGGATATGATATAAATAACCCGGGAAAAAATGTTCAGATATGATCATATATGATCATGTATGAATACTCAGATCTGATCAGATCCGAAAAATGGCCCTGCATGATCATACCTGCTCATACATGGTCCTGCATGATCATACATGGTCCTGCATGATCATGCCTGCTCATACATGATCATACATGGTCCTGCATGATCATACATGATCATACATGGGCAGGTATGATCATGCAGGGCCATTTTTGGGATCTGATCCTGTATGATCATACGTAATCATATATAACCATGTATGATCGTATACGATCATGTATGACCATATATAATCATGTATAATCAACAGGATCTTTTTCGAATCTTGTCAGATCTGAGTATTCATACTGTGTTTTTTGAAAACATCAAACTCATGCATCCGGGAATATAATGTTTGCACATATTTGCAAGAATATTTGTATACATTATTATTAAAATGTATGTTGTATAACATGGCCGCGTGTACTTATGTTGAAACTGAAATTGATTAGAACCATTAATAGTCATAAATCTACCATAACAGAATCTTAGGTTGCATGATGAATAAAATTTATTGTCAAGAAATTAATATTAAAAATTAATAATTTAATTAAATATTTAATTTTTATTATTATTTAATATTTTTTTATTGAATTTATTAATTCATCATTCTAAAAATGTTTAATATTTTCTAAATTTAATATTTAATCATTTAAAAAAAATATTAAATTCAGAGAGTAATAAATATATATTATATACTTTATACAAAATATTATTAGATTATTAACTTTGAATATTTATTAT
The DNA here is from genome assembly GCA_030273425.1 of Microplitis manilae. Taxonomy (NCBI): domain Eukaryota; kingdom Metazoa; phylum Arthropoda; class Insecta; order Hymenoptera; family Braconidae; genus Microplitis; species Microplitis manilae. The sequence goes on from CP092724.1 coordinate 8,701,775, forward strand.
TTTAATTTAATATTCGATTGTAATTTTTATCACAAATTTTGTGTTAAATTTATTGAATTATTTATTAAATATTAAAAAATCAATAATAAATATTTAAAATCGGTAATATAATAATATTTAGTATAAATTATATTAATTGATAATATAATAATTTATATTAATAAATTATTGATACGGAAAGTTAACCTCAATTATATCAGAGCACTTGAAAAAGAATATAAGCACAATTTTTTTTACTAATATTTACGAATAGTAAATAATATTCATCAAAATGTTTAATTCAAATCACTACAGCGATTCAGTATATATAATTATTAATCACATCTGTGTGAATTGTACATGCATATACAATTCGCACTTGTATTAAAGTAAAACACGTGTTGTGTATGCCGCAACTTCAACATTTATTTAGTTTTCATGTCGTCCCTGTGCGCACGCATCGTAAAAATTCACTCTCATCATTTTTCCATAACGCGCTTAGAGAAGTATAATTATAAATACTTAAGTCATATATGATCATACATGAATAGATACAATGATGCCTGATGATTTTTCCTTGTAAAAGGCTGCAGATATGATCAGGCATGCTCATGCATGATCGTACATGAGGTCTAGGGTGGCGCAAAAAAACCGACTTTTTTTTTTTTTCGAGTCTCTTATGAAAATTTGTTGGCTTACGATGTTTTAAGAAGCCTCTCCAAAAATCAGCTCGATAAAAAAATTTTAAGAGGTCGCTCACGAATTTTGAAAATATCAAAAATGATCGAAATTTGAATTTTTTATTTCAAAATTTTTTCGTTCTCGTGGCAGCAATAGTTTATATTTGTGAAATCATGACCACGCTGAAAATTTAAGCCCAAAATTTAAATATTTAAACCTCGCTCAAGAATTTTGAATGTTTCCGAGTACTGTCTTTTGGACGTTTTCGAGCGACCTTTAAATATTAAAAATAAAGCTTCTCGATTTTTTCACCATCAATTTGCATGACAATAAATAAAAATATAACCCGAGAAATAGAAATAACAAGTTATTTACATGCGTTTTTATTTTTTAATTCAATTTGTAGGTTTTTTGGCTTATTCAAAACTTACCAAATTTTATTGTTTAAGACTGTCCTGTATATTTTTGGTTATGAAAATGTTATATTTTAATAAAATGACAATAATTGAGTTATAAAAAAATACAAAAACCAATTCAAAGTATTAGTTACATATTATCAGTTAATATTCAAAATTCTTGAGCGCCGTTTCAATATTTGAATTTTGAGCTCAAATTTTCAGCATAGTCATGATTTTACAAATATAAACTATTGCTGCCACGAGAAAGAAAAAATTTAGAAATTAAAAATTCGAATTTCAATCATTTTTGATATTTTCAAAATTCATGAGCGACCTCTTAAAAATTTTTTATCGAGCTGATTTTTGGAGAGGCTTCTTAAAACATCGTAAACCAACAAATTTTCATAAGAGACTCGAAAAAAAAAAATAGTCGGTTTTTTTGCGCCACCCTAATGAAGTCATTTATGAGCTCATATATAATCATACGTGAACAGATATGATCATGTCTGAACACTTTTCCCCTATTCGAGTGCGGATGTGACCATACATGATCATACATGGCCTCATATATTATCATACATAAACAGATATGATCATACCTGATTATTTTTCCTCGTAAAAGGCTGCAGATATGATCATGCATGCTCATGCATGATCATACATGAAGTCATATATGAGTTCATATATAATCATACATGAACAGATATGATCATGTCTGAAAATTTTTCCCCTATTTGAGTGCAGATATGACCATACATGATCATACATGGCTTCATATATGAGCTCATATATAATCATGTATGAACAGGTATGATCATGCATGATCATACATGACGTCATGCATGATCAGATATGCGATCATATAGGATCATACATGAACAGACATGATCATATCTGAGCTCATATATGATCATACATGAACAGATATGATCATATCTAAGCATTTTTTCCCGGGAAGTTTAAGTATTATCGCAATACTCTGTTTAAGTGAGTGACTTATATTCTCCGTATGATACTATCGTAAGTCCAGAGAGTATAGTAAAAAAAGTTCCAGCGTGTGTTTATATTATGCCTTTAACCTATACATTGTTCTTAAGAGAATCAAAAATATTATTTACATAATTGACATTTAAAATGATCATTTATGTATTCCTGGTTGAAAAATAAATTAATCGAATGGAATTTATCATGCTATCTTTAAGTCTTTGAAACTATGTAATTTTAAAATATGGTAAAATTTAAACACATTAATGTCAACCGAGGTTAACCTTTATTACAATAATTGTAAATTCCTAATATTAATGTTTTAATCGTTATTTTTTAATAAATAAAATGAAAAAAATTAAATAAATTAATAAAAAATAAAATAAACATATTTGAGTCGCCAGGAACATATTATAATTATTATTGATTATTTATTAATCATAATAATAAATTTAATTTTTAAATGAATTTAATTTTATGAATAAATAGGTTTATTGTCATTTCTTTAATCGATAGCAATATTTCATTCCATAACCTTTCTTTTCTAATTCTGTAAATTTATAAGTGTAATGATTTGAGTGTAGAGCTGATATGAGTTTTGCGGTGGCGCTAAAACTCGGTTTAAGTGTATGACTTAAACGAGTTTCAGTGTAGTGCTTAAAAATATTGCGTTGAGACTCAAACATTGTTTATATTCGCAATACCAAGTATTGTAATATCAGTGAAATTTTTAAGCATGGGACTTATACTTTTTGAAGTGAAACTTCTTTAGGCGCGGTAGGGAAAAATTTTTGTAATTCCTTATCTTGTTGTAACACCTTATCTTGTAACGTTAATCTTATCTAGCGTGAATCTTTCTTGTAACTCGTATACGTGAAGGTATATATTTGTGTGTATGCGTAAGCATGTATGAGTGCCTGTGTGGGTCTAGTAGTATACCAAAATGAGTAAATGTATAGTCAAGTATATATAGTCTGGGACTTCGTGTAGTATATAGTTTATGAACAGTTTCAAATAATATACATCTATACATACATATATATATATATATATATATATATATATATATATATATATATATATATATTAGACTGGGCCAAAAAAATCGACAATTTTTTTTTCTTTCGATACTGTGAAAATATTATTACTGATGACCAAAAAAATTATTGTGTAAGTTTGAGCCCTTAATATTCATATCAAGAGGTGTATCGTTATGACTATTCGTTCTTTGACAGAAATTTCATTTTTTACCCAAAACTCGTAAATCATTAGTCTGAAAAATTTGAGCAATATATATTCTGAATGGATATTGAATTTCCTACAAAAAAATTCTCTCAGTAAATTGACGTAAAACGAGTTATTTCCTTGCAACCGTGCCTTAAATATTAATTTGTTTTCTAAATTCTTTGTTTCTATTTTGGATTTTTGTAACTACAAGAAATATTAAAATTTTTTCTAGTCAAGATACAGATTTTCGAAGGAAATTTAATGCTTTACAAAAAAGGTATCGTAACATTTTTTGCTAAATTCACTCCTTCGGAATTTATTCAGGTTATTTAAGTCGTTTTGACTCAACTTCAACCTCGAGTAACTATTGAAAGAGTGAATTTAGCAAAAAATGTAAGGAGACCTTTTTTGTAGAACATTAAATTTCCTTTAAAAATCTGTATCTTGACTAGAAAAATTTTTAATATTTCTAGTGATTACAAAAATCCAAAATAGAAACAAAGAATTTAAAAAACAAATCAATATTTAAGCCACGTTCGCAAGGAAACGGCTCGTTTTACGTCAATTTACTAAGAGAGATTTCTTATAGGGAATTCAATATCCATTCAGAATATATATTGCTCAAATTTTTTAGACTGATGATTTACGAGTTTTGGGTAAAAAATGAAATTTCTGTCAAAAAACGAATAGTCATAACGATACACCTCTTAATATGAATATTAAGGGCTCAAACTTGCACAATAACTTTTTTTGGTCATCAGGAATAATATTTTCACAGTATCGAAAGAAAAAAAAAATAGTCGATTTTTTTGGCCCAGTCTAATATATATATATATATATTACAGTATATACCAGACATTTAGTTTGTTTATGTGTATTTAAATCATATGGACGCCTTGGTAAAATTAGCGTGTTTACAAAATTGATTTTGATCATAGTCAAAGTGTGGTAGCGATTTATAAGTTTGTATTTTAAAATTATCAGGCTAGTCAACAAGTTAAAAAACGCGAAAATTCTTGATAAAGCTCTCAAAAATATGAGCAAAAGCTCATTCGATTGGAAATGACGTTTAAAAAATATACTCTCGAGGATGCATTAGCCCATTAAAAATTTCAATTGTTATTAACAAATTGAGAAAAAAAATAATGGCACTCAATTTTTCGTTAATAACTCAAAATCTATTAACATTTTTAAAATTAAAAAAAAAATCCTTAACCGGTAATGTCAACTCATTGTCGATTCAATTTAATTCACGGACAAACACGGGAAACCCACAATAGAGAGATCTTAGCGTTTTTTGAAACCTTAATAGAGGGCTAAAAATTTCGTAATTTCAAAAATTCTAATTCGTCTTCAAAAAATTGTTTTAAAATTCTCATTAACTACACAAGTGCAACAAAGATAGTTAGCTGCTTATAATTTTCAAAAATCATTTTGCGTGAATATGGAAAGGGAACTCGTAATTATTTCCGTACTCAATACAAATATCAAAATCTCAGAGACCTGAGCTCACTTTATATTAGTAATTTTTTTTTATAATTAATATTTTCCGAAAACCTCCTTCAGAGTATAATTTACCCCAAAGAGGAGTGAATAAATGAGAAATCATTAGTTCCACGTTCACTCTGGATTCACTCCGCGTTCAGTCTGCAAATTTTTTACATTGTACTGATACCTTTTCCGTTCTAATAACATTTCAATATACTGTTCAAAATAATAATAATAATATTAATAATAAATATGTTACCTAAAGATTACAATAAAATTGATTTAAAATAAAACTTTAGCATAGTATTTAATAAATATGAGCCAAAGAAGTTTCACTTCTTCCGCGTGTACACACTGATACACGCACCCTTTTTTTTTTCAGTGTAAGGAACCTCTTTTGTAGAGCGATCATTTTTCAACACAAGTATTTCTATGGATTTTTCCGATACACTAATTCCCTGGTGAGTGATAAAATTCTAAACTGTAAAAAAAAATTTTCCTATGTTATTTAAACGGAAATCGAAGAATGCGATGAGCTGCTTCTAAAACTTGAATTTAAGAGCCGATCTTCGGACAGAATTTTTATTTTGATATATTTCATCAATTTCTGGTGGCGTCAAAAAAAAAAAAATAAAAATGTTGATTTTTGACACACCCTTATTTGTATATTATAAAATAATTCCAACTTTTAGTATTGATTACAAATACATATTACAGCTATCTGATGTTTTTGTAAATTATAACTACATAGAAAAAATAGTCAACTCGAATCCAGAAAAATCCGGAAAATCAAAATTATCTTGCACCAAGTAAATAATTATCTTGATATTTTTATCTCAAGTCAAAATTTTTTTTTTTTTCAAATCGACATATTTTTATGCTTAAATTGAAAAATTTTTAATTGTTAAAACTTTTTTATTTCTAAGTATGAGAGATATTTTTTTGAAAAAACTTTTGATTGGAAACAAGTCAACGGTTCGGTAAAATTATAAAACGAGTAAGAAAAATAAAAATTTTTTGGCGAAATTACAAGAGGTTATGCAATTTACAAGTCAGAGTTGTAAAAACACTGATAATATTTGTAAACTTTTAATGACTTGATTGTGATTTCAGTTACAATTTCTTTTTTATAAATTTACAAAAAATTGTAGTAAATCAAATTACAAACAATGTTTGTAAATTTTAAAAACTTTTGATTGGAAACTAGTCAACGGTTCGGTAAAATTACAAGACTTGTAAGAAAAATAAAAATTTTTGGCGAAATTACAATAGTTTATGTAATTTACAAGTCAGAGTTGTAAAAATACTGAAAATATTTGTAAACTTTTAATGACTTTATTGTAATTTCAGTTACAATTTTTAACTTCCCGCTAAGAAAATTGCAAATTTTCAAAAATTCGGGAAGTTATTGGTTTCAGTCCGATTTGTGATAATCGAAATTCCAATAGATGTCGACGTTTTGAGGTTCTAGGAAGCTATTCTGACTAATTTCATAAGGATGTCCGAGTGTATGTATGTATGTATGTACGTACGGGTGTGACGCGTTTTGGGACCAAGACAATTCATCCCCGACGATTCATCCCGGACAATTCATCCCCGCGACAATTCATTCCCTGACAATTCATCCCCGACGATTCATCCCCGCGACAATTCATCACCGCGACAATTCATCCTTTGACACCTCATCCCGGACAACTCATCACTTAATTCTAATAGAATGCTTAATAGAAGTCTAGAAAATTTTTAATAGAATTGAAAAAAAAAAAAAAAAAAATTCAATTAACAAAAAAAAAAAAAAAACAAGGTCTAGGGGTCTAGTGCAATTTTATACATTTTTTTATGTGTGGGCATATTTCTAATTGCAAATACATAAAATTCATAAAAAATGTCGTAAAAATTGGTGTTTTTTTTTTTTAGTCCGTATTAAACAATGAAAAAAAAAATATGCTCATTAGATTACGATTATATATTTTTTCAATTATCTTTTAATTATAATTGGCTTCGTCAAATATTGCAATTACAACAATCCAAAATTTGGCGCTATTGCAATACCCAGTATTGCTGGGTAACGCCATCTATCGTCGTGGAGGAGTAGCTGCTATCATCAATTTTAGTTTCTGTGTTATTGACATTCATAAAAACAATCGCGTTCATTGAGTGTACACTGTGTTAGAGGTTAGATATAAATATTTGATTATTGAGTTGCAATTATTTATTTCTGTTTAAAATGCCTTTAAAATTTGTGAAGTCAGAGCGCGGAAAAAACTTATTATTATATGATGGATATCTTTACTGTCAAAAAAGAAAAAAGAAAAATAACATTTCCTGGAAGTGTAACTCCAGTGTAACATGTAACGTAATTATTCACACAGATACTGATAATAAAAATAATATGTGTTTTCTTATTTAAAAATATTGTTTATTATTATTTCTATCAGTCGTATAATTTTCTGATTGAAAGCTTTTGCAATATTTTCAACTAATATTCTACAATTTCTTTTCTTTATTCTTAGGAAATATTGTTGGAGTTATCCCTGTTCATAAACATTTGGCTAACATTGTTGCGGTTGAATCCAAAATTTTAAAAGAAAAAATAAAAAGAAAAGCCTTAAAAACCCAAGATAAACCTGTTGCTGTCTTATCAAAATCACTACGCGGAGTATTATCACCAGTTGCTGCCAATTTACCCAAAATGTTATCGCTTTCTCGTGCTGTTCAGCGTGTGCGAAAAGAAAATGATAATAATGACATTGTTAACCCGTCTACTCGTGTCGAGCTTGTTATGATCGATGACTGGAAATATACTCACAACAATGAATTGTTTTTGTTACATGATAATGGCGGAGATAAGAAACGATTTTTAGTATATTCTACGCAACGAAACCTAAATTATCTGACATCTTGTTCACAATGGCTTGGTGACGGTACATTTCGTACTGCACCTGCCATTTTTACTCAAATTTATGTGTTACATGGATTGAAAAACAACAAATCATTGCCTTTAGTTTATCTAGTCGCTCCACATAAATCAAAAACGATTTATATTCAATTTTTGAAATTATTGAGGGAGCGTGTTCCAAATTATCTGCCTAATCGTCTTATGATTGATTTTGAACCTGCATTCATTGAGGCTTTCAAAAACGTTTACTCTGGGACTCAAATATGTGGCTGTAATTTCCATTTTAGCAAGTGTGTTTATAAGCATGTTCAACATTATGGACTCCAAAATCAATATAATAATGACATGAAATTTGCAATGAATGTGAAGTTGTTAATGGCATTAGCATTTGTACCAAGTCAAGATGTTGTTTCAGCATTTGAAGAAATCGTTTCATCTGATTATTACGAGCAACATAGTGATCTTTTTGACGATTTGCTGGAATATTTCGAGACGACATGGGTTGGAAAAGTAAAACACAACAAAAATAAACGTGAGAAGCCTATTTTTCCTATTAAGATGTGGAATTGTTATAATGCCGTTCTCAACGATTTTATCCGTTCAAATAATCCATGTGAAGGCTGGAATTCTGGGTTTAATGCCCGAGTAGGACAGGCGCATCCAAGTATGGCGGAATTGATAAAATCGTTGAAAGACGAACAAAATAAGACCGAGATCTTAATGACACAAATAGAATCTGGACTCGATGTTGTTGCAGGTCGTCTTAAAGCCTATCAAAATTATGCTGATCGATTGAAGCGAGTTGCTCAAATTTACGATCCTTCAAAAAAATTGGAGTATCTTAATAATATTGCTAAAATTCTAGCGTCCAAGAGTTATATGTAATTAAGTTTTTGATACGACGGAAAAATTGGAATTTTGATATTTTATTAATCGGAATTTGTGCAATTAAGATTTTGATATTCACTAATTTGACTTAGATATTAATATTGTGTTTTTATAATTTAAATGTCGTTGTTTTTTTGTATAATTTATACTTGTAACACCTTATCTTGTAACGTTAATCTTATCTAGCGTGAATCTTTCTTGTAACTCGTATACGTGAAGGTATATATTTGTGTGTATGCGTAAGCATGTATGAGTGCCTGTGTGGGTCTAGTAGTATACCAAAATGAGTAAATGTATAGTCAAGTATATATAGTCTGGGACTTCGTGTAGTATATAGTTTATGAACAGTTTCAAATAATATACATCTATACATACATATATATTAGACTGGGCCAAAAAAATCGACAATTTTTTTTTCTTTCGATACTGTGAAAATATTATTACTGATGACCAAAAAAATTATTGTGTAAGTTTGAGCCCTTAATATTCATATCAAGAGGTGTATCGTTATGACTATTCGTTCTTTGACAGAAATTTCATTTTTTACCCAAAACTCGTAAATCATTAGTCTGAAAAATTTGAGCAATATATATTCTGAATGGATATTGAATTTCCTACAAAAAAATTCTCTCAGTAAATTGACGTAAAACGAGTTATTTCCTTGCAACCGTGCCTTAAATATTAATTTGTTTTCTAAATTCTTTGTTTCTATTTTGGATTTTTGTAACTACAAGAAATATTAAAATTTTTTCTAGTCAAGATACAGATTTTCGAAGGAAATTTAATGCTTTACAAAAAAGGTATCGTAACATTTTTTGCTAAATTCACTCCTTCGGAATTTATTCAGGTTATTTAAGTCGTTTTGACTCAACTTCAACCTCGAGTAACTATTGAAAGAGTGAATTTAGCAAAAAATGTAAGGAGACCTTTTTTGTAGAACATTAAATTTCCTTTAAAAATCTGTATCTTGACTAGAAAAATTTTTAATATTTCTAGTGATTACAAAAATCCAAAATAGAAACAAAGAATTTAAAAAACAAATCAATATTTAAGCCACGTTCGCAAGGAAACGGCTCGTTTTACGTCAATTTACTAAGAGAGATTTCTTATAGGGAATTCAATATCCATTCAGAATATATATTGCTCAAATTTTTTAGACTGATGATTTACGAGTTTTGGGTAAAAAATGAAATTTCTGTCAAAAAACGAATAGTCATAACGATACACCTCTTAATATGAATATTAAGGGCTCAAACTTGCACAATAACTTTTTTTGGTCATCAGGAATAATATTTTCACAGTATCGAAAGAAAAAAAAATAGTCGATTTTTTTGGCCCAGTCTAATATATATATATATATATATATCACAGTATATACCAGACATTTAGTTTGTTTATGTGTATTTAAATCATATGGACGCCTTGGTAAAATTAGCGTGTTTACAAAATTGATTTTGATCATAGTCAAAGTGTGGTAGCGATTTATAAGTTTGTATTTTAAAATTATCAGGCTAGTCAACAAGTTAAAAAACGCGAAAATTCTTGATAAAGCTCTCAAAAATATGAGCAAAAGCTCATTCGATTGGAAATGACGTTTAAAAAATATACTCTCGAGGATGCATTAGCCCATTAAAAATTTCAATTGTTATTAACAAATTGAGAAAAAAAATAATGGCACTCAATTTTTCGTTAATAACTCAAAATCTATTAACATTTTTAAAATTAAAAAAAAAAAATCCTTAACCGGTAATGTCAACTCATTGTCGATTCAATTTAATTCACGGACAAACACGGGAAACCCACAATAGAGAGATCTTAGCGTTTTTTGAAACCTTAATAGAGGGCTAAAAATTTCGTAATTTCAAAAATTCTAATTCGTCTTCAAAAAATTGTTTTAAAATTCTCATTAACTACACAAGTGCAACAAAGATAGTTAGCTGCTTATAATTTTCAAAAATCATTTTGCGTGAATATGGAAAGGGAACTCGTAATTATTTCCGTACTCAATACAAATATCAAAATCTCAGAGACCTGAGCTCACTTTATATTAGTAATTTTTTTTTATAATTAATATTTTCCGAAAACCTCCTTCAGAGTATAATTTACCCCAAAGAGGAGTGAATAAATGAGAAATCATTAGTTCCACGTTCACTCTGGATTCACTCCGCGTTCAGTCTGCAAATTTTTTACATTGTACTGATACCTTTTCCGTTCTAATAACATTTCAATATACTGTTCAAAATAATAATAATAATATTAATAATAAATATGTTACCTAAAGATTACAATAAAATTGATTTAAAATAAAACTTTAGCATAGTATTTAATAAATATGAGCCAAAGAAGTTTCACTTCTTCCGCGTGTACACACTGATACACGCACCCTTTTTTTTTTCAGTGTAAGGAACCTCTTTTGTAGAGCGATCATTTTTCAACACAAGTATTTCTATGGATTTTTCCGATACACTAATTCCCTGGTGAGTGATAAAATTCTAAACTGTAAAAAAAAATTTTCCTATGTTATTTAAACGGAAATCGAAGAATGCGATGAGCTGCTTCTAAAACTTGAATTTAAGAGCCGATCTTCGGACAGAATTTTTATTTTGATATATTTCATCAATTTCTGGTGGCGTCAAAAAAAAAAAAATAAAAATGTTGATTTTTGACACACCCTTATTTGTATATTATAAAATAATTCCAACTTTTAGTATTGATTACAAATACATATTACAGCTATCTGATGTTTTTGTAAATTATAACTACATAGAAAAAATAGTCAACTCGAATCCAGAAAAATCCGGAAAATCAAAATTATCTTGCACCAAGTAAATAATTATCTTGATATTTTTATCTCAAGTCAAAATTTTTTTTTTTTCAAATCGACATATTTTTATGCTTAAATTGAAAAATTTTTAATTGTTAAAACTTTTTTATTTCTAAGTATGAGAGATATTTTTTTGAAAAAACTTTTGATTGGAAACAAGTCAACGGTTCGGTAAAATTATAAAACGAGTAAGAAAAATAAAAATTTTTTGGCGAAATTACAAGAGGTTATGCAATTTACAAGTCAGAGTTGTAAAAACACTGATAATATTTGTAAACTTTTAATGACTTGATTGTGATTTCAGTTACAATTTCTTTTTTATAAATTTACAAAAAATTGTAGTAAATCAAATTACAAACAATGTTTGTAAATTTTAAAAACTTTTGATTGGAAACTAGTCAACGGTTCGGTAAAATTACAAGACTTGTAAGAAAAATAAAAATTTTTGGCGAAATTACAATAGTTTATGTAATTTACAAGTCAGAGTTGTAAAAATACTGAAAATATTTGTAAACTTTTAATGACTTTATTGTAATTTCAGTTACAATTTTTAACTTCCCGCTAAGAAAATTGCAAATTTTCAAAAATTCGGGAAGTTATTGGTTTCAGTCCGATTTGTGATAATCGAAATTCCAATAGATGTCGACGTTTTGAGGTTCTAGGAAGCTATTCTGACTAATTTCATAAGGATGTCCGAGTGTATGTATGTATGTATGTACGTACGGGTGTGACGCGTTTTGGGACCAAGACAATTCATCCCCGACGATTCATCCCGGACAATTCATCCCCGCGACAATTCATTCCCTGACAATTCATCCCCGACGATTCATCCCCGCGACAATTCATCACCGCGACAATTCATCCTTTGACACCTCATCCCGGACAACTCATCACTTAATTCTAATAGAATGCTTAATAGAAGTCTAGAAAATTTTTAATAGAATTGAAAAAAAAAAAAAAAAAAATTCAATTAACAAAAAAAAAAAAAAAACAAGGTCTAGGGGTCTAGTGCAATTTTATACATTTTTTTATGTGTGGGCATATTTCTAATTGCAAATACATAAAATTCATAAAAAATGTCGTAAAAATTGGTGTTTTTTTTTTTTAGTCCGTATTAAACAATGAAAAAAATATGCTCATTAGATTACGATTATATATTTTTTCAATTATCTTTTAATTATAATTGGCTTCGTCAAATATTGCAATTACAACAATCCAAAATTTGGCGCTATTGCAATACCCAGTATTGCTGGGTAACGCCATCTATCGTCGTGGAGGAGTAGCTGCTATCATCAATTTTAGTTTCTGTGTTATTGACATTCATAAAAACAATCGCGTTCATTGAGTGTACACTGTGTTAGAGGTTAGATATAAATATTTGATTATTGAGTTGCAATTATTTATTTCTGTTTAAAATGCCTTTAAAATTTGTGAAGTCAGAGCGCGGAAAAAACTTATTATTATATGATGGATATCTTTACTGTCAAAAAAGAAAAAAGAAAAATAACATTTCCTGGAAGTGTAACTCCAGTGTAACATGTAACGTAATTATTCACACAGATACTGATAATAAAAATAATATGTGTTTTCTTATTTAAAAATATTGTTTATTATTATTTCTATCAGTCGTATAATTTTCTGATTGAAAGCTTTTGCAATATTTTCAACTAATATTCTACAATTTCTTTTCTTTATTCTTAGGAAATATTGTTGGAGTTATCCCTGTTCATAAACATTTGGCTAACATTGTTGCGGTTGAATCCAAAATTTTAAAAGAAAAAATAAAAAGAAAAGCCTTAAAAACCCAAGATAAACCTGTTGCTGTCTTATCAAAATCACTACGCGGAGTATTATCACCAGTTGCTGCCAATTTACCCAAAATGTTATCGCTTTCTCGTGCTGTTCAGCGTGTGCGAAAAGAAAATGATAATAATGACATTGTTAACCCGTCTACTCGTGTCGAGCTTGTTATGATCGATGACTGGAAATATACTCACAACAATGAATTGTTTTTGTTACATGATAATGGCGGAGATAAGAAACGATTTTTAGTATATTCTACGCAACGAAACCTAAATTATCTGACATCTTGTTCACAATGGCTTGGTGACGGTACATTTCGTACTGCACCTGCCATTTTTACTCAAATTTATGTGTTACATGGATTGAAAAACAACAAATCATTGCCTTTAGTTTATCTAGTCGCTCCACATAAATCAAAAACGATTTATATTCAATTTTTGAAATTATTGAGGGAGCGTGTTCCAAATTATCTGCCTAATCGTCTTATGATTGATTTTGAACCTGCATTCATTGAGGCTTTCAAAAACGTTTACTCTGGGACTCAAATATGTGGCTGTAATTTCCATTTTAGCAAGTGTGTTTATAAGCATGTTCAACATTATGGACTCCAAAATCAATATAATAATGACATGAAATTTGCAATGAATGTGAAGTTGTTAATGGCATTAGCATTTGTACCAAGTCAAGATGTTGTTTCAGCATTTGAAGAAATCGTTTCATCTGATTATTACGAGCAACATAGTGATCTTTTTGACGATTTGCTGGAATATTTCGAGACGACATGGGTTGGAAAAGTAAAACACAACAAAAATAAACGTGAGAAGCCTATTTTTCCTATTAAGATGTGGAATTGTTATAATGCCGTTCTCAACGATTTTATCCGTTCAAATAATCCATGTGAAGGCTGGAATTCTGGGTTTAATGCCCGAGTAGGACAGGCGCATCCAAGTATGGCGGAATTGATAAAATCGTTGAAAGACGAACAAAATAAGACCGAGATCTTAATGACACAAATAGAATCTGGACTCGATGTTGTTGCAGGTCGTCTTAAAGCCTATCAAAATTATGCTGATCGATTGAAGCGAGTTGCTCAAATTTACGATCCTTCAAAAAAATTGGAGTATCTTAATAATATTGCTAAAATTCTAGCGTCCAAGAGTTATATGTAATTAAGTTTTTGATACGACGGAAAAATTGGAATTTTGATATTTTATTAATCGGAATTTGTGCAATTAAGATTTTGATATTCACTAATTTGACTTAGATATTAATATTGTGTTTTTATAATTTAAATGTCGTTGTTTTTTTGTATAATTTATACTTGTATTCGGTTTATTATGAGTTTATTATAATCCTAATTTAAAAAGTTGAATTATATTGTGATTGCTAAAATAATAGCGCCCAAGATTCATATGTAATTTATATTTTGATGCGACGGAATTTCGATATTTTATTATACAGAATTTGTGCAATCATGACTTTGATTATCGCTAATTTGACTTTGATATTAATATTGCGTTTCTATAATTTAAATGTCATTGTTGTTTTTTCTTATAACTTATACTTGGATTTTGTTTATCATGAGTTTATTGTAATGCTAATTTAAAAAGTTAGATTATATTGAGATTGCTAAAATTATAGCGTCCAAGATTTATGTGTAATTTATATTTTGATGCCAAGGAATTTTGATATTTTAATAATTAGAAGTTTCATAATCATGACTTTGTTATCGGCTGAAAGTATTGTTAATGTGACTTTGAAATTAATACCGATTTTAAATGATTTGAATATTAGTTTTTCAATGTTTTATATTTTTTTTTGTATAAGTTATACTTCCATTTTATTTATCAAATGCTTGTTACAATGCTAACAGTGAATGAATTTAAAAGTAATAGTTATTATAATTTAGCAGTATATTTGTGTTAATAAATTTGTTTTTAACATTAGCAATTGTTATTACTATTTTATTTTTTCGTTTATTTAATTAATTATTTGCGTTTCTCTTAATTTTATTATTTTTTCATATTATATTGGGAATAAAATTATATTATTGGTAGTTATTGTCGTGGGGATCAGTTTTCGGGGATGAGGTGTCAAAGGATGAACTGTCGCGGGGATAAATTGTCGCGGGGATGAATCGTCGGGGATAAATTGTCAGGGAATTAATTGTCGCGGGGATGAATTGTCGGGGATGAGTTGTCGGGGATGAATTGTCCTGGTCCCAAAACGCAGTGGACCGTATGTATGTATGTACGTACGTACGTACGTACGTATGTAAATATTCTGTAACTTTTGAACGGATGAACCGATTTTGAACTTCAAGGTGTCATTCGACGCGGCTTGTTATTTACTATGAACACTGAAAATTTGAGCTTAATCGGTCGGGTACGTTCGGAGATATTTCAAAAATAACATTTTTTCAAAAATGTTTTCCTTGAATAACTTTTAATTCGCTCGATGGATTGATTCCAAAATCTAATCAGCTCTAAAACTTTGTAAGCCGCCTCAAAAATCAAAATCGGTTTATTCGTTCGAGAGAAGCTGTTAACGAAAGAATTAAAAAAAAAAATTTTTTTTAGTATTTTGTAAATTTCTCAAAAACAACTCGATGCATCAATTTCAAAATTTAATCAGTTGTAGAATTCAATAAAACGCGTCGATTGCCACCTTAAACGCCTCAATCGGTTTATTCGTTCGATAGATATCGTTGTAGAAAAAATGGTAAAAAACGTTATTTTTTTAAAAGAAAGGCATACAAAAGTATTCTCGAGCTTGAAGAGCTCGAAAATGTATCCACAATAATTTTTCGAGCTCAAGGAACTCGAAATGGGCGGGAAGTTTTGGTACTGGCCCACAGGGTCAACCGACAGACCGATTTTTTTTTGTAAATTTACGAAAAATTGTAGTAAATCAAATTACAAACAATTTTTGTAACTTTTGAAAACTTGTAATTGGAAATTGATCAATGGTTCGGTAAAATCACGATACGTGTAGGATCCCGAGTCGAAATCTAAGTTCTGTTTTCGTTGTAATTTTTTCTCGACTTAATTCCAGAAAAATGTATGATCAAAACAAACCTTGTGCTATTGAGTACTGTATCAGCGTACGTCTGGTTTAGTTGTAACTCGAGGAGTTTTGTCCCAATATACCAAGTTTACAACGAAACCAGACGTTGAATAATCATAATATTAAATATAATAATAATAATAATGTTAATATTATTTCAGATCTGAGGGCGCGGGTTCGAATCCCAGTCAGGCCCATTATTATTTTTTTTTTTTGTTTTTAAATAATATTACTATTAATAATAATAACAATAAAAATAATAATTATTTATTATAAAAAAAATAAAGAAACTAAAAACACGTCAACACGTTAGAAGCGACACCACTGTTTTAATTATGAAATCATAATTATTATAGAATTATAAGTATGCATAATGAAATAATTAAATTTGACTCAAATACAAAAAAAATTTTAACGTAGAAATATTTTTATTCTGAAGTTTGAGAAACTTCTGATGGTAGGAACTGAAAGAGGCAGAATATCTATTAGATTCTATAACTTAGTACACTCATGCTATTAATTAAATTAAGATTATCGTAGAAAGAAATAATCGACGAAAAATCGCAACTCCCGGGATTCGAACCTATTACCTAACGCTCGCCAATCTTATGCGCTAACCGCAACGCTACGCAACCGATATGCGAGCGAGAACTTTAGTAAGCTCATATAACCGAGTCGTAAGCCACGCCTCTACAAATGACAGTCCAATGGGTCGAATATTCAAGGGAGAGGAGATCTATGACAAAAACGCGGGATATTTAGAATAAATAAAAAAAATCGAGCGACAATAGAGTACCCTCAGCACTTTCATGTTTGAAATATGAAAAAAAAAAAAAAACAAATTAAACTGGAAATAAGAATTAAAGAAAAATAAAATTAACAATATAAAAGGTGAATAGAAAAATTCATATTATAAAAAAAACTAATGTTATTAAATAAAAGTAATAATTAAAAATAAAATGAGCGATTGAGGTGTGCATTTTTGGAATTTCTAACTTTTTTACTTTTTAGTATTGAGTATAGTATCTACGGGTATTATCATAATTATTAAATTGGGAAGAATCTTATACAAGAATATTATTAGTACTAGTAATAATTATAATTATAATTATTTTATTATTATTAAAATATTTTATGATTATTTTAATATATTATGAAATAATGATTCATTTATTTATTATTATTATTATTATTATTATTATTATTATTATTATTATTATTATTATTATTATTATTATTATTATTATTATTATTATTATTATTATTATTATTATTATGAAATTATTATGAAATTATTATATTTATTAAAAAATGGTTCCAATAAAATAAATATAGGCAGTATATATAGATCACCTAACAGTAGTGTTAATAAATTTTGTGATACATTAATTGATATTATGGATAAACTATTAGATGAAAATAGATTTATATTGTTAGGAGATTTTAATGTTGATGTGAGTAGTGATTCATATTACTCGAGAAAATTAATTAACGAAATGACCTTTTTGGGTATGAAACAGTACATAAAAATGACAACTAGATCAACAATCTATTCAGATACGATTATTGATTTGGTATTTGCAAATTTTCCAATAAAAACAAATGTATTAGCAGAACCAAAAATAACTGATCATAATGTTTTTAAAATAGATTTAGTAAACCTTAATATTTCTTCTCTCAAAAACGTAATATATAAGCGTAATTTTAAACAATTTGATAAAGAGATCTTTCAAAGAAATATATTTAATCAACTTTGTAAATATAGATTAATAGAAAATAGCTTAGATAATGAAATAGATGATAATATTTTTAACTTAAGAATAGAACAAATTACCTGTGATATCACCAATGTACTAGATGTATTAGCACCATTTGAGTTGAAAACTATTAAGTATAAATACACTCATAAACCGTGGATCAATGAATATATAAAAAAATTAATTAGAGATCGAGATGAAATGTTTAAAGTAGCTAAAAGATCACAATTATCAGATGACAGACTTAAATATAATGCATTGCGTAACAAAGTAGTCGATAGTATAAGAAATAGTAAGATAAAATTCTATGAGAACGCAATTGACAATAATAAGAATAACCCTTCACAAATGTGGAAAACATTAAAAAAATTAGTGGGTGATAAAAAATCGACTTCAGCCTTGAGTAAAATAGACTTTAACGGAAAAATTTTAAAGGATTCGAAAGTTATTGCAAATAAACTCAATAATTACTTTATAAATAGCATTGATAATATTGTGAGGGAAATTAACCATAAAAATTATGTTATGTTTGATAATATTTCAACTGATGTAAGATGGGATAAATTTAAAAATATTAGTTCATTAGAATTAAGTAAAATTATTAGTAGTTTGGACAGTAAAAAAGGTTCTAAAGATAATATTAATGCTTATATTATTAAAATAATTAATGAAGACAATAATGAAGTAATACAAAGTATGATAAATAGTTCTCTCAATTTAGGCCTTGTACCCTCGATCTGGAAGACATCAACTATTACTCCAATCCTGAAAATTAAAGACAGCATTAAAGCAGAAGACATACGACCCGTTAATACTCTACCAGCTTTTGAACAAATTTTAGAGCAAACAGTTAAAAATCAACTTGAAAAATTCATAGAGGATAATAACATATTATCTAGTGAACAATCAGGTTTCAGAAAAAAACATTCTTGTGAAACTGCTATTCAAAATGCAATAATCGAATGGAGAAAAGATCTTGATCAAGGTCTTTTTATAGGTGTTATCTTTGTAGATTTCGCAAGAGCCTTTGAAACAATTAATAGGAAAAGATTACTGTCAAAACTAAAAAATCTAGGGATTGAAGGCACGGTACTAAAATGGTTTGATTCATATTTAACAAATAGGAAACAAAGGGTAAAGTTTAATGACACTCTATCTGAAGAACAGGAGACTGAACATGGCGTGCCCCAGGGCTCTAAATTGGGTCCCTTGTTATTCCTTATATATATAAATGACGTAATTAATATATTTAAAAATAGAAAAATTAGATGCAAGCTGTTCGCAGATGACATGATGATATATTATTCTAGTAATAGATTACAAGATATTGAAATAGTTTTAAATGATTGTCTTAAAGACTTACACAATTGGTTAATTATGAATCAACTTAAGCTTAACGTTAAAAAAACTGTATATACTGTTTTACACTATAAACGTTTAAAAAATATCAGAAATAAATGTACAATTAAAATTAATGATAGTTATTTAAAATATGTATATGAAATTAAATATCTCGGAATTATTATTGACGATAACTTGACATTTGACAGTAATGTGACTTATGTAACTAGTAAAGTTGCAAAAAAAATTAATTTATTGTATCGATTAGGAAATTCTGTAACAAGTTATACCAAGTGCATAATTTATAAAGCAATCATTTCTCCTCATTTTGAATATTGTAACACAATTATGATCAATTATACTAATTCTAAATTAGAGTTATTACAAAAATTACAAAATCGAGGAATGAGAATAATATTAAAGGTAAATAAATACACGTCGGTTAAACGAATGTTGTCAACTCTTGGATGGATGTCAATTAAACAGAGGATGCAATATAATAGTTGTATAATGATTCATAACATGGTTAATAAATTAACACCAACGTACTTGAGTGATCGTATCATTTTAAATAATGAGAATCATTCGTATAATACTCGGTACAAATCAATTATTAAAATCGATAATACTAGGACTCATTCAGCGGAAAAATCTATAACATATAGAGGGTACGATTGGTACAACAAATTACCCGATGAATTAAAAAATGAAACTAATATTGTTAAGTTCAAAAGATTACTAAAAGATATCATAAAAAAGTCTAAAAATATTTAAGTTTGTAAATATAAATGTTAAAGGATTATACTGTAAATAGCAATATGCTAAATGAATAAATATTATTATATTATATTATTATTATTATTATTATTATCATTATTATTATAATTAAAAAAAAAAAGTGACTCAAAGTGAGACTCGAACCCGCGTCCGTAGATTTCAAAGACTATTTGCATACTCGTAATTATAATCCTTACTATTATCATTATTATTTTACGTCTGGTTTCGTTGTAGAAAATGTTAGAAAAATAATAACAATAATAAAAATGTGGGTAATGTTTACGATTAAAGAGCATTTTGTAGATCTGGTTTGATTGTACTTTTAGTCTGCGTCATCTTATACAATCAAAACAGACGTTTAGGGAAGCGGCAAATTGAACTACAAAAGATTTGAATACTTTTACAATTAAAACAGAACTTGAATTTCGACTCGGAATTATTACATGAAGATAGTAAAACACCAACTTATCTTAGTAGATTTCCTAACACGTTTTGGAATATTGCTCGAATTGTATTGTTAAATTGTATTGACAACACACTGATTTGTAATTTTACTCATAATTTGTTTTGTGAAATATTTGTAATTTTACAAATATTTTTAACAGTGCAGTAAAACTGTCAATCATAGAGCGTACAGGTACATTTGAAACATCATTAGTGATAAAAGAGATACTTTTAAAATAGAAAATAGCTGTGAAATTTAAAGGTTACTTTGTGCACAACGAAATACAACTGACGAAATTGGATTATAATGGGACATGCAAAAGTTATGTGAAAAGAAAACCATATTTTCATCATTTTTTGTTTCCATTAAAATTTTCAAGGCTATCAAATTATTGGAAGAACTGGTCAAAACATAAAGCTTAAGGTCGCAAATTAAAGCTTATTAGACAAGCTTTCAGATACTTTTTACAGAAATTGTCTATGCGTATTGGTTTTAAAATTATATGAACATGAAAGTGGATAAAAACTAATTTTTTCGAAAAATCGTGGAAATTTGAAACAGCAATAACTTTTAAACTAATTGACCGATTTAGCCCATCTTCGAACTTCACCGTGATAATTGCCCATAGAATGTGTGACAAATTTCATCAAGATCTGATAAGAATTTTAGCCGTTATCGTGTCCTCAAAACTTGGTTATATTACATATATCTATACACTTATCCAAAAAATTAAAGAAACAAGAAAATTTTATAAAATTTTTAGCGATGCTTGGAAGTCTGTATTTTCGTGAAAAATGATCATATCGAAAAAATAAAGAAAGCAAATTAAAGCTTGAAATCTCTAGTTTAAAGATCTTCCAGCAAAATAATTTTTTGAGCCACGGTTTTTGCGGAATCATAAGAAATAGGCCGAGACAAAATTTTTCTAAATTTTTTGGTTTTGTTTTTTAGGTCTACGGGGACGGGAAAATTTTTTTTTGAAAAAACCAATTCATGGCTCGTTTAGAAAATTTATTCAGCTACAATTTGCTTTTTTTGTTTCTCTGTACGATAATTTGCTGCTGAGATATCAGCCTTCAAATGAAAAAGGATCCTTTTCTCTTTGATTATCGATACTCAGCAACTAATGGTCGCACAGTAATTGAAGGGGCAGTTTAAGAAACTTGCATAAATATCCTACAAGTTCCATTTTCGATTTTTTTGGAAAAAAATTTTTTTTCATCCTTCATATCAATTTGAAAAACCCACGAAAAATGGTCATTTTCTGGTTTTTTAGTCAACTCATCGCTACTTTGTAAATATCTAGAAAAAAAAAAAACGTTGCCAGGTGATTTTACAGCTTAATGTACCCCCAAAAACCCTGAAAATTTTCAGATTGATCCATTGAACCGTTTGTCCGGGCCGATTGCTCAAAGTTTTATAAAACAATTAAAGGAACAAGTTTTGTTCCTTAATTTGTGTAATCATTACCGAAATCAAAAAATTAATTTTTTTCGGATTTTCTTCCGTTTGTACGTTAGTTATTCAGTAAACGTATAGTGAAGAGAAAAAAAAATCCCGAATAATTCGTAAAAAAAAAAAAAAAAATGAAAAATTCTTGTTTTATCTCGTTTTTTGAAAAAAAAAAAAATTTTTTTCTCTTTACCTTACATTTACCGAATAACTAACGTACAAACGGAAGAAAATCCGAAAAAAATTAATTTTTTCATTTTGGTAATGATTACACAAATTAAGGAATAAAACTTGTTCCTTTAATTGTTTTATAAAACTTTGAGCAATCGGCCCGGACAAACGGTTCAATGGATCAATCTGAAAATTTTCAGGGTTTTTGGGGGTACATTAAGCTGTAAAATCACCTGGCAACGTTTTTTTTTTTCTAGATATTTACAAAGTAGCGATGAGTTGACTAAAAAACCAGAAAATGACCATTTTTCGTGGGTTTTTCAAATTGATATGAAGGATGGAAAAAAATTTTTTTCCAAAAAAATCGAAAATGGAACTTTTAGGATATTTATGCAAGTTTCTTAAACTGCCCCTTCAATTACTGTGCGACCATTAGTTGCTGAGTATCGATAATCAAAGAGAAAAGGATCCTTTTTCATTTGAAGGCTGATATCTCAGCAGCAAATTATCGTACAGAGAAACAAAAAAAGCAAATTGTAGCTGAATAAATTTTCTAAACGAGCCATGAATTGGTTTTTTCAAAAAAAAATTTTCCTGTCCCCGTAGACCTAAAAAACAAAACCAGAAAATTTAGAAAAATTTTGTCTCGGCCTATTTCTTATGATTCCGCAAAAACCGTGGCTCGAAAAATTATTTTGCTGGAAGATCTTTAAACTAGAGATTTCAAGCTTCAATTTGCTTTTTTTATTTTTTCGATACGATCATTTCTCACGGAAATACAGACTTCCAAAAATCGCTAAAAATTTTATAAAATTTTCTTGTTTCTTTAATTTTTTGGATAAGTGTATATATCTATATATACATATATATATATACATACATACATAAATTTTTCAACGATTAGTATTTTCGAACTCCATTCAACTAATTATGATTGGTTATGATAAAATTCCTTGAAAAATCGACCACGAGGACAAATGCAATAAAAAAATCTACCTAAAAATGAAGGCTTGTAAAATTTAAATGATTCTACTGTAATATTAATTACAATATCTATTGTTAATTTCACTAAGAATTATAGCAAATCGAATTACAATCATTCTTGATAAACTTACATCGTTTTTTATTTAAAATCTATGCACTGTTTTGTAAAATTACAACTCATATATGATTCATACACAGAAATGGTGAAATTACAACTCATTTTAGTAGTTTTCCAAACGCATCGTGCAATTTTGTATTGACATATAGTGATTTATATTTTTACCATACCATTGCCTTGTAAAAATATTGTAATTTTTCATAAATTTTGAACAGTGTAGTCTGATTTTATGAATAGACCCAAACAAAGTAGTTACAGTCCTTCTAAGTAAGTTGATGTGTATATGTTGAATGGTATATATTGACTCATGTTGTCGTGACACAAGGGCAGGGTCGACAGCAATCGTACAGTCAGTACGCCCGCGACATCGACGGGATATTCATGTTGATTCTAGTAGAATAGTATTAGTTGCAGATAGTAACCCTCAGCTCGTTGTATAGCAAATTTTAGTGATAAATCCTCTCATTATAATCTTTTGCTTTTCCCTGCATTAAATAGTCATAAATATATTCCATAATAATATTTTGTATTGATCAACATCTTAAACCATCCAATATATTTATATATAATTCTTTTTGTTACATGTTTTGTAAATGGTGATTTTAAGCACGACCAATTTTGTAATGAACTGATAATTGTCATTGATTACTTTCAAAATTATATATTTTAATGTTTGTAATGTGCTTTCTTTAATAGTTTTTCTAATTGAATTCGAAAATAATAACAAAATTAACTAAGTAGCTAAAAATTAGATAAAAAATAAGTATAGATTTGTTACAAAGTTTAATTTATTGAAAATTGTCATAACATAAAAGCAGTGGTTTGTAAATTAATTAAAGATGGGATGCAACACTAGTAAAGACAGTGTTCAACCGGCATCAGAGGAAGCAAAGGAGGATGTTAAGAATGGTGGTGAGGGTTCACGCTTTTACGAGTCATTCGGCGTGCACATTTTATTCAAAGCTTTGATAGTTTAATCGCATTAAGAGCAAAAATGAGTATTTACTTGAAAAAATAATAATGATAATAAACTCTAATGTACAAATTATTTTTATGGTAAAATATTTCATTACCCCAACATATACTTAGACAAAAAAGAATGTGTTACTTGTTTTCAATAATTATATGAAAGAATAACACAATGATTCAAAAAATTCATATATATAGTACGTTATGCACATTTGCCATCGATTTGATGTGCTGATTACATCTTTACTATAAGGTTATTGTTGTAATTCGTATTATTTTAATCAATCAGTGTTAAAAAATCCATTAATCCCTATTCCTGTTATAGGTATAAATGTGACCTATTTTACTGTTATATCGTAAATTAAAGTCACCATGTTTTTTGTATGCTACGATATTTTTTCTGTGTCTGCCTCATAACTCATTTCAGGGTCATACAATGTTGTTGTGGGTGTGTTAACCAACGAATCGATATTTTCATATCATTTTTTGGCCCTGTACTATATTGTTTTTTTTTTTTTTTTTCAAGTTCAATGCATATTATAGTACACTCTTCTTTAAATACATGTAAACGAGGATATCTATTGGATTAAAATCTTTGTGTTTCATCTCAAAAAAATAACAATAGATTTATTATAATCATACATTCAACTATAATTTACAATTATTACTGAAAATTACTTTTATTGATAAATAATAATATATAATACGTTATTTCATTAACATATTCATACAAAATAGTTACCCTTAGTGATTCAATCTATAAATTTTAATTTCTTGAAAAATGATTTTGAGTAGGCATAAATGAAATGTTATTTGAAGATTACAGTTTCATAAATGACAGCTAAAAGCGAGATGATAGATCCTTTGACAAGATTATAATAATTTCAGTACATAAACTTGTAATTTTTGTTTGACACTTTTCATCCATCAACTATTGTGGAAACAAGTAGAAAATAAATATAGAACAATAAACAAACACCCATTTTGTTTTACGCCTTTAATACTGAGATGAGAAAAAAAGTGTAATAATCAGAATTATCTTAGTTTATCGGCTCCTTACCTAACCTTGGCTCTACTTTAATAAGAATATGTATGTCAAGCTTTAACCAACCATTGGTATTAGAGCCTTGACCCACGAGAGGGTAATATACCTACTTAACTATGACCACGTTTGTACTCGCTAACTCTACTAAAAGTTTTCAACATGTCCTTACGAAAAAATTCATGTTTTGAAATGTCGTGGGATTTATTACGTTAATAGACATTATAATTTCATGTTAAATGCTTTTTTAACTTCCCGCTTAGAAAATCGACGATTTTCAAAAATTTCGGGAAGTTATTGTTTTCACCCCGATTTTCGAAAATCGAGTTTTCATCAGATGTCGACGTTTTGAGGTCCTAGGAAGCTATTCTGACTATTTTCAGAATGATGTCCGAGTGTCTGTATGTATGTATGTATGTGTGTGTGTGTGTGTGTGTGTGTGTGTGTGTGTGTGTGTGTGTATGTGTGTGAATGGTCTATAACTTTTTAACTAATGAATCGATTTGAATGTTTAAGGCGGCGATTGAAAGAGCTTGTTGGCCGTCAACTTTCCTGAAAATTTCAGATCGTTTGATCAAGTAGACTCGAAAATATTGGCGAATTACGAAAAAAAAAAATTTTTTTTTTTAGTTTTTTATTGATTTCTCAGAAACGAATTGAACGATCGAATTCAAAATCTAATCAGCTCTAGAACTCAATAAAACGTGTCGAATGCCGCCTTAACCATCTCAATCGGTTAATTTGTTCGGGAGATATCGTTGGAGAAAGAAATGGTAAAAAACGGTTTTTTTAAATATCTTCAAGACGGCTGAATCGATCGCTTTCAAATTCTAGTCAGCTCTAGAATTCAATAAAACGCGCCTATTGCCACCTCAAACGTCAAAATTGGTTAATTAGTTCAAAAGATATCAGCGTTGAAAAGTTAAAAAAATAACATTCTATGTTATTTTTTCCAGATAAATCAAAATGTACTGTACTAAAATGTGTCTAAAATCTTACAAACTTTTCCACTTTATGGTCTCTTTTGATCATTATATAATGCCATCAAACTTGTTCTTTAGTTTAAACCATATTATCAACGAAAAAATTGAAAAAACACAGTTTTTAATCATTTTCTCGGATATTTTATAGATTATTGCTCTGACATAAGCCAAAACTCATTCAAATTATGATTTTGATCACTGACATTGATTTCTGCATCAACATATTTATTTTATTTAACATAATCGGGAATTAAAATTTAAAAACCGCTTGTTCATTAATGATTTTCGATTTTTAAACTTTTAAACTTTAGCATAAAGCATAACTTGTTAGAGTTTGAAAAACTCATAAAAAAACAATCGCATGCAATTAGATTTTCGAGCTCGAAGAGCTCGAAAATATAGTCACATTAATATTTTCGATTTTCTTGAGCTCGAAAACAGCGGGAAGTTTTGGGGCTGGCCCGCAGGGTCAACCGACAGACCAATTTTTTTTCCTTAAAATCATGATAGAATTTTAATTAAGATTTAATGAATTATGAAGCTCCCGATGAAAAAAGATTTTGTTTAATCATATATGATCATGCATAATTGTCTATATATGATCAGATCCAAAAATTGGCCAGGTCTGATCATACATAACTTGATCTGTTTATATATGATCATATATGATCAGATCTATTTATACATGATCATAAATAATCATCTATATATAATTGGATCCAAAAATTGGCCAGATCTGATTATATATAATCATATATGATTAGAGATAATCATGCATGAACGAATATAGTCATTTTTGGAATCTCATTTAGAATAACTGTAAATTATTAATTAAGTGATTTAATTAAGATTTATTGTCTTCATTAATATAAATGTCGGTTAAATTTAAATAAAAAAAAAAAAATCACTATCCGTTGACTACTACTTTACTACGAGGTCACCCGTCCAATAAATGTCCTACGCCGATGCTGCTTAACTTCTGTGATCGCCGGATAGTAGTCTGATCCTCTAGTCTGTTATGAACTTACAATATAGAAAAATTTATAGTATTACTTAACTCAAATAATAAAATCGATACATATCCTACGTAAATAATGCACCTAATGATGAATTTAATTTTGTACATTAATTACAATAGAATTCATTACATACATATAATCAAATCTATTTATCTATAAACTTATAAATATTCGTATATAAATCGATATCGATGAATACTCTTAAATTGCTGCCGAAACCTTTGAACATTTTTTAAGTATTGCCCCGATGAAAAAAGTTTTTGTCTAACTATATATGATTATATATGTTCATATATATGACCATATAGGATTATATATAATCATATATCAAATTATATATAATCATGCATGATTATATATGGGGTAATATATAATTATATTTAATTTTATATGACCTCATACATAATTAGATCTGATCATATCTGGCTGTTATAAGCCCGTATATGATCAGATCTGATTATATATAAGTCTATATATAATTAGATCTGATTGGATCTGATTATATATGAGTCTATGTATAATTAGACATGATCATACTTGGCTGTTATAACTCCATATATAACCATATATAAGTCTATACATGATCAGATCTGATAATATATAGATCTATATTAGACTAGGCCAAAAAAATTCAAGGTTGAAGTTGAGTAAAAACGACTTAAATAGCCTGAATAACTTTCGAAGAAGTGAGGAGAAAAAAATATTAAGAGACCTTTTTTGTAGAGCATGAAGTTTCCTTCAAAAATCTGTATCTTGACTAGGATTAATTTTAATATTTCTAGTAGTTACAAAAATCCAGAATAAAAGTAAAGAAATTAAAAAACAAATCAATATTTAAGGCACGGTTACAAGGAAACGGCTCGTTTTACGTCAATTTACTAGGAGTAATTTTTTGTAATAAATTTAATTTTCTTTAAGAATGTGCATTGCTCAAATTTTTCAGATAGATGATTTACGAGTTTTGGGTAAAAAATTACATTTCTGTCAATAAACGAATATTCGTAACGATACACCTCTTAATATCAATATTAAGGGCCCAAACTTGCACAATAATTTTTTTTGGTCATCAGGAATAATATTTTCACAGTATCGAAAGAAAAAAAAAATGGTCGAATTTTTTTGGCCCACTCTAATATAGACCTATATATAATCAGATCTGATTATATATAGACTCATATAGGATCAGATCTGATCATATATAGACTTATACATGGTTATAAATGGAGTTGACAGCCAAGTATAATCATGTCTAATTAGATATAGAGTCATATATGATTAGACCTGATCATATATAGACTCATATATGGTTATATATGAAGTTATAACAGCCAAGTATGATCATGTCTAATCATATATAGAGTCATATATGATTAGATCTGATCATATATAGACTCATATATAATCAGATCTGATCAGATCTAATTATATATAGACTTATATATGGGCTTATAACAGCCAGGTATGATCAGATCTAATATATATAATTATATATGACCCCATATATAATCATGCATGATTATATATAACTTCATAAATGATTAGGAGAGAGTGGGGTCAATTGAACCAAGGGGCAATTGAACCAGTAAGCTTAAAAAATCGAAAAAAATATAAAAATGAGTCGTCCTCTTGGAATTATATTTTAATACACTAAACCTTAGTCTGATCAAAAACTCGAACCAATATGATGATTTAATTTTAAAAAATTCAAGTTTTTGTGTTTTTAGGTATCTAAACCTTGATTTCAGCTCTTGGCAAATTGTTTAATAATTTTTTAATTTTCAAATGAAATCTTAAAACTTTTTTTGTAATACCTTCTTACATATATTAGTCATAAATTTCTAGCTTTACTTCTAGTAAAATAGTTCTTGAATATTTTTTTTTAAACTAATTATTTCAATAAATTCATATGGGGTCAATTGAACCAGTACTCTCGGGGACGGTTGAACCACACGAATCACACTGTGGGCATCAGACATGCGCGCGCATCTTGACAGAATGTGAAAACAAGCTAAACTAACCAAGAGAAAAAATAATTATATTGACAGAAGTTTTAAAAGTGATTGTTATAACATATAATGTTATATAACATAATCAATATTATTAGAAGTGTTGTAATTTTAGTTTTAAGCTGTAATGATTAGTAAAATATTCATTAAAGTCATTCATTCGTGGTTCTAATACTCTTGGTTCAATTGTCCCCGACTAGTGGTTAAATTGCCCCCGCAAAGGGGACGATTGAACCATTTGATGCAGTTGTACAATTTCGTATTTATTGAAAATTTTCATCATTCGTTAAGTTATGTGCTTGTGAGAAATGATAGTCTATATAATACGTTATAATTTTGTAAAAAAAAAAAGTTATTATTTTGCTTTTATTCATATAAAAAAAAATGTCAAAGTATTTTTGGTTCAATTGACCCCACTCTCCTCTATATATAATCATATATGGTCATATATATGAACATATATAATCATATATAATTAGACAAAAACTTTTTTCATCGGGCTTTTATAATCCAATAAAGGTTTTTAATTAAACATTAAAAAAAGACTTCTACAAGTCATTATACTAGTTGTAGTCGTTTTGTAGATAAGCTTCAAATTTAAATTCTTTACTTCAATTAATAAATAGTCTTGTATATGAGCTTCTATTATTTCATGTGATCAGAAAAAAAAAATCTAGGAAACGGTCAACCCTGTAAGCCAGTCCCAAAATTTCATGCTGTTTTTAAACTCCTTGAGCCCGGAAACATTATTGTGAAAACTATTTCAAGCTTTTCGAGCTTGAAAATACTCTTCAGTACATTTGTATTTTTTTTAACCCTTCGAGTTCAAAAAAAGTTATTTCTTGACATGGACTGCGGGATCCGAAAATAATTAAAAAACACACAGCTCTTGAATTTGTGTGTACGATTATTCTAAAAGAAATGCCTAGATTCAGATAAAAATAAATATAGGTAGTTAAAATGAAAAATCGAAGGGGATTACATCAAAAGTCAAAACATAAAATATCTGGAAGAAATTTAGAGAACAGTTGACGCTTAACAAGCTCTCGAATGATGCGGAAATTTCTAAATTGGTTGATTCATGAAAAAGTTATGGGAAGTTCAGACACACGAACACACGCTCTCACGGGGTTATTACTCTAAAAATAATCAGAATAGCTTCCGAGAGCTTTGAAACGTTGAAATATATGAAATTTAATGAAATTATATAAAATTTTATGAAAATTAGCTCCTGGTTTCTAATAAATTTTTATAAATTTTAAAAATTTTAAAAACCTACATGATTGCATGAAATTTCATAAAATTTTAAATAATTTCATGAAATTTAGAAAATATTATAAAATTTATACCAATAACTCTTTCAGATCTT
Source organism: Microplitis manilae (assembly GCA_030273425.1). Taxonomy (NCBI): domain Eukaryota; kingdom Metazoa; phylum Arthropoda; class Insecta; order Hymenoptera; family Braconidae; genus Microplitis; species Microplitis manilae. The sequence continues at coordinate 8,732,445 of CP092724.1, forward strand.
GGTAATAAATATGTAACATTTTTTAAATTTTTATGGAATTTTATAAAATTTTATGAAATTTTATAAAAGTAATCTTATGATTTCAGACACGATTTTATAAAATTTCAAAAAAATGTATAAATTTCATAAAATCTTAGAAAATTATACAAAATTTAGGATGAAAGTTTAAAACTCCATATCTCGATAAATATACTATTTATTCATACGCGATCACGTACGTGGGTCAGCACAGTGGATAGCAGCAAAGACTTCGAATCGAGAAGATGTAGGTTCGAGCCCAGCAGTCGCCGCAATTTTTTTTCGTGATTTAATATTTTTTTGACAAAATAAATACTGAGTGTAGACTTTATGAAATTTTGTAAAATTTCATAAAATTTTATCAGGCCATTTTAAGCATAAGATTTCATGGAAAAATATTTTTTTGGGAAGCAAAGCTTGTTTGACTTAAACTGATGACAACAGTCGAGAAAGGTGGAAGATTATATCAAGTCATGAAAAATTACAATTGGTTTCACTCTATTACTATGAGAAAAACTTCAGTTTTTTGCTGACATGACTTGAAAACTACAATACCAACAGCTAACAAGAAGATAGATTGGTTGTCCTTCATTCCATGATTTTCTTTTTTATACAGTTGCACCTCGTTTTAAGACTACGCGTTATAAGACTCTTCCTCTCTATTCGATAAAACTTGTTCAAATCTCATGAAATATGTAGATTAAAGGAAAAAATTGTGGGAATAATTTTGTAGAAAATTAAATTCTTGACAAAAAAGGTGAAATTCATTTTTTTTAATAGAATGTGTATTTATGAAGATATTTTAAAAAACTTTTTTTAGATCTTATCAATTGAGTACTTTAAGGAGTACGAATGTTAAAAATAATGTTTTTTCTTAAATATAGACAACTTTATAACTCGTAACATATCAATCATCAATGCTTGTTATAGTATCAATATATTTAGAAAAATTTTATTTTAACAACATTTGTAGTCCTTAAAACGCTTAATTCATAAGATCTGAAAAAAGTTTTATTGAAAATATCTTCATAAATACACATTTGATAAAAAAAAATAACATGACCTTTTTTGTCAAGAATTTAATTTCCTGCAAAATTGTTCCTATGATTTTTTTCTTTAATCTGCATATTTCATAAGAAATTTTTCGAAAAACCGCGATTGTATCGAAAAACGAACTTTGATCGTCCTGAGGCACGTGTTATTTTTACTTGAAAAGAAAAAACCAAATTCTCTACATATTTTTTCACTAAAAAGAAGCTTTTTATTTGGCGTCTGAGAAAATTTAATTTTTAACGTCCATTCTAATGACTATACATAGCTTGATTCGGCCATATATGACGATATGACTATGTATAGAAATTTTAACTAAATTAAAAAAAAATATATATATATTTTTTTTTATTATTTTGGCGACGCAGAGATTATCAGATATGCGGATAACTGAACTCCTAATCGAATGGGAAATTTTTAATTCAGAGAAAAAACGCAAGACTTATTTATGACCGCACCCGTTTTAGTAGGGTTCGAAACTGGGACCTTCCGTACGAGAGACCGACGCTTTGACGACTAGGCTATGCAACCGACAGTTACAACGAAATTTAGTTGTGCTACGTAAATTTGAAATAATATATTCATTTTCGAAAAAGCAAAATATAATCATCAATATGCTGGTAGCGATATCAAAAAAATTTCTTATTTTTTTTTGCACTACATCACCCTGTTGATAAGTAATTGTAGCAGTCAGCTCAAATTTTTTATATAAAAAATCTGTATGTCTATATATGACCATATATGGGCATATATGAGATATAAGATAGTATAAAAACAGACAGTACGCTATCAAATATGATGAATTGATGATACATAACTACGCATTAGAAATAAGCTAATAGTTCGAATTGACGAGTTATTTATTTCGCATTGAATCAAGCTATTCATATTTGAAGTCATTCGAAACTTTTAGATGTTATGTGCACCCTAAATTTTTTTAAAGTTATTAAAATTATTAGTAATTGCCAAATTTTACTAAAAAGTAGCTCAGCTGGTATATCTTTCGTAAAATCTCGAAGATATCGAGCAACATTTAAGAATTTATATTTTGACGATAAATTACAGCAATTCGATTTTCCATTTATATAACATGGGAAAATTTTTTTCCGGTTTCAACTTAATTTTTTGGTGTTAAAAAAATTTTTTTGAAAAGAAGCAATATGAAGTTTTTGTAGGACATGAGACTTACTACAAAAAAGCTTATGAGAGCCAAGTGGGTACGACCAATAATACTCGAGTTACAGAGCTTGAAATAGTGGCCTTAATTACAATTGGCAAAAAATCGCCTAAAATTTAGAATTCATCAGTTTACGCAACAAATTTAAACAAAATTTTTGTAAATAGTTCATACATGCCCATTAGGGTGTCCGTTATTTACCAAATTGATTTTTTTTTTAGAAACGTCCCCTCAATTTTCCTTTATATGTCTTAAGAAAAATTATCAGACCCATATAAGCCCTTAATATTCATATTAAACCGTGCCCCAATAGTCCACTTAATTTACTCTTAACCGTCCCTGATTAAACAAAACGATTTGTGACGATTTAAAACGATTAAAAATTTAATCATCTTTAATCGTCATAATCGTCATGGTTTTTCACATTCAATCGTCTATAATCGTCAAAAGACGATTTATTATTTTACGATTAAAAACGATTAATGACGATTAAAATTTCAAATCGTCATAAATTGTTTTTAATCTTCATGTGGAACTAGAAATTGCAATATTATTTTACGATTAAAGACGATTCATGACGATTTTAAATTTTTAATCATCACGAATCGTCTTTAATCTTCATGCGGGACTAAAAATTGTAATATTATTTTACGATTAAAGACGATTCGTGACGATTAAAAATTTCAAATCGTCATGAATCGTCTTTAATCGTAAAATAATGTTGCAATTTCTGGTTCCGCATGAAGATTAAAGACGATTCGTAAAGATTTGAAATTTTTAATCGTCATGAATGATCTTTAATCGTAAAATAATACATAGCAATTTCTGGTCCTGCATGAAGATTTAAAACGATTTAAAACGATTAAAAATTTAATCGTTTTTAATCCTCTTGAATCATCGATTGACGATTCATGATGATTTGTGACGATTAAAACAGTTTTAATCGTCACAAATCGTTTTGTTTAATTAGGGGTTGTTGGGGGAGATTAATAAATGGATTTTTTTTTATTGATAATATGTCAGAAAATCCGTAGATCACGAAAATACTAATAAAAAACTCGATTCGGCCGCGTATTTTAAATAAATAATAAAATAACAATAGGGATGCTGAGACACCGTGTATTTTTATAAAAAAACTTTAATCTATTAACGTAAAGCTCTATGATGACTGGTATTAAATTAAAGGGCGATAAATTCTGAATAAGAAAAGTCAGAAACCAATCTCTCTGGGTTTATTATGCTCGTGAAAAAAATTAAAAAAAACAAAATAATTAGTTGTTTACATTTAGTCACACTGTCTTTTTTCCAAAAAATTAAATTAATGAATAATAAAAAAAATAATTCCACGCGAGTATTATTATTACCAAGTTAATAATGTTATGTCCAAATAATTTTTTTTTATTTTGGTAATTATTAAAAATAATTATTACAGAGCTCCTCTTTTCAAAAGCGCGCGAAAACGCAGCGTCAGCTTTTTCCACCTTTTTATGCGACAAATAATAGTGGGAGGATAACTGCAATAAGTTAAACGAATAATTAATAAACTGTCGTCACTTCCCACCAATGACAATAATTAAAAATTCCCCATCAATCGCAAATCAAAGTTTATAAAAAGCCTGAGCACCCATAGCTCATGGCCAGTCTGTTCTTAAAACTTACGGTCCGCAATTATTCGAACGTCGTATTTTCGTGCACTCTTATTGCAGGATTCCGCCCGAGGCGTTGAAAAGTCAATAAGAGGATCTTTAATATTTTCTATTTAAACCTTATTGCAGGTATCCGCTTCGGCGTTGAAATAATCAATAAGGCATTCTAAACTTAACATCTTTTTGCAGTCAATTATTGCAGGATTCCGCTTAGGCGTAGAAAAAGTAATAATCGACTATTCTATCTATTAAAAATCTTCTGAGATCGATAGAATCATCCGGTCCGATCGAAATAATGACACAAATCACGTGAATTTGTGATTCCATCTCGGGCTGAGTAATTTTGCGCATAAAACCACTATCGGGTGTGTAAAAAGGACGCATTAAATATAAAATAAAATTCTTATACAAATATTCGTTAATAATAAATAATCTAAAAATATCAATTGTTTAAAATTGTGAGAAGATTCAGTGTACAAGTGAATTGTAACTAAATCAGTAAGTAAAAGATCAAAAATCACAAGTTCAGCCTTCCGAGTTTCATTCGAGAGTAGCACATAAGTTTACATCCTACTACCCCAGCCGCGCCCATCCAACCAAATCCTACAGGAGGAAGCTGAGTGAGCTGCAACGTTCTGGAGGGATCTAACCTGCCGTGACTAAAAAGAAGGAAACATCGAAAGGTAGGTGAAAGATTTACATTTAATTCCTTCATAATATACTGGTTCAACACAAGAGCACCAGTCTCTTCAGAGAAGTTTTGGGTTCTTACTTTTCGAAAGATCCACCATAAATAATAAATTATAGGAAGATAACTCTTCCTCGTATTCTTTCATGTTGTCCGCAACCTCCAAATCGCGTGTCTAAATTTTCTATCGCTACCAAAGGGAGAAATCTCGGATAATTAATTTAAATTTAAGCGGCGGACATAACATAAAGAACACTGGTGGCAGCGGTGGGATTTACGAAAGTAAAAATCCTTCTTGTTGAGTCACAGGTATAATTTTTCTACCATTTTTGAGAAAAGGTAGATTTTTGTGGTTGTTTTTCTCTTCTCGAAATTTTTACATCTTAGAATTTCGAGTTTCGTGGCATGTTCTTGAAAGTGCCACACCCTGCTATCGTGGACTTGCCACACCTTAACAGGTAGCGATTCCACGTATTGCAAACTCAGCATTTTTTTCGCCCCTCGAGTTTGAGTTGCGAAACGCCTGAGTTCACCGTTCGCGACTTCGCGACCAAATCGCAAAGTCAGCAAGAAGTCGGACATCGACTTCACGGTACAGCTTTGAGCTGTTAAAAACAAAAAATTAACTTTCTCTTCTCTTTCTGACCAAGTCAGCAACTTTGCTCCGAATTGAAAGATATTTGACATTCTTGTCTTACGCTTCACCTTAGGGTGTGGTCGTCACCATTACCAAAACCAACAAAAACAGGAGGCGAAGAAATTTAACGCCTCCTCCAGCAGGTGGTCTAAGAGCCGAAATGGTCAATGAGGACGAAAGACCCGTTATCCGGCTAAATGCCACTTTACATGATGCAAACACTCCACCTACTCAGTATGATATGGCCAAGGAGCTCTATCGAGAGCTCCCTAAATTTAACGGCGAAGGTCCAAATTGCGAACAAGATTTCAAGGAATTTGACGCAATTGTACGGAGTTGGATGCCTTGCATCATCCCAGAACATCAGGATATGTTCGTTGCGAAAATTGTAAAAAGAATTTCTGGTCGCGCTAGGGATCTAATTGAATATACTCCGATTCACAGTGTCGAAGAACTTCTCGAAGTACTAGGAGAAAGGTATCGAGACGGCGATCCAGCTCTGGTTTGGCATAAACGACTAGCTTCAGCTAGTCCGAGAGAGGGTGAAACTATCGAAGATTTCTTTTTCAGGTTACGCAAAATGATTAGAGGCTTGGAAGCTGCGTTGCCAGAGGAAAACCGAAAAGCCATCATGTCGCAACAAGAGAAGGTTGCATTCGATACGCTTTATTCCGCTTTGCCTGATCTTCCAAAATGTCTCGCGAGTTTAAAAGATCCAAAAACACTCGAGGATCTTTACAAAGCAGTAAAAGAAGAACGATCTCGCGAATGCATACGACCAAGGCGTAAGCGCGACTCTAACGATTATTCGCGTCAGTCTCATAAAGATAGAGGTTACGATCGAGACTACAACAGACGTTACTCAAAAGACGATTATCAGAGACATCGCAGAAATTATGACGATTACGATGACCGTCGAGAAACGAGAGGAAGAACGTTTACTTACTCTAAACGACATTACAGACCGAGTAAATACGATACGGACAGCGAAGACAGTGTGGACTCCGATGACAGTTCAGCGTCAGCTGACTACCGAACGTACACTTACACCTCAAGTAAGGGGGGACGCGGACGGACGTACGACGACGACTCGACTCCACGAACGATTAAGAAAAGTTCATCACGGCCACGAACTGAAGAACCTTCTTCAACAAAGAAAAAAGTTGTGACCTTTGACTCTGCAGACATTGACTCAGAAAAACTTGAACATCTAAAACTAGAGGCTCCCTGTTGTAATTGTCCTTTTTGCCCTCATCGTGAGGCTAATAAATCTGTCTCTTCAAAAGACAATGACGAACATTTAAACTCAACGGGCGCTCGACAGACCGAGGCGACTGCGAGTATGCCCCGAGAGTCTCGACGACCTACGAGTCTTCATCAGAAAACTCAGACGGTGAAGGAATTCAGAATCCTTCAACGACCGAAACCCTCACACTAGTCATCGGTAAAGGTCCACGAGTCTGGATAACATCTCCAGACCTCTTCCAGGGCAGATGCGAAGTTTTGTTGGATACAGGTTCTGACCTGAATCTCCTTTGCATCGACGCACTGGGGGATGATACTACCTTTTACCCTGAAAATGGCGGTGTGGTAGGCGGTATAGCGACCAGCAGTATGCCAATAATTGGAACTGTGACTCTCAAGATCTTCGATGTAGATGTTTGTTTCCAGGTTGTACCTAGGTCACCAGGTGGTTACCTGGGCATCCTTGGAAATGAATTTTTCATCAAGGAACGAGCTGGCATTTCCTTTTATTGGAATACGTTGGTTCTCAAAAATCGACCTACTCGCCCTATCCCTTTTTCAATGGATAATGACCTTGACGTGAGATATATCCTGTCCCTAGGGACAGGTCCAAAAATTTTCGACTCATGTAATTCCCTTCATGGAGAATTACAATGCTTTCTCATAGATACAGGAGGGGATGTGTGTTTGATAAATTCTTCCGCCCTTAAACCCGAAATTAGAGTAGATCGTGATGACACGATGCTTCTCCGTGGTTTGAATGGGCAGTCCATGGAAACAATTGGTACCGTGGAATTAAAAGTTTTGGGTTCAAAAATCCGATTCCATGTTTGTGATGGGAATCTACCCTTTCACGGTGTCGGAATTTTGGGCAACAATTTCTTGAAAAATGAACAAGCAGAGATTTCATACCATCATCAGTCTCTGAATTTATCATCTCGACCTTCCCGACCCTTATCTTTCAGCCTCGGAATAAAACCATCCCGTACATACGTAATTCCACCCCGGATGCGAATGTCCGTGTCAGTACCTGTTGTAAATCCTGAGATCAAACAGGGCTACCTCCGTAAGATTCCTCTTAAAGAGGGACTCTTAATGGGCGAAGCCGTTGTCTCAGTCGATGACGATCAAGCGATGTGTATGGTCATCAATACCACATCAGATCCGGCAGAAATCGAAATTGAACCCCAAATACTTGAAGAATTCGAATTTGACCATCTTGATCCATCTGACGAATTTTCCGACATAGCGGAGACTCCATCTAGAACGCACTCGCTCTCTAAGCGAGATCGTTTTCAAGCAATCTTTGACAAAATTCCTACTGACCATCTCAGTCGCACCGAAAAGAAGCAAATCCTCAGACTTATCCAGAAAAATCATGATATATTTCACCTCCCGGGTGATCGTCTGGGACGTTCTAAGAAGTTCACTTGTAAAATCGAAACCACCAGCGATAAACCGGTCCGAATAAAACAATATCGGTTTCCTCAAGAACATCGCGACGAAATTAAGAAACAAGTGGATAATCTACTAAAACAAGGAATTATTCGCAAATCAAAATCTCCGTATAATTCTCCTTTGTGGATTGTTCCTAAGAAATCTGACGCTCAAGGTAACAAAAAGTGGAGAATGGTTATCGATTTTCGAAATTTGAATAAGATAACCATTGGGGACGCTTATCCCCTCCCACTCATAATCGACATTTTAGATCAACTCGGCGGAGCAAAGTACTTCAGTGTATTTGACCTTGCCAGTGGGTTCCACCAAGTACCAATGGACCCCAGAGATGCTGAGAAAACTGCGTTTTCCACCCCTGACGGTCACTGGGAATATTGCTGTATGCCTTTTGGGCTTGAGTGTGCTCCAGCAATTTTTCAACGTATGATGGATTCCACGTTGAGTGGTTTAAAAGGCACAGAATTATTCATTTATCTCGACGACTTCGTAAGTTATGCATCTTCGCTTGAAGAGCATGAAGTGCGAGTCCAAAGACTTTTCAACCGCCTTCGAGAGACTGGGCTAACTCTTCAGCCCGAGAAATGCAAATTTCTCTGCCCCGAGGTGGAATATTTGGGCACATTATCACTAAAGATGGTGTGAAACCCGACCCAAAGAAAATATCATCCCTTAAAAACGCTTCGCACCCCCGTAATCACACAGAAGCTCGAAAATTTATGGGATTAGCAAACTACTACAGACGTTTTATCGAAAACTTCGCCGAAAGAGCAAAACCGATCACTGACCTTACCAGAAAAACTAAACCGTTTGTTTGGTCAGTTGATTCGCAGAAGGCTTTCGATGATATTAAGAACGCATTATGCGAGAACTCATTCCTCGCATATCCAAATTTCAATCGACCTTTCATATTGGCAACCAGTTCCTCCGATGTCGGTATTTCAGGCATCTTGAGCCAGGAACTGGAGAATGAAGACCGTACGCCTGACAATCCTGACGAAAATATCGAAAAAATTGTCTCCTGTACGTCTAGAGTCTTGCAAGAGACTGAGACAAGATACACTCACAATGAAAAAGAGTGTTTGGCAGTTTTGTACGCAGTACAACAATTTCGGCCTTACCTTTATGGTAAACCTTTCACCTTGTATACAAGCAGCCCTTGTATATCTTGGTTGAAAGACAGCCAAACTGTTACTGAACGACAGATTAAGTGGAGATCCAAATTAAGCGAATACAAATTTTCGGTTATTGTTCGACATAAGATCTCAGAACAATATGCCGAAGGGTTGTCCTACAACCCCGAGGGCAGATCTCCAGATGAAGCATCTTCAAATCAACAATCTGCCCAGGAAGCAGTAATGCTACCACTCCGGAAAACTTCTTGTCCCGATGAAGAAGCCATAGCAGCTGTAAAACGAGGGAGAAAACCCGGAAGTAAAAACAAACCTCGGGTCAACAGCGCTCCACAACCTCGTGACACGATTGCATCCCGGTTGCGAATGAGACGGGCTACGGAAATGACACAAAACCAGAAAAAGATAAATTATTGCGAATTAAGTACATCCGAACCTGACGTTTCAGAAAGTATCGAAGACGACGTTTTTGATCAAAATCAACCAGGGCAATCCGCAGCACTTCAAGCTCCAGCCGACCCAGTAGTAGAGATTGGGCCAGAAACCGGACTGGAACCTGAAGAAACAGATGATGAAGAAGAAGAAGCAGTCCGACTTATGAATGAAGAATATATGCTCAACGAATCGGAGAAAAGTTCCAGCGATCTGGGGGATGAAAATTCTCCAGAAGCGATAAATCGTCAACAAATGCGCGAAGATTTGAGAAAATCATTTGAACGTTTCAATAAAGCCCTAGAAAAACGAGCGATTAACGTTTCAGATGAAGGAGCAGATCGTACTGTTCGTCCAGATGATTACTACAATCCACTGCCTGTAGTCAGCCCTCAAGTAGCCAAAGAAGTCAGAAAATATCTTGAACGAGGTTACTTATCAGATGAACACGATGAATCCGAAGACTTGGACGAGTCCGACGAAGAAGAAGAAGAAGAATTCCTTCGTGAAAATCAAGACATAGAAGAAAATGAAGATTCGAGTGAAGCCAGCTGCTCCAAACCGGAATTTCAAGTGGAAATAACTCTTGCAACTCCAAAGACACCTCGAGCTGATGAGATTCGAAAGAAATATCTCACCGCAGGTAGAAGTCCTTCGACTCCTATGTGGAAGAACACGGTGCTGAAAGCTGCGCAAGCAAACTGCAAAGAACTCGACTATGACGATCATACAAAAAGCTTTTACTGGAAAGACGCAGAAAATTCTGATGACAACACATCTACAGTCATCGTGAGGCCTTCCACTTGTCAAACTCTGAACGTCGAAGATGTACCTGCAGCTTCATCCAGTATGGCACACGTGGAAACGCCCAAACGCAAAGGAACGTCCACCTGTAAAAATTTAGAAAATGAAAAGACCTTGCTGAATGAAAGTCAGCAGTCCCGTTCACCAACTCGAGACTCTGCAAATGACCGTACAATCATAGCAGAGAGATCTTCTCAATCAGACCAATCAGATGCAAGCCAATCCGATGGAGCCACTGTGATTCAAGTGGAAGTACATCAGGAACAAGATGACGGAAATGCTCAGGTAAACGAATCTGGCACTCTCAACACGACTCAACTGGAAGTTGTTGACGAACAACTGGGGGATGAGCCGGAGATGAATGTTGATTTACCTCCTAAAATTCCGAATCAAGCTCCGTGGTACGTATTTGATCCTCCTTCTTCAGATATAGCTGAAGATTTGAGTGATCAACGCTATTCACCACCGGAAGTTTCTTCTTCCTCGAGCTCTGAGTCTGATAGACCTCCGAAACTACCTGAAAATCGAATCAAATTCAAAGACAGTCGAGATGGAATTACCTATGTGAGAGACCACATGGTACATTTCCTGTCTCTGGATTGTGAAATGATGAAACCAGTCTCACGATTGCTGAGAGATCTCACTTTCATCGATCGGGAAGACCTGAAGGCAGCTAAACCAAAAATAGGTGATGTATTAGTCACAAAATTGGGTCAGTGCTTTATCTTCACGGTCTTTGTTAAGGAAAATCATTTCGAAAAAATCGATTTAAATAATTTAATTGAAGGTTTGAGAAATTTAAGAGTGTCCATGTTCAAACACGAAATCTATACATTCCGCATGGCGAAACAGGGGGATGAATTCGATGATTTAAACATTAAGCCTTACTTTATACAAGAATTGGGCGACTGTCCCATCGAGGTAACACTTTGCGAAGGAAATATAGAAGTTCCTGCGGAAGAGTTACGCGATAAGATCATTGAGGAAAACCACTGTAGTCCTATTGCGGGCCACAAAGGTGTCGTGAAAACTTATTGGCGAATTCGAGAGAGATTCTACTGGCCAGGCATGAAGGAGAGAATCTATAAATTCATCCGGAAATGCGAAATCTGCCAGAAGAATAAACTCACTCGCATTAAAACAAAACAACCAATGATGATAACCGATACTCCCTTCGAACCCTTCGAGAAAATCTCCATCGATACTGTTGGACCACTCCCTATGACTAGGAGTGGAAATGTCCACATCCTGACTATTCAGGATAACTTTTCTAAAGCCGTAACAGCAATCCCGATACCTGATATCCGATCGACAACAGTAGCAGAAGCTCTTGTTGATCGTTATATGTGCTATTACGGGTGTCCGAGAGTTATCCTCTCAGATAAAGGTACTTCATTTACCTCTAAAATAATACAACAACTTGCAAAAGCTCTAAAAATCCAAAGATTAACCACTTCGGGTTATTACCCTCAGTCAAATGGTTCTTTGGAAAGGAGCCATCAGCCGTTGATAGACTTCTTAAGAGTATTATCAGATAAGTATTCGAACTGGGATCGATACGTGGGACTTGCGGCGTTGAGTTACAATACCAATGTGCACACTTCCACCAAATTCACTCCATTCGAGTTGATGTTTGGTCGAAGAGCTTGGTTACCAACCCAATTCCCTGATTATTCCAGAATCGAGACTTATTCCGACTATCTCGCCGATCTTATAAGTAGATTGTCCGAAGTCAGAGAAATCGCTGCTGATTGTCTCAATAAGGCAAAACAAGATTCCAAAATTCGTTACGATCGGCACATACACGCCAAAGCCTTCAAGGTAGGCGACTTTATTTATGTTTTAAAGGAACCACGGAAGAATAAACTCGATGTTTATTATACCGGGCCTTATGAAATCGTCGAAATTAACGAATTTGGGAGTCTGATTTACCTAAATGACAAAGGGAACCGCAAGTTGGTAAACCCTAACAAAGCTAAACCTGCTTTCGACCATAAGGCTAAGCCTTCATAAAGTTCTCTGTTTCAGATCCAAATCTCTTACCATCATGAAACAATTATTGATATTCCTGATCATCATCATCGAAGGAAGTCAATCCAAGGACGACCTGACCATCCAACCATTGTCAGACAACCCGGGTCTACTGTACGACCCATTTAAGAAAATTCACCTAGTAGAAGAAAACTGGTGCATCATCTCTTCCATTAACGTCCGAGGATTAGTCGAAATGTATCCATTCGAGTGGGACCATCTCCACTCAACCATATTAGGTTGTACCAAAATTTTCGACGCCGCGACCTGTATGTATTACTTGAAGATGCACGTGATAACTGAGATACAAACCGCAGTAAACCAAGCTACAAGCCGCTTGAATCAGCTCCTCGAAGAAACAACATTTAAAACTCCACCGTTTGACCGTCATCAACGAGCTCCATGGTTTGGCTTCGTCGGTACAATTGCTCGAGAACTGTTTGGAACCATGGACTACGGAGACAAAGAACATATCACTAGTGAGATCAACAAATTGTATCAAGACAATGCAGAGATGGTGCATCTAGTACAGAACGCCACCCACCTCGTTAAGAGCGAAATCAATAATATTCTCCAAAGCGAGGCACAAATGCAGGCTAATCTGGATAATCTCGCAGACGCTACTACACATTTTATGAATTCTACCAAAGATTCCTTGGGAAAACTCGCATATCTGATGAAAGTCATGATGCTGGGGGATGAACGAAGGGAGATCGCCAGTAACCATCTTCGAGTCCTGAAGGAAGCCGAAACAGTCATTGAGGAAGCCAAGGCCGGCAGACTCTCTCCACAGGCTATATCACCAAAACAACTTTACCAAGCAACTGTCGACATCATGAGGAAGCATCCGGATTTAAATCCACCACAACCAATTGACCGGATGGATATCTCGACCTTGTCCTCTGTGTCTACAGTGAAGGTAGCAAGATCGAAAGGTTATCTACTTATCATAGTAACCTTGCCGCTGTTCCATAAAATTCCGTTATTATCGTACGAGATGAGACCATTGCCGAAGCCAGAAAATTTGAATGGAAAGATTCAAACACTGACGATACTACCATCAAAAAGATTCCTGGTTACGGATCCAGGCTTGAGAAGATTCTTTTTAGCAGATTCTGAATATATCAACAAATGCAAGTCTATCGGAGATGATTTGTCTTGTCGTCCCGACATACCATTCCAGTCTACGGAGGCAGAAGAAGAAGTAGACTGCGAAATGAAGCTGCTTTTGAAATCAACTGAAGATATCTCAAGAACATGCAATGTTCGCATCATACCAGAGTGTAAAACCACGTGGATAAAGCTCAATCAACCCAATTCCTGGGCGTACTCGACTTGTAAAGAAGAAAAACTAATCTTCAAGTGCTTAAGTCCAGTCGAAAAAGAATACTACCTCAACGGAACAGGAATGGTCCATATTCACGGTCGATGCGAAATTAGAGACGGAAAATATATAATAAAAAGCATAGACGAAGAGATCACTCAGCTGAACATCACCTTGCCAAAGTTAAACTTAACCTTGGAAACGTTATCGACGAATTTAACAGCTGAACCCAAAACATCCGGATTTCTCTTCAAGAAAAATGTCGATCCATTAAAGACAGTAGACAAATTCCAACCCTGGGGAGCAGGATTAGAAGAAACAGAAAATCGAATGTCCGAAATATCGCTGCACCATCAAGAAGACGATATTCATCGAACGACGACGGTGGGAAACATGTCCGCCTTAGTCGTCCTGTGTGTCATCTTCGTCGTTCCAATATTCTTCAAATGCTGCATATGCTCGAGTAAGAAGCGCTGCTTCACCTACAAGAAAAACAAGCAGCCAGGCGAGGTACATCCAAAATCAGTAAAAGAAACAAGACGTACCTCAGACTCTAAACTGAAGTCGGTCCAAATCAAAGACGAACCAGAAGTAATCGAACTCCGAGAAACTCCACCAGCTCTTCCAACTCGTGTCGTCTTCTCTACAAACAAATCACCAACGACAACTCGTACCACTAGAGGCCTTCGCCTCTCAGACTTCAACGCTCCGATTTAATCATCCTAAACAAGATAAGAATAATGTATAATTCAAACCAAAATTTCACGGAAAAATAGAAATCCTCTTTTAATTTACTTTAATCCAGACCCAAAATAATTTATGGGCCTTTTTATGAAAATTTTACGAAAATTCTTATAAATTTACCGACACTTATTGTCGTTTTGAAAGAGGATTCCTATTTTACCGGCATGGCATTTTAAGAAAATTATATTATTGACAATCTAATTAGAAAAAATTGTTGAAATCTAAATTTACAAGATCAAATTTTGGAAAATTATATAACTAAATTCAAATTCAATTAAATTGTAACAAACTTTCAAATCACCTGGACATTTAAGAAAACAGGAAATTCGGAAATTCCTGTTAAAGCCAAAGAAATTAATTTTCAAATCCGAGTAAGAGATAAGAAATGCTTACCTCTCACTGCGCATGCGCAACTCTGAACACTGATAACAGCCGCTGCTGAAATTCTTACAGCCGTTGACAGAACTCTTGACAGAACTTCCCTTTTCCACTAAAATTCTCCTCTTAAAAATCAGCTCCAAGGAAACATCCTTGTTACTCCTATTTCACCTCCTATAATAACAAGAAAATGGAAGCAATAAATAGAAAAGTAATTTTCTTTCAAAAACAAACATCAGAATGTTACTCACCTCTTAACAGTCACGTGTTCCTTAATAAATTTTAATTAACTTACCTGGCGTGCGCCGTAAGAATAATAATAACAATAATAATAATAAATTTAAAAGCAAAGAGGAAAAGGAAATAAAATTCGCTTTTTCTCTCCGTTTACACTCGCATAGTCATATTCGAGATTGTATACGGGTGTATAAAAGAATGGGTAGCTTTTCAGGTTTTAGAATAAGGAACAAACGATCTCCAAGCTCATTTCCTCTTTATTGAAAAGAGAAAATTGACAGCTAAAAGTGACTTGAGATTGATAACATCTCCAAGGTCACCTAGCAACGCTGGTGATGACCAAATTGCACCATTTTTAATCCAATTCCTCGAATTTTACATCTTCTGGCTCATCCTCCCCATCTTCCTCAAAGAGCCAAGAGATTGGTACCCAGTCTTCCATCCAATCATCCAAATCCTTGTTCTTTTCCCTCCAAAGATGCTTACTCCAGGCCAGGAAAAGCTCACGCTTCAATCGGTCTGGAAAGCAGGTTAAAAAAAAACCATGACTTGAATAATACTGGACAAACAATCAAGATAATATAGTTATAAACACAATTGACCTTGACTTAACACTTCAACACTTATGTGTAACAGATTATTACGTACACCACACGAGTAATAACACTCACAAACATGAATCGTGGAATCCCAAATTGCAAAAATCCTCCGAATATAAGTAAATTCGGCGTAAGAACGTACAAAATAATAAATGGGATCCCCGAGGTCGTACTTTTCACTGAAAGACGTGCACATTGTGTCAGTTGCAAATCATATGACTGAATGCTCGACTTTGCGTATAAACGCCAGTCAGCAGTAATATGACGCGCTAGCCGTGAGAGCGTTTATTAAATCACATGAAATAAAATTTACGAATAAAATAATGAGAGTAACTCTTAAAAACCTTTGAAATAAAATTTTTAACATTTTGGAAAAAAAAAAAAAAAAAAAATTTATCTCTCTAAATTATAAAACATTAACGCCTTTCGAAAAAAAAAAAAAATCCAGGTAATACATGGACCTTTAAACAGGGATACGTTGTGTGATAAGACAGTATCCAGAGATCTTATTCGCTCATGCAGACGCGGCAAATCTAACTAACAATTAAACATCGCTAGATGTCGGCTAAATGCAGATTTCCACGGTAACCGCGAATTGTTCTCTCCAGCTTATTTCTTTATTTCGTTACGTTTTTACAGCCTCAAGGTCAGATACATAAATATGCAAATTGCATACATCATATGCATGTAGAGAGATAAGTAACATAATAATATTGTAATCCTAATTTGAAATAACCATACTATGTAATCCTTATATTTAATAATAATTATTATTATTTTGGTGATGGATAAATAATATATTTTCGGGGAAAACTATATAAAATAATGATATAATAATATATGAAATTTTATCATAAATATTGCTATATATATCTATGTAGAAGGATTAGAGAAACAAATATAATCTCCCATATTTTACGTAATGATATAATCTCATAGTTGTAAGACATTTCCGAATTGTAAGCGTTATCGCCAGCTTTTTGAAAGAGGGGACATATGATTAGGAAAGCAAGAAAGTTTTGCAACCCTCTTACTTTCCGGGGGATTGTTATGTCCAAATAATTTTTTTTTATTTTGGTAATTATTAAAAATAATTATTACAGAGCTCCTCTTTTCAAAAGCGCGCGAAAACGCAGCGTCAGCTTTTTCCACCTTTTTATGCGACAAATAATAGTGGGAGGATAACTGCAATAAGTTAAACGAATAATTAATAAACTGTCGTCACTTCCCACCAATGACAATAATTAAAAATTCCCCATCAATCGCAAATCAAAGTTTATAAAAAGCCTGAGCACCCATAGCTCATGGCCAGTCTGTTCTTAAAACTTACGGTCCGCAATTATTCGAACGTCGTATTTTCGTGCACTCTTATTGCAGGATTCCGCCCTAGGCGTTGAAAAGTCAATAAGAGGATCTTTAATATTTTCTATTTAAACCTTATTGCAGGTATCCGCTTCGGCGTTGAAATAATCAATAAGGCATTCTAAACTTAACATCTTTTTGCAGTCAATTATTGCAGGATTCCGCTTAGGCGTAGAAAAAGTAATAATCGACTATTCTATCTATTAAAAATCCTCTGAGATCGATAGAATCATCCGGTCCGATCGAAATAGTGACACAAATCACGTGAATTTGTGATTCCATCTCGGGCTGAGTAATTTTGCGCATAAAACCACTATCGGGTGTGTAAAAAGGACGCATTAAATATAAAATAAAATTCTTATACAAATATTCGTTAATAATAAATAATCTAAAAATATCAATTGTTTAAAATTGTGAGAAGATTCAGTGTACAAGTGAATTGTAACTAAATCAGTAAATAAAAGATCAAAAATCACAAGTTCAGCCTTCCGAGTTTCATTCGAGAGTAGCACATAAGTTTACATCCTACTACCCCAGCCGCGCCCATCCAACCAAATCCTACAGGAGGAAGCTGAGTGAGCTGCAACGTTCTGGAGGGATCTAACCTGCCGTGACTAAAAAGAAGGAAACATCGAAAGGTAGGTGAAAGATTTACATTTAATTCCTTCATAATATACTGGTTCAACACAAGAGCACCAGTCTCTTCAGAGACGTTTTGGGTTCTTACTTTTCGAAAGATCCACCATAAATAATAAATTATAGGAAGATAACTCTTCCTCGTATTCTTTCATGTTGTCCGCAACCTCCAAATCGCTCGTCTAAATTTTCTATCGCTACCAAAGGGAGAAATCCCGGATAATTAATTTAAATTTAAGCGGCGGACATAACAATAAATAAAGAAAAGAACAAGAAAAATACTTTATACGTACGGTTTTAAATTGCAGTCCATGACAACCACTGAGCCCGGGCTTGCACGCGCCCTCTAGCTGAGTTTCTGCAGCTCTGTTACCGACAGTGTGACTAAATGTAAACAACTAATTATTTTGTTTTTTTAATTTTTTTCACGAGCATAATAAACCCAGAGAGATTGGTTTCTGACTTTTCTTATTCAGAATTTATCGCCTTTTAATTTAATACCAGTCATCATAGAGCTTTACGTTAATAGATTAAAGTTTTTTAATAAAAATACACGGTGTCTCGGCATCCCTATTGTCATTTTATTAGTTATTTAAAATACGCGGCCGAATTGAGTTTTTTATTAGTATTTTCGTGATCTACGGATTTTCTGACATATTATCAATAAAAAAAAATCCATTTATTAATTTCCCCCAACAATGGTTAAGAGTAAATTAAGTGGACTACAAAGACAATCCCTCGCAGATTTGAATCACGGTGGAAACACCGTAGAAGTGTGAATACCGTGGATCCACCGTGGTTACACGGTGGGTTTGTTCCATTTTACCACCGTGTATATACAGTGTTTCCATTGTGATTACGCGAAGTATCTATCGTGATTCCACGGTGACTTTGTGCGATTTCACCATCATGGTTCCACGGTGTACCCACCGCGTAATCACAGTGAAAACACCGTGTACTCACGGTGGTAAAGCCACCGTGGAATCACGGTGGATACACCGCATAATCACAGTGGTAAAATGGAACAAACCCACGGTGTTTCCACCGTGATTCAAATCTGCGAGGGAATGCATTTTCCATTCGATTAACATGGGGTTTCGGCGCGTTTTACATTTAATTTTTTTTTCTCCTAAGCAAGTTAATATACACATATAAAAGATATATATTTTATAGGAAATTGAACACTCTACAAAAAAGGTCTTTTATGGTTTTTGATAAATTTGTTAGTTTAAAAGTTATTTAAAGTTAAAGGTAAACTTATAGTTAATTTTTTATTTTTTTACTTTGACCGCAAAATTATCATTATTTCTGTAAAAGTAAATTGTTTATTGCGAAAAATATTTAATTCTAACTGTGTTATTGAAAAAATTACTGTACAATTTGAATAACATATTGTTGAATAATATATTCTTCAGTCAATTTGACAGCACTTTCTGCAGTATCAATGACTACACTGTAATGAGAGTGGTGTTAGAAATGGACTCATTTTAACTCCGCCCGGTATTAAAATGAAATTAAACCGGCTTAGAAAGCGTAATTCAGCGGTGTTAGAATACCGGTGTAAGAGTGGGGTAAACTGCGTCCGCTTGGAGTATTAGCTTTAAAGATTATAAAACACAAAAAATGTCAGTTCTTTACGAAAATCAATGAAAAACATCATTTTTTACTGAATATAGTGATCGAGTAAGTAAAAATATTCACAAATTAAAATATTTTAACACCGATAAAGAATATCTACATCGGTGGCAGCGTTATTTTAATGATGGTCTAAAATATTTACATCGGCGACGGCGTTATTTTATCACCGGGGAATTTTTTTTAACACTGGTACAGAATATTTACATCGGTGGTGACGTTATTTTCACACCGCTTTCGGTGTTGAAATTTAATACCGCCGATTTTAATACCCACACCGATCGGACTTACCCTGGTGAATTTTACAGTGTACTTGTAGGTGTTTAACAATTTTTAAATAATAATTTTCACATTCCATTAAAGAATGTTTAATAAAATCAAGTGTTGATCAGTATGTTAAAAAATGTATTTAATCTGTCATATTTTTTCCGTTAAATTGAAAAATTTTGAACTTAACTGAACTCGTCACTCACATAATTTTTCAGTTATCTGAATTTTTTACAGTAATTTTTTCAATAACACAGTTAAAATTGAATATTTTTTGCAATAAACAATTTACTTTTACAGAAATAATGATAATTTTGCGGTCAGAGTAAAAAAATAAAAATTAACTATAAGTTTACATTTAACTTTGAATAACTTTTAAATTAATAAATTTATCAAAAAACCATAAGAGACCTTTGTTGTAGAGTATTCAATTTCCTACAAAGATATATATCTCTGATATCTGTATGTAAACTTGCTTGTAGTCTAGTCAACAAGTACCTTTTTGACGAAAACCTGTTTCACCTCATTGAAAATTATGATTTTGGTCTCATTCGATTCAAAATAGCATCTAGGAAAAATGTTCAAGTGGAAAATTGGGGCTCGCAAAAATTGTAAAAGTTATAATCAATTTAGTAAAAAAAAAAAAAGGGGGTTTGGTTTTTTTGCAAATATTTCGAATACAATTTGAGGTATCCAAAATTTAAAAAAAGATCCTTAAAGAGGAAGAAATTTCCTAAAAAAATGTACTGCCTCCCCGAATTGTACCGACAATATTTATAATTTTAATTTAACGGTGAAAATGGGACTAAAAACGGGTAGCGGCGCGACTACGCGTGTCGACCAAATCAATAGCATGATAAATAAAAATTATTTTAACCGATAAAATATAAATATTAATTAATAAAAAAAATTTGGTACTTTCAAAACACATAAATAAATAATAATCCGCCGAAAAAAAATTGTTACCCCGATTTTTCAATTAACTATACTTTTGTTAATTAGGTAATTTTTACCTGTTAAAAGTTTACATAAAAACCATGACTATTTGTAAACTAAAACCCATCATTTTTTTTACTTCTTGGAGCTATTCTTGAAAGGGTTTAGAAAAGATCACCGTTGGAACAATTAAAAAATTTTGATTTTTCACTTTTTTATTAACAATCTAAGGCATTGAAAAATGAAAAACGTGAACAAAGTAGTTAAGAAAATGTTTGTTTTTTCTTTTTTTTATTATTTTGTTTTGATTGATTACGCAATATTTTTTTTTAAATACTAAAAAAAAATCTAAAAACAACTATGTGCATGTTTAATTGAGAAAACTCTTTTTTCTATTTTTTATAGAATTTTTAAAATTATTGTACACCTTGACTTGTCGCTACCTTTCTGTTTTTCTTCATTGTTATTTAAATAACTTATAAACTATTGAAAATACGACTAGAACACTTTATCCTTATTTATTCTTTATTAAATAATAAACAAATTGAGCTTGTAACCGAAGCTCTAACGTAATTATAGAATGAATTCTGAATGGAAGTATTTTCGTAAAAAAAATTTTTTAATTTTTTTTTTTAGTCTAAGCATTTTAAGAACAACAAATGAATAAAAGTTAAAGAATTTTCTTTATGAAAATCCTTTATTCATAATTCATTGTATAATTGAGTTAGAGCTTTGGTTAAAAGCTCAATTTGTTTATTAATTGATAAAGAATAAATAAGGCTTAAAGTGTTCTAGTCGTATCTTTAATAGTTTATAAGTTATTTAAATAACAATAATTTAAAAAACGATGGGTTTTTAGTTTACAAATAGTCATGGTTTTTATGTAAACTTTTAACAGGTAAAAATTAACTAATTAACAAAAGCATAGTTAATTGAAAAATCGGGGTAAAAATTTTTTTTCGGCGGATTATTATTTATTCATGTGTTTTGAAAGTACCATGTTTTTTTTATTTCTTAATATTTATATTTTATCGGTTAAAATAATTTTTATTCATCATGCTATTGATCCGGTTGACACGCGTGCTCGCTCCGCTACCCGTTTTTAGTCCCATTTTCACCGTTAAACTAAAATTATGAATATTGTCGGTACAATTCGGGGAGGTTGTACTTGTTTTTTAGGAAATTTCCTTCTCTTTAAGGATATTTTTTAAAATTTTGGATACCTCAAATAGTTTTTGAGGTATTTGCAAAAAATCAAACCCCCCTTTTTTTTTTTTTTTACTAAATTGTTTATAACTTTTACAATTTTTGCGAGCCCCACTTTTCCACTTGAACATGTTTTCTAGATGCCATTTTGAATCGAATGAGACCAAAATCATAATTTTCGATGAGGTTAAACAGGTTTTCGTCAAAAAGGCACTCTTCGACTAGACTAGTAGGAGAAAAAAAATTAAATGTAAAACGATGATAATTTTTTTAGGACATATACAAAAAATTCAGGAGGCGTTGCTAAAAAAAAATTAATTTGTTAATAACGGACACCCTAATGCCCATGTATGAACTATTAGGGTGCTTCATTTCGGAGCAACATTTTTTTTTTTTAAGTGCATGTGGAAAAAATCATAGTTCAACACAAAAAAAAATTTTTCGCGCAAGATAAAAAATTCTATGTCGATTACAGACCTAGCTCATTGAAAAATTCGATTTTCCCATTTAAATAACACGGGAAAAAATATTTTTTTCAATTTAAGTTTTGTTAACTCTTTAACAAATCAATAGATCGAATAGACTAATACATATTTTTGTAGAAAATTGAACGCTATACAAAAAAGGTCTCTTATCATTTTTTGATAAATCCACTTGTTCAAAAGTTATTAGAGCTTGAAGTGAAGTTGGACATCTTTTTACTTTTACGGCGAAACTATCAGACTTATCACAAAATGTTGTAGGATCTTGTTTGTTGAAAATTTTATTCTCTACAAATTATTTCAAGTAAAGTTTTTCCGAATTCCGCATTGTTTTCTGTTTATTTTTATTTTAATTACAAGCTCTTAAAAAAGTGGTTTTGATCGATTTCAAGAGCTCGACATTAAAATGGTAATAACTAGAAAACAATGCGGAATTTGAAAAAACTTTACTGACAATAATTTGTGGAGAATAAAATTGTCAACAAAAAAGATCCCATAACATTTTGTGATAAGTCTGATAGTTTCGCCGTAAAAGTAAAAAGATCTTGTAACGGGGAATTTTGAATCTCCCGGTTGATCGACTTGACTATCTATTATACACGCGGTCGATAAATCGATTAACTGCCCCAGGGTTATCCGGGGTAGATAGAGCGACTTGTCACCGGAAGTGGAGTTTGGATGAGCTCGACGTCAGTCCCACTTAGTAGTGAGTAGGCGGGGTTAATTTTCCGGACGTCCGAGTTAAGTACGGGGCGGCAAGCCGAAAAAGTGCAGTTCGACCAGAGCAGTGAGATAGTGTGCCTCGCAACCAGAGACGAACCTAAGACGCCAATCAACCAAGAGGTGAAGGAGACGGGAGGAAGGACAACAGCAGAGACGGAGGGTAATCAGGTATTTATTAATAAAATATTCCAGGCATAAGCCGGAATATTTATTAATTACAATACGTAGTTGTACGTCGGGTTGTTGTCGCGCATTAGTTTTATTGTCCGGTCTGAATAATTCGCGATTCTAGAGGTTTCCAGGCAGGTTGTTATATACATATGCCGGAACCAGCAATTCCAGAAGCTTCCAGGCAGGTTGCAAATTACATATGCCGGAAGTCGTCTCGATTCTAGTCATAAGTAATAATTAATAAGTAAATTATTAACTTGAATTAAATAATAAATTATAAATAAATCTAATTAATAAATTATAATAATTAATAAAAGCACCGGAATTAATAATAAAGAAAAGTAAAGACCGAAAGAAAGAAGTCAGTAGTAAAATTAAAGATGGTGGGTCTTAGTGGCAAGTGATCGTTGGGTAAAACCGAGAAAAGATGGATCAGTATTAAAGTAAAGAATAACTAATGTCTAGTTGGTGAAAAAGGAAAAAAAAAAAAAATTTAATTAATTAATAATAATTATTTTCTCCAAAATTAATTGATTAATTTAATAAAATTGCGTGGCGGGAAAAGCCAATTTTAAATTCAGAGTGCGTGTGAATTATAGTCCAGGGGACTCGCGTGTGTGTGGAAAAGATATTAAAATTATAATATAATTAATAATTAATTCGGGAGGTAACCGATTTTTAAATTAAGTCCAAAGGTAATTGGCAATATTTTAACCGTGTGCGTGTGTGTGTGATGCCAAGATAGTGGCTAATTAGTTTAAGTAATTTTGGTCGCCAAAGGTAGTTGGCAAATTGTGATAAGGTATTCGGCAAATTGTTATAAGGTCTAAAGGTCTATAGTTATAAGGTAAAAAGGTAAAAGGTCTAAGGTTATAAAGTTTAAGGTCAAAGGTTATAAGGTTTATACGGTTATAAGGTTTTAATTATAAGGTCTGTGAATTAAATAAATAAAGGAAAAGTATATATATTGATTAAATTTAATTTATTTATAAGTTATCCTTCCTCTCCTCTCTCTTACTCTTAATTAAATTTACACCGACCCTGAGCATAAAGAACCGGTTCTGGAAGACCGTTTAATCCTTCCAGTGGCGCCCTTAAAAAGGTAATTTAAGGACGACCAAGGTAACAGTACCCCTGTTATAATCTCCAACTTTACTTCGAGCTCTAATAACTTTTGAACAAGTGGATTTATCGAAAAATGATAAGAGACCTTTTTTGTAGAGCATTCAATTTCCTACAAAAATATGTATTAGTCTATTTGATCTATTGATTTGTTAAAGAGTTAACAATACTTAAATCTAAAAAAAAAATTTTTCCCGTGTTATTTAAATGGGAAAATCGAATTTTTCAATGAGCTAGGTCTGTAATCGACATAGAATTTTTTTTCTTGCGCGAAAATTTTTTTTTTGTGTTGAACTATGATTTTTTCCACATGCACTTAAAAAAAAAAAATGTTGCTCCGAAATGAAGCACCCTAATAAACTATACACAGCTGTATATGGCTACATATAATTCATTAATTATGGGCATACATGATCATATATAGTCATACATAACTATGTATGGCCATATATGGCCTTATATGATTCACATATAGTCATAAATCATTTTATTAGAAACTTGGTATGCCCATATATAGCCACATATGCCCATATATGATCTATATCTAATCCATATATGCCCATGTATGAACTATATAGGCTATGCATGGCCATATATGTTTCATTTTTCACGGGTAAACATATGGTTGAAATTATATTCTATATAGTTTAACAGAATCCCATTTTAAGAAATGCATATCATACACGGAAAAAAACAATATAGTAATGGCAACTCTCTGGGATAGTGCTGAGTACTTTCTGTAAAAAAAATATTTCAGACAGTACTGGATGCTATTTGGACTGTATTCACTACTGTCCGGGATAGTACTCAATACTACAACTAAGTATGGCCAGACATGCTCGTTCATGTACTATGTATGGCCATATATGTTTAATTAATCACGGGCATACATGATCATATGTAGTCATACATAGCTTTGTATGGTCATATATGCCTATACATGGACTATATACGGTCATATATGGGCCTTTATGTTTAATATCTCACGGGCTTACATAGTCATATATAGTCATTCATAGCTATGTATGGCCATATATACCGATGCATTGACTATATACGGCCATATATAGCCATTTATGTTTAATTAATCATGGGTATACATGATCATGCATAGTCATTCCAAACCATGTATGGCTATATATAGCCTTATATGATTCATATGTGGCCATGCATGCCCTGATTAAACAACTGAATTCGATCGAATTAAACAGAATTGAATTTTTAATTCTATAGAATTCAGATAAATTCTGTTTATTCGGTACCTAACTTAAAAACGATTTCTGTCTAATTCGGCAGGAAAACCAAAATTTATCTGAATTGAAACGAATTTAAATAATTCTATTTGGTTTAATTCGAAAATAATTCTCAAATTTCTGATTGTGATTCCGAATTAAACCGAATTGGAACCAATTCAAAAATTTTAAATCGGTTTTATTCTGTTAAATTCAAAAATAATTTTTGAATTCTTTTAAATTCTGTCTTACTGAATTGAACAGAATATATCAGTATTGAGTAGAATGAAAATTTTTAATTCGGCTGAATTCAGTTGTTTAATCAGGGTGACTGTATTAAAAAAGTCAGTATGCTCATGTATGGCTAGATATACTTTATATATGAACTATATACGGCCATAAATGCCTATATATGTTTCATTTTTCACGGGCTCTAAATTAAAACCTCTTCGATGCGCCTTTTTTGAAGGCATCCGTTTTGTGATATTTTTATGTATTTTTTTTTTTTTTTTCACTTCTTAGGGTTATCAAAATTAAGACTTCCCCAAGAACTTATAAAAAAGACGTTTAGTTTTATGAACGCATAATGTTTTCATTTTGTAGAATACTCGTAGACATCATAACTACGAATTTTCTAATTCTCTTGCACATGCACGTGATGAATTATAAGAGCATGCGTATCATATATATATGCATTAGCCAAAAATTTCCAATTTCATTATTACATGTTTTTATTATTTATAAGTTTATTATTAATATAAAATAATTAATATCGACAGTCATTCATGATAACTGACTGATTGTGAATTTTTTTACATTAATGACTACATAAGGTAATATTCTTAATGATTTTTAATATTATCTAATTTTTTTCATAACATTGAATGTTTATTTTTAAAGCTGAGCAGAACTAACCTTATTTTTAGAAATTTTAATTTTCAATTTTTTTTTAAACAAAGTTCGAAGTAATGTTATTCGAGGGCTGGCAATAGCCTATCGAACAAGGTACTTGCTTACCACAGCGTTGGACCAGGTTCGATTCCGGCATGCACCAATGAATTTTATTTTCACAATACTATTTATGTGCATTACTTTGGCAGCCCCCTGGTGGTGGAATACCGACGATTTTTCGAGCAAGTGGAAGTGGCACCGACTTCATGACAAAATGATGGCGGAACACAAAAACTCGATCGAATCTGCAGAACTCTGCTGCCTTTATGACTAGGCTAGCGGGTGGGGCTTCTTATCAAAGAAGAACACCTGTATCGGCCGAGCATTGATGGCGGCGGAGGCCCATAAACATTCGCAGAACCTCTAGCTTTGGTGTAAGCCAACGTGTCAAAGCAATAATAGAGGGAGTCCTCCACCACCAACGTTGCCCTTGGATAACAGGCATCCTCCATTGTATAAGTGCCTTATCTTACACAGTAGGCTCTGTAGGAAGGACCATAATACACTCACATTAACTTCCCAGGAGACATGATTTCGGTCGACAAGACCCCCCGACGTCAAGGACACGACGTAAGATGGCCACGGCAGCTGAGAGCTAGGACTCATAGCGATGGGAGTACGACGGTGGGCTTAGCTAATGCCAGGTCCCGGTTCTTCCTGAACAAGTGGGGACTACTGACAGCGGCTGTGTCTCGCGACGTGTTTCCTTAGACTCGGGGCGTGGAATCGCCGAAAATAAAAACTATGTCTCTTCCACCTATCAACTCACAAACAATAGTATCTACAATAGTTAAAGTATATATAGTTGTCGGAAGGACAGTGGGCTTGCTAAGTTCATTGTTAGGTGGACTGGCAAAAATGCAAGG
This sequence comes from Microplitis manilae, assembly GCA_030273425.1. Taxonomy (NCBI): domain Eukaryota; kingdom Metazoa; phylum Arthropoda; class Insecta; order Hymenoptera; family Braconidae; genus Microplitis; species Microplitis manilae. Next base: position 8,759,632 of record CP092724.1, read on the forward strand.
CCTAATAACGATGATCACCAGGACCGCGATCCTCTCCGACAACTATAAAATTGTCCTCAATGGGCCCGGGTACAATGGCTAACACAAGCTGAGTGCCCGGTTAAATTCAACTCAACTCAACTCAATGTTATTCGAAGCTTCTGAGAAAGTTTGTCATGTATATTTTTTTCGGAAGTTTAGAATTTTTGAATTCCTAACTTCAGTTACAGAGTAATTAAAAAGCTAAGAATTCTGAAAATACATAGAAAATTTTTGTGATACTGAAGTTAGCATCTACTTATTTTTGGAATTTTTTTAAATGAAAAATTATAAAAAAAAGTTGTTATAAAAATTGCGCCTATAGATTTTGAAGATTTTCTACAGGTGCATATTTTTAGTTTTTATTTTTTTGTAATTGACTTTTTGAAAAAAAAAAGATCCGAAAATTGTTAATTGTCTTTTAACTGCAGGACCATAAATTTTCTCAGACGGGTGAAGTTTCAATAAAATTGAATTAATTATTTTCATGATTTTAGGTACAATTGTTAATTGCAACCCACGATTTACGTTGCCAGACTTAAATGCCCAGTAAACACGGCAATGTAACGGAGACGTCACATTTATAGAACCAAAAACATTAGGTTACGTAAAACGTAAGTCACTTGTGACGCACGAATTCACACTCATTGATGTAACATTCTTACGTAACATAATGAACTTAATTGTGATGTTAATGTGACGTACACGTTACATTGGTGATATAGCGGTGATGTTATTTGAATATCATATAATTATATAACATAGAAGTCGTAAATAAATACAAATTTTTCGTTGAGGTTATATAACACCCGGGAAAAAAAAATTTATATACATTTATATAAAATTTTATATAAATGCTTAGATAAAATTAGATATGAGTTTTGGTTTGATCTAATTTTATTTAGTTATATATAATTATATATAACTTTAAAAAAGTTATATATTGTAACGTATATTTTACTTAATAACTCGATTAAACTCAATAAAATTACACATAACTTTTACTCAATAAATTTACTCAATTACTCGAACTCAAAATACTCAAAATCGGGCTACGTTACACTTCGCCCACCGATCAATCCTCTCATTTCCTCCAGATCCTGACGGGCGCCAGCCGACATTTATTTCCCCGGTAATTAAAACCTAAGATCTAAATCCTTTAGAAATGAGGGAACTGAACGGTGGTAGCGGCATGTCCTGGTGCGCTCAGTATGCTAGGTTGTGGAGAGAGGGTCGCGGTTCTTTTTACGCGGAAGAAGCCGATTAATTAAATTAAATTAAAATAAACTAAAGAAAAGAAAACTAAATAAAATATCGGAAAGACGACGCGAGAGTGACGCGGAGAGCCCAAAAGGCCCGCGGTTGAGTACTCTCGGTCCATCAGACAAATAAATACCTGGATATGACATCGGGAACCTCTCGTGGACAACGAATCACAAAACTTAGCACAATTCTAGATAAATAATAAAAATAATGCGGTAACTCAAGACGACAAAATCACGACAAAACGGCTCCAAAACTCAACAAGCAGAGCCACAAGCTCCAACGACATCAGCCAAGGGTGTGGTCGAGGCCTACCTTTGGGGCTCTCCAACTCACTACCACTCGCTCCAAGACTCCAAACTCAACTACTGGGTCTGCTCGTACCCAAGCGACTCCAAATCTAGACTCTCTTCTACCCTGGTCTGCTCCCAACTGCTCTTCCCTCGTCTCTTACTCCATTCACTTCCACACTCTACTACTTCCAGTCACTCTCACATTCTCGCTTCTCCAACAATTCTTCCCCCACCCTATACAAGCCGTGGACTTGCGGGTCTTCCCGCAGTGTCACTCCCCGTGATATCCGAAGTTAGCGAATTTTTGGCTTCCTCGAGCATCGCAAACGAGGCCGGCCATTCCCAAATAAACGTAAACGTACCCCAGCTAACTCCGGGTACCAACTCGCAGGGGCGGCGACATCTCAGTCGCTCCTCCGTGATCATCACGTCAACTCCGAGGGCTAAGCCTAGGCCTAATCGTCATCACTGGTCGGGAGGCACGTTATCTTGGCCACTATACGCGACACAGCTAGACATTCCCCGTTAAATCCACGCTCAACCACACAGACACCCCAACCCGGGAAAAAAAATTTAGATCTATTCAGATCAAATTAGATCTGATGTTCCAGATCTGCATTTTGGCCAGATCTGTTTAGATCAAATTAGATCAACTCTGATCAGAATAGATCTGCTTGGATCTGGACAGATCAAGGTAAGTAAAAAACACTCTTAGATCTGCTCAGATCAAATTTGATTTAATTCGCTAGATCTAAATAGATCTGTTTTTTTATCTTTATCCCAATAGAAATTGATATGTCTGATTAAAAATATATTAAATATATCACAATAATATAAAATATATAGAATTGAAGCCATTAAAATTAAAAGTAAACGTTTCATATTCCATATGAGATCAGCTTTGTCTTCTCCTTTGAATGATACAATTGAAACTTAACTTGATAAAGATTTATAATGAAGATCACTCTTCTCCAAACAATACAAATTAACATATAATTAAGAAGATACTAATTTAAATAAAACAAAATATCCAATAGTTATTGATCTCGACGGTAATATAAAATGAGTATAAGTAATGAAATATTATCATAAATTAGATTGGTTTTTTGTTATATAAAAATGATTATAATCAGTACGAAACATTTTGCATAAATATAAAAGATCACTTTTTTATAAACAATAATGAAAGTAATCTCATCTTAAGATACATAAAGAATTTTTCCTTAAAGTATTTTATCCTTAATTACCCAAGAAAGTCATGTAACGATGTATATGAAGTACCTATATGAATATCAGATAAAATCGATAGATTATTATTATGTTTATATTTTCTATGACAAAAGAACTGTTAGCTAAATAAACAAGAAAATGTATTTATTTTAATTACGATAGACTTTTTACAATTATCAACATTTAAGTAAATGTGTTAAAATTCAGCTAGTTAATCTTATAATTATAATATAATGTGAAGAAATTTTTCTTTATAATCTGTACAGATTTAATCTGATCAGAGCAGATCTGAACTTTTTTTCCCGAGAAAAAGTTATATCAGCTCAGATCTGGTTTGATCCGTACAAGTCCAATCAGATCTATTTATATTTACTTCATAAATTGATCGTTTAATCAATGTTGATCTGACTAGATCTAGGTTGATCTAACTTGATTAGATTTGATCAGGGTAGATCTGGACTATTTTTCTCCAAAGAAAAATGTTCTATCTGATCAGATCTAGTTTGATCTGAACAGATCAAATCATCTCTACTCTGATCTGGGTTCAGTATAAATTATGATCAAATTTGATCTGAGCTGATCTAATTTGATCTAATTTGATCAGAACAGATCTAAATTTTTTTTCCCGGGAAAACAGACAACATAACGTACACGTACTCGTACTCTTAACACACTTACTTCACCGCACACGTACTCCATACTCTCTACTCGTTATCTCCTACACTCAACTCGACACACGTACTAACTCTCTCTCTCTCTAACACACAGGCCCACGCTTACTCCACCTTCAACTCCATCACCTCGGCAATATAACGTCACAATATACAATAGCATAGGGATGGGCAAGTAAAAAAATTATATCGATATTTTTAAACAGTATCGATGATTATCGATTGAAAAATATCGATACATCGCTATATCGTTAGTTTTCGCATGATTATTTATACATATTCTCAAAGCATTTAAACTTCGTCAAAAAGAATAGACGAAAATGGAAAAAATAGTATTTTTTTATTAATGCTCGAGCCTAAACAATAGACTGGGCCAAAAAAATAGACTATTTTTTTTTTTTCGACACTGTGAAAATATTATTATTCAACTCATGCGCGCTATTCATGTTTTATCATGCCTAAAATCCGAACCCTAAATGGCCACTTACCGACTGGTGAAAAATTATTTGTCGAAACGCAATAAAGATGTCTACTATTCCGGCCATTGTGACGTAATAAAAATAAACGTAACTATCTTTTCGGCTATAACTGAATATTGGGTAATTATAACTCCCTGTTATTACCCATTGAGCCGAGATCGTGATGCCGAATGTTTTTAACGTGGAGTTAAAATTTTGACATTGAATTTGAATTTCCGTTAAATTAAATTAACATCCCTATAATTTTGGCATATTCTTAATATTATAAGTTTTTTTTTCACCATGTCACTAAACAACTATTTAGACTTTGCATTTTAGGTAATTAATAAACCGTAAATAGCGCACATAAGTTGAATAAAATTATGGGCGCAACATGTAGGTTAAATCATAATCCGTCATCCACGATGTGTTAGCACTCGTCTTCGGTGCGCAGTATGCACTCGCTTCGCTCGTGCCTGCGCACCTACGACTCGTACTAACCACATCGCATTGACACATTATGAATAACTTACTCTACTAGTTACGCCAATTACGCCAATAACTGTTCCTGATGACCAAAAAAAATTATTGTGCAAGTTTGAGCCCTTAATAATGATATTAAGAGGTGTATCGTTACGACTATTAGTTTTTTTGACAGAAATTTCATTTTTTACCCAAAACTCGTAAATCGTCTATCTAAAAATTTTGAGCAATGTATATTCTTTTAGGAAATTGAATTCCCTACAATAAATCTCTCTTAGTAAATTGACGTAAAACGAGCCGTTTCGTTGTAACCGTGCCTTAAACATTGATTTGTTTTTTAAATTCTTTGTTTCTATTTTGGATTTTTGTAACTACTAGAAATATTAAAATTATTTCTAGTCAAGATACATATTCTTGAAGGAAATTTAATGTTCTACAAAAAAGGTCTCTTTATATTTTTTGCTAAATTCACTCCTTCGAAAGTTATTCAGGTTATTAAAGTCGTTTTGACTCAACTTCAACCTTGAATAACTTCCGGAAGAGTGAATTTAGCAAACAATATTTGGAGAACTTTTCTGTAGAACATTAAATTTCTTTCAAGAATATGTATCTTAACTAGAAATAATTTTAACATTTCTAGTAGTTACAAAAATTCAAAATAGAAACGAAGAATTTAAAAAACAAATCAATGTTTAAAGCACGGTTACAACGAAATGGCTCGTTTTATGTCAATTCACTAAGAAAGATTTTTGTAGAGAATTAAATTTCCTTTAAGAATATATATTGCTCAAATTTTTTAGATAGATGATTTACGAGTTTTGGGTAAAAAATGAAATTTCTGTCAAAAACTAATAGTCGTAACGATACACCTCTTCATATCATTATTAAAGGCTCAAACTTGCACAATGATTTTTTTTTGTCATCTGGAATAATATTTTTACAGTATCGAAAAAAAAAAAAAATAGTCGATTTTTTTGGCCCAGTCTACTAAACAATTATATACAATTTAATCAAACTAGTAGTCTTCAGAGATGGACGCACCCTCTGTTTGATATGCTTACCTGTCGAACGGCTTCTATTGTCGGGTACTGTCGGATTCACGGCTGAAGCAACCCTTTCGGAAGACACCGAAGAAGCCTGGAAAATTAGGTATTTAAGGGCGACTTCTAAAAGAACCAGCGTAAAATGCTGGCAATTTATCGAAAATTTTAGTGGATCAGCTTTTCTCTCAGGGAGGTTGATCGAGGTATCGTTTTAGCTCATTGGGCACAGAGCCAGAGCTCGGAACCTTGAGTACAGTTATTGACGACAGGGATAAGTTTTTATGCACAGACCAAATCGAAGAAGTCCCAGAATTTTCTTGTGCTTGTGCTATTTGGATTGTTCTTAGATCAGGTGAACGTTGACCCCTGCGTCGGTGTTCACTCCGAATATCATTGCTGATTTTGGTTATTGCATGTGAAACAGCCATTGCTGAAGTAAAATGAATTTTTGTAAAACGGGATCTAATATCTTTGATGCGGACAAATAGGTATTTTCTCGTAAAGGATCCAGTTTTTCTTGAACTTTTATCAGAAGAGCCTCTTTCATAGTTAGCCCTAAACTCGTGGATGGATTTATACGTTCCACCGCTTGGTAAATCAAATTCGTAACCAGAATAGCTAAGCTAAATGTCACGGAATTAGAACCACTTATTTCTTCCGTGGCTTCTTCGAATGGGCTTAAAATAGAAGCAAGGTCGCTTATTATATTTAATTGGGAAGTTGCGACCATGTAAGGTGTTTTCCTGTTTGTTAGACTTTTGGTAGCTAAAATTTTAGCTACTAGTGCAGAGAGTTTAACCCAGTAAACACATTTACGTAAATGTGACGTCAGAGTGACGTTACGCTATGTCATGATTTACGTAAGATATAAGTCATGAATGAGTCAGGTGTGACTCATTATTTCCCACTTTTTTTACGTAAGATTATGACGTAAAACTAATGACGTATACATGACGTAAATTTGATGTCTGTGTGACATTCCATGACGTCAGTATGACATATGGCTGATGTCAAAATCATCAATCCGGAAAAAATATTTTTGAAAAAAAAAAGAAAAAAATTAAATACCGAATTTTTGATTTGATTATTACCGCGCGAACGCATTATGAATTCAGAAACAAGATTTGATAGCAGTAAATTATGAAAAAATCCTGGGCGACTGCTGGGTTCGAACACGGCTCCTCTTGGCTGGCAGTCCTGAACGTTGCTCACTGGTCACATCACGAGAGTTCAAGTCTTGTGCTTAATTGATGTATTTAGAGTGAAATGCCGGTAAAGACAGAGTTCATAAGTTTTCGTGATGGATTTTTACAAAATTAAAAAAAACTCCATGAACATAAATGATAATTATAAAAAATTATATAAAATTTAATTAAGTTTCTTCAAATTTTTTAATTTTCTGTTGTGATGTGAAATTTAAAAAATCTTATATAAAATTTTGCGAAAGATTAAATAATTCCACAAAATTGTATGAAATTTAATCGGTTGAAACATTGCAGTACTAAACTTTACAATCTTAATATCAAAAGAGTTCAAACTGTCGTTACATTTTCTTTGTCATCCTCAATAGTATTTTCGGTATATTATTTAAAAAAATAAAGTTAATTTTTTTATGCTTACGCTAATGCTTTAATCTAAAACGTCTGAAAAATATTATCGAGTTTATCGATTACTTTGGCCCCAAGAATATTCGACATTTAGTTGTTATTTTTACACATTTTTGAAAATTCATTCTATGATTGTTTTATTTTAATAAATAGATGATAAAAACACTATGACACAGAAATTACATCAGCATTGCGTAAAATACTGACTTGTCACTGATGTAAAGATATGATTTAAAAGTGACATCCATATTACGTAAAACCGTGACTTTGCTACTGATATAAATGTATGATTTTAAAATTACGTCATTATGGTATACAATAATGACTTTATTACTACGTAACAATGTGATGTAGATTTTATGTCAAGCGTACGTAACACATAAGTCATAACTGTGACGTCATACAAGAGTCATGCTTACATCAATATGATGTCAAGTTTTTACATCATTTTAAAGTCATGTAGAACGTCAGATTGACATCAAATTTACATAAGATGCCGTGACATTTCTATGACCTACGTATGACGTCAAAATAAGGTCATGTGTTCACTGGGAATCAATCTCTCTAACATGTCAAAACACGAATTCCATCTTGTGCTGACACCTTGTGTTAATGTCAACACCTCACCTTCTTTCTTTCCAGATGCCTCCTGTTCAAATCGTAATTGATCCGTAGCATTGACCGCAAAGATCTGAAAATGCGGTATTTGCCTTCAGTACCCCATCGACAATGAGATTTAAGCGATGCGCCATACATAGAATTCTGAGATCATTCCCTAAAAACATTCGCACCGCTGCCACTATATTTGTGCCCCCGTCAGTTGTAATGACAACGATTTTATTTTTGTCATTAATCTTAAACTTTTCACAGATTTCTTCCCAGCATTATTTTATATACTGTCCTGAATGAGCCTAAGAAAAAGACCAATCATACCTATTGTATATATTTTTACAATTTGACGATAAATTAATATGTAATCATTGACATTACATCAATTAAAATAATTAGAAAGTCTGGATAATCTTAATCTTATAAATTACATAGCAATTCAAAAATAAACCTGAGTCAGTTTCTGCGCACATAGGCTTATATTTTGAAGGATAGCAAGCGATCCCTTAATGTTGTCAATGAAATGAACCGCTAATACTAAGAAATTCCTCGTAGAACTAGTGAGAGTGAGTATATAGCTTGTAAAACAAAAAATTTTGCTCAGTGAAGGATTTCATAAGAACTGCTTTTGTGGTATTATATCGATTTTCTACCGAATGAGTTACCTTAAAATTAAGAGCAAGAATCAGTTATACAACTGAGATATGAAAAAGATAAAAATTTTTGAACTATATATGTTGTAATAATAATTTCATAAAAAATGTTGGAAAATCTAAAACTGCACATCTCAATCGTTCATTTTATTTTTAATCATTACTTTTATTTTTTTTTTTATTATGAATTTTTATTTAACTTTTGAATCATTAATTTGATTTTTTTATTTCTTGATTCCAGTTTAATTTCTTTTTTTTTTTTTAATTTTTTCTAAATATCCCGCATTTTTGTTGTAGATGTCGCTCTTTTTTTTTCTAACGTTCTGTTTTACGTTAGTGCTGCTGCCAGTAGCTATTGGGGAGAAAAAAAAAAAAAATTTACTTTTGCAATAATAACAATAGTAAAAATATTATAAAAATGGCCGCTAAACTTTTCGTAAATAATCAGTTTTACATTTCTAATTAATTACAATTAAACTAAAAAGATTTAGACAGTAACTTTCAATAGGGTTCTTGTGATCAAAAATACAAAGATAATAAAAAAAAATTTAGAACGATTAATTGTTCTATTGCGCAATTGAAACTATATTTAAATCCAAATATAGTTTCACTTCCGGCAGATATAGGCAGCACCTACTGGAGCCTAGACCATTAATTTAAACTTGGACATGCGCAGTGCGGCGCATGCGCATTTACTCTTTCTTGCCTCGTGTCGAGGAGACGGGCGCGATTATCTTTCGCAAACATACATTCAAGTAAAAACACGTGTTTTATTTCATCGAATTATTTTGCACTCATCTCCATTAAATAAGTAGAAGTAATTGATTAGAAATCTTCAGTGATCATCAAGCTTCATAAAAATATAATTATTTTTATAATTGCTAGCCGTAGAGCTCAGTAATTAATTATTTACAAACTCAACAATTTAAGTGATCGACGACCACGTTTCTCAAGAGGTTATTTACAAGGGAGACATCACAGGTGCCTTTTTATTAAGTAATTAATTATCACCAGTGCTCAATTAAAATAAAAGAATCAATATTATGATTCATTAATTAGCATTATGCTCAATATTTTAATTCAACTAAAAGTAAATTCTCGCTCGGTAGCCTCTGCAATCATGATACCACGTGTTCATAAAATAAATTCAATTCAGTGCAATTTATTATAAACTCATTCGAATCAATTAAATTAAGTGATAAAAAATATTATAACTCAGTGAACTCAAATATTTATGCATTTTGTGCTATTAGTAAATAATCATTAAGTGTTCAATTATTAACTTCGCTCGGTAACCTCTGATTTCATGTTACTTTTTATCATGACGTTTTTACAATCAAATCAGTGTTCAACTAAATTCAAACCAATTACATCAATTATTTAAATCAATTACTCGAGTTCAATTTTATAATTTGCATTAAATTATTGACGTATTCATGAGCTCAGACAATTAACAATATTACCACAGGTAATAAATTAAATCAACGATTTAATTTTGTAACCCAGTGATATTATGTGCTGTGACAAATAAAAATATTGTTATATCTTTTAATATGCGTATTTTTCCAACATCCCAACTACTAACCAGTCCTGGCATGTATTTATTTAATTATTATTACAACATGTTCCTATCGAGAGTTATTTGGTTTACTAATTTTCGTACATGACAATTGACAACTCGTGTCATTGGGATTAAAATAATTTATATTTAATTAATGGTATAATTAATCAACTTTATATTGGTTCGAAATTATTCTTTAATAAATTGTCTTTGTGTTAGTATAAAATTTGATCGATTTTAGTGTAATCGAAAAAGTCTAGAGATAATTTAATGTGAGTGAATGAGTTAAAAAATTTAGAGTGATCATAAAGCACCCTCAGCGCTTTCGCGCTTGAGGTGTGCAATACATGCCAAGACTGGTTGGTGGTTGAGATATTGAAAAAATACGCATATTAAAAAATAGAACAATATTTTTATTTGTCACAGCACATAATATCACTGGGTTACAAAATTAAATCGTTGATTTAATTTATTAATACTTTTAATTGTCTAAGCTCATGAATACGTAATTAATTGAATGCAAATTATTAAAATTGAGCTCGAGTAATTAGTTGAAATAATTGAGATAATTAAATTGAGTTTAGCTGAACACTGAGTTGATTGCAAAAATGTCATGATAATCAGTAACATGAATTCAGAGGTTACCAAGCAAAGTTAATAATTGAACACTTAATGAATATTTCTTAATAGCATAGAATGCATAAATATTTGAGATCAATGAGTTATAATATTATTGATCATTTAATTTAATATAGTTGAATGACCTCGTAATAAATTTTACTGAATAGAAATTATTTGCTGAACGCGTGCAGAGGCTACCAAGCTAGAATTAACTTTTAGTTTAATTGAAATATTGAGCATATTGATAATTAATTAATTATTATATGGAGTCCGTTATATTTATGCGCACTTGATATAATTATTTCTCGAATAAAAAAGCACCTGTAGTGGTTTTCGTCATAGTAACCTCTTCAGAAACGTGTTCGTTGACCACTTGAATTCGGTGAGTTTTCAAAGAATTATTTTCTTGAGTTATATTGGCTAAATTATATAATTCTCTAGCTCGATGCTTAGTTAAATTAATGAACCTTTTATTTTTAATTATTTACTCGAGATAAGCGCAAAATGATACGATTTTATATAACGAGTGTTATCACTTGAATGTATGTAGTGAAAGATAATGGCGGCCGTCTTTTCGACACGAGGCAGGAAAGAGTAGATGCGTATGCGCCGCACTGCGCATGTCCAAGTTTAAATTAATGGTCTAGGCCCCAGTAGGTGCTGCCTATATCTACCGGAAGTGAAACTATATTTGAATTTAAATATGGTTCAATTACGCAACAATATAGAAATATCATTTTCAATATATATATACCTTTTTTCTGGCAGGCAGTTTAGAAAGAGGACACGAAGTGCGCATAAGTTTTTGCAAGCCTTTTTTTTCAACACATGATAATGGCAAATTGTCCTTAGATATCATGTAAATCAATGCTTCCCAATGGACACATCAACGTAACAGGGATGTTACATTTATAGAATGAAAACTTCCGGTTACGTAAAATCGTAAGTCACAAGTACATCACATCTTCATAACATGTATATCACAATTTCACACTCATTTACATAACATTGTTACGTAACATAATGAACGTAAATGTGATATTAATGTGACGTACATTGGTGATATAACGGTGATGTTATTCGAATATTATATTTACATAACATAGAAGTCATGAAAAAATACAAATGTTACGTTGAGGTTATATAACAGTGACCTCTAAGTGACATCATTTCCTATTAAATTGTACAAAGCACTTTTATGCGCTAGAAATTATAATTGGTATATTAAAAAAAAAAATCGGTCTATCAGTTGACTCTGCAGGCCAGCCCCAAAACTTCTCGCTATTTTCGAGCTCCTTAAGCTCGAAAATATTATTATGAATACATTTTCGAGCTCGAAATACTTCTGTATGATTTCAGACACATTTTAGTACATTATATTTTTATTTATCCGGAAAAAAAATTTTATGTTATTTTTTGAACTTTTCAGCGCCGATATCTTTTGAACTATTGAATCGATTTTGACGTTTGAGATAGCAATCTGCGCGTTTTGTTGAATTCTAGAGCTGAATGAAATTTGAAATTGATCGGTTCAGCCGTTTCGAAGATATTTGAAAAAAAACCGCTTTTTACCATTTCTGTCTCCAACGATATCTCTTGAACGCATTAACCGATTGAGATGCTTGTGGTGGCGATCGACGCGTTTTATCAAATTCTAGAGCTGATTAGATTTGGAAGTCGATTGTTCGAGCCGTTTCTGAGAAATAAAAAAAAAATGTTTTTTTTCATAATTCGCAAATAATCTGAAAAAATAAAATGATCTGAAATTTTCAGAAAAGTTGATGGCCAACAAGCTCTTTCGATTCCCATCTCAACCATTTAAATCGGTTCATTATTTAAAAAGTTATAGAGCGTTCACATCCACATCCACACACACACACACACACACACACACACACACACACACACACACATACAGACACTCGAACATCATTCTGAAAATAGTCAGAATAGCTTCCTAGGACCTCAAAACGTCAACATCTGATGAAATTTCGATTTTCGCAAATCGAGGTGAAAACAATAACTTTCCGAATTTTCTGAAAATCGTCGATTTTCTTAGCGGGGAGTTAAAAAAATCATAATAAAAAGATATAAGAGATATTTATATATGATTTATTGGCTGAAAAACATATATAACTTTTTTTTTATACGAAAGTACATTTTTTTTTTAATTAATATTTTAAAATCTTTATGTTCTTACTTTTGTTTATTTTTTTCAATACCGAAATATTATTTTTTGTTTTTGAGTATCGTCCCACACGGGTTGCTACCAGACAAAAATGTGTCCGTTAGACTGGTTTCCTCGAATGTGCATTCGATTGGGGGATAAAAGATGGATCATATGTATCCTCGGAGGAACAATTTGTGCGCCCATAAATATCTTAGTGGTGGATTCCTGAACTACCAAATATTTATTGTGCAGCAACTGCATGATCACACGTCAGACACTTTATTAATTTTTCCGTCTGCTTGCAAATAATTATTTTTATTGTTATTTATTTATATTTGATTTAATAAAAAAGAATAATTACAATTGTAATCAATTAAAATTCGAAAAACCGAATAAAATATCCAATAATAAAATAAATATATTAATAACATGAAAATAATTATTTTAATTATTTATAAGCAAATGAAAATACAGATGTAAATTTATATATATAAAAAAAACAAAGTTTACTTCACCGATTCGACATAAACATCAGCGCGTTTCAATAATAAATATTATTTTTTACATAAATTGAATGTAAAAATATTAATTATAACATATACATAATTTTTACGCATAACACTCCGATCGCAATGCTGTCGAAATACTTGTATCATTTTAAAGTAAAATTTCTTACATAAATGTGATGAAATATTTCGATGTAAAATAAATATAACTATTTTTTATGTAAGAGGACTGTATCAGTATGAACATATCCGAAACATTACATTGTGATGTAAATGTAACGATAAAATAGAATCACCAAGATTACGTCACTTATAAGTCTTTGTTACGTAATTTTGAGGTAATATCTAGAATGTAAAGCTATTGTTAGTATGTGATATGAATATAACGTCTCATTTAGGTCACCAATGTGATATCACTCGGTCAGTAACATGCATGTAATCTTAAAATCACATTTACGTCACAAATTTCACGTACCATTTACATTACAATTTATATAAATAAAAATGATGATAGGTGCTAATTCAAATTGATTGATTGATTGATGTTTTATTATGCCAAGGCACAGGCCAAATGGCAAATTTCAAGTATAAAATACAAGTATACAATATTTTCAAATTAAATACTAGGTAAAAAATGAGAGTACATAATGAACATAATTACGAAGTATAGAATAAAATATACGATAGATTCAACTCAAAACTCCATTCACTATGCAAAAGATATAACTAAATATTTACTCTGTTTCGATTCCTCAAATAAATTAATAATACTATAATTTACGAAATTCTTAATAAGCACTTTTATAATGGAAATGATATAAAATTTAATCGAAAGAAAAAAAAAATCACAGGATAATTTAACGATCTTAAGCTGAACACCACCTGACAATTTAAATTAATAGTCCAAGTTTAACAAATAGTCGAAGACTCTGTTTTTAAATACTTCCAAACTGCTTGAATTCACAATTTCAATTGGTAGTTCTTCCTACATCTTTATGACCGAAATCAGGAATGATTTCTCTGAGTAAATAGTTGTATAATTACAAGATCAAACGAGCCTGCCGAAGGCAGGCGAAGTTCGATCGTAATTATACGAATCGTCTCGTTCGAAGATGATAAATTGTAGTAATGCTTGTCATTGCTAAAATTTCACACTTTTTAGAGTTAAGTTTTGAATTTGGCGCCACTATTGGCCCGTCTACTGGTGGCGCTACCTATATTCATATTTTTAGAGATTAAATTTGAGTTTTCAGGATGATCTTGGGTCATTTATTCGGGCTCAGAAGATGATGGGTGGGAAAAAGATCATCTTCGAACGAGATGTTTCGTATAATTACGATCGAACTACGCCCGCCTTCGGCGGGCTCGTTTGATCTTGTAATTATACTCCACGTCTCGTTCTCGATGATAAATTGTAGACTTTTAGAGTATATTGAAAACTCATAAGTATCGAATAATAAAATTATTTTATTGAGATACAATTTGAGTATCTGTTTATATAGTTAACTAAGTAGTCAAAACTGAATTAGCAAACTTTTGATTGTCCTGGATCGGTCGATTGTAGAATGTGGCGAAGGTTTTGGAGTTTTTAGACCAGCCGGCGGTGCGTCTAATAGTATCAACGTCAACTCCCTTGCGAAAGGCAGCGGATACTGCTGCATGCTTTGTGGAGTATGCGGTAAATTGGTCTGTGTCAATTCCCGCCTTCGTAAGGAGAGACTTAATACAGTGGCTAATTGTTTGTGCCGATACGTTTTTGTATAGTTTTTGGGATATGTATAACCTGTCGTTTTCGTTATTTATAAATTTTTCTGTTAATTTTATATAATCTTTTACGGCAGAAGCTACACAAATTTCTGGTTTTTCTTGGAAAAGTGGCAAGATGAGTTCGGGTTGATTTTTTCCCGGTTTGGATGTCTTTATAAGATCAGGAATTTTTATTGAGATTTCTGATTCTTTAATGACTATATTTTTTATGTTAATTAATGAGATTGTTTGAAGTCGATGCGCCGTTGTTAGGATTAGCAGTGTAGCTACTTTTTCAGCTGCTTCTTTCAGTTGTAATGTCTCAAGAGGGGGTAGGTTTCCAATATAATGGAGAACCGGTGCAGTATCCCAGGTAGATGAGTATTTGGGCCTCGGTGGTTTTTGTCTATGTATCCCTTTGAAAAATCTTGAGAGTAGTTAATCGTTAGATATGTCTTGTGAAGAAATGAGAGAGATAGCTGATCTGATGGCGTTTAACGTTCCATAGCTTGCACCCTGCTCGGACTTCGTGGTTAAGAAACGTATGATGTCTGTGGTGTTAGCATTAAATTTGGAGATTTTATTTTCTAAACAAAACTCCCACCATTGTTTTAATGGACCCTGGTACTGTTTCAGAGTTGCAGTGGCTATAGAATTCATCATGACGTTTGCGGATTTATCATCTATTCCCTTGTTTAAAAAAGCTTCCCGGATAAGGTCCCTGCCACTAGTGAAAGATTCAATGTTAGCGGGTGCGTCTCTTCTCTGAAAGGAGATATTAATAAGTTTTTATTTGGTTTAAAAATAATAGGTGGTGATGTGAGCAGTGATGTAAAGAGAGGGTACCATGGTTGTGTTGGCCATAGCGGTAAAACGACCGTACCCTCTGCTTTATCAAGAATTATTTTCCTTAAAGTTCTAAGAGTAAGTGCGAAAGGAGGAAAAGCGTATATTTTTTCGTTTGTCCATGATATGGTAAAAGCATCAACTGTCATAGCTTCTGGGTCTGGGAAGCGTGCACAAAATCTCTGGTATTTTTTATTTAGTCTCGTCACAAATAAGTCGATTGTAAAAGGTCCGAGCTTTTGGTTTATTTCTTTGAATGCCCTAGTGCACAGTTCCCACTCAGTGTCTATGTTAGTTATCCTTGATGCTTTATCAGCTTCTATGTTTTGTGCTGATGGAATATAGGACGCGTAAATCCAGATTTTCCTCCTTTCGCACCATTGCCAGATTTTTCTCGTCAATTCATTCAAGTGGGGGTATTGAATACCACCTGTTCGGTTAATATATGATATAGCAGATGTGTTGTCTATTCTTAATAATATTTCACATTCTCCCATCTTATCTGCGAAACATTTTAGGCCAAAGTAAGCTGCTAGGAGTTCTAAATAGTTGATACTATATTTTCTTTCCTCTTTTGTCCAGAATCCTTGGGCATTTTTTCCCTTACAGTGCACTCCCCATCCGGTCAAAGAAGCATCTGAGGATATTTCTAATTCGAATTTTCGGGTTCTTATCGGGTTTGCTGCGGTTGGCGTGATGCTTGCCCACCAGAGCAGCTCATCTGTTATTGACTTATTTATGTGAATTTTCCCTTCGTAACTGTCATCGCATAAGATTAGAGCAAGATACTTTTGTCTTTCTAACCTCTTACAGTAAACTGAGCCGTATGCGACCGCTGGGCAACCCGCGGTCAGAACTCCCAACAGCTTAGCAAAATCTCTAATTTTGTAATATTTACCCGTTTCGAATTTCTTCGTTAAGGAAATTATTTGTTCTTTTTTACTGTTTGTTAGCCCTAGGGTAAAGTCTTTCGAATTAATTATAAAGCCGAGATATTTGCATCTTTGGCTGGGTTCTTGTGAGCTTTTTTCAATGTTGATAATAAACCCTAGATGTTCTAGCAGATTCCTTGCGTAATTTAGATCAGTTCTGCAAGACTTATACGATTTTGCGATCAGTAACAAGTCATCAATGTAAATGCATGATAGAATCCCTATTTCTCTAATTTTATTTAATACTGGTTTCATAATTTTAGTATACACGAAAGGGCTCGTGCATAGCCCAAAGGGTAGGCACGTGATTTTA
The DNA here is from genome assembly GCA_030273425.1 of Microplitis manilae. NCBI lineage: Eukaryota > Metazoa > Arthropoda > Insecta > Hymenoptera > Braconidae > Microplitis > Microplitis manilae. The sequence continues at coordinate 8,776,655 of CP092724.1, forward strand.
AATATTCTACCAAGGAATTTAAATCGTAAAAATTTTCGGAATGACTTGTGAATAGGAACCAAATAGTAGGCATCCTTTAAGTCTATGGTGCACATATAGCAACCAACAGAAACTAAATGTTTAGCAGATTTAATATCCTCCATTTTAAAGTGTTCAATATCTATAAATTCATTTAAGCATTTTAGGTTAATAATGAATCTGCTAGAACCGTCCGGTTTATCAACTAAAAAGAAGGGAGAGACAAACTGACCCTCCTCCTCGTCACCCTGCTCTATTACCTTTTTGTATAAGAGTTTATTAATTTCTGTTTTTATTTGAATGAGTTCCTTCTCAGACCATTGCTGATCTACTGGAGGTATAGTTTGTGTAGGAGTCTCCCTAAAAGGTATTTTATAACCCTTTAGGCATTGGAGTACAAATTTATCACTAGTTATTTGTTCCCATTCCCTGACGAATAATTTTAGTCGACCAGCCGGAAAGCTTACCTCATTCATTTCCTTGGGGGGTAACGACTCGACGATTTGCTTGAGGACTTCGGTGGATTGTAGTTGGTTTTTTGTGCCCTGGGTTTGAATTTTATTGTCTTTCTGTTTTGATTCCCCACCTGCTTGTATTTGGCAGGTGGGTACTTCAAGTTTCCCTGGTCCCTCGATTTTAAGCTTGGTGTTTTAGCAATTGCCTTTATGCTGGAGCATGCCTTTTCGACGTCCTTGGCTTCTTTGACCAACTCCGCAAATTTTTTCCCGTACAACTACTCGTCAGCTTTAGTAGCTTCGACAGTTGGTTTAATTGACTTACTCATTAATGGAGTGATGTACGCCCTCCGAGCAATCGAGTGCTGATGAAAAACATCTGTCAATAATTTACCGGTATCGCAGAGGTATTTCATTAATACCTCCTGGTCTACACCATCTTCTGGTTCCTCTAGAACCATTGAGATGGCGGCACCCAATGCTGAGATCGCTGAGCCAATGCAGTTTTGAGTCTCTGCAAAGTGCTCGTCTCGTTTGATCGCAATTTCAGTCATAACCGGACTGATTTCCAGGTTGACCTTAGGTGCCTCCGTGTATAGATCGTCCTTCCTCGGATAAATATCTAGAATAGTTTTCTTGTCGTCTTCTGGGCACCCCTCCTGCATCCACTTCTGCCATCTGATTTTTAGTTCCTCGTTTATTTTTATGGGAATTTCTTTTCTTGCATTAGGATGTTCGCCCAGTATTTCTAAGTAGATTTCCTTTTGTGGCCTTTCTTCAGGCTCGGGCACCTCATCCGTTTCTGAAGACTCAGTTGACTTTTTGTCAGATGGGACTGTATTTGTAGGAGGCAAATTTTCCTTATTATTAGTCACTCTGTCGGAATTTTGTTGGACTGAAAGGACAAAAGGGGGTTTTTGGATTAGTCCGTTGAGTTATTTATTAATTCTTCTATATACATATTTATATATATAAACACTTATATATATATAAATTATTAGGTTTAGTCGTATGGACTTTGTTGATATAAATAAATATTTATTTTATTTATTTATAATCTTATGAGTTTTGTCGTATGGACTTTTTGTCGTGTAGACAGAAGTACGTATGCTTACGTATATGCATACCCTATGTATGTATATATGTATGACTGCATGTATAGGTATATGGATATGTATACGCCTCGTGTGGAGGCTAAGTACTTAGTCCTAGTACATTAATTTCGTATGGAAATTAATGATTTATTGATATTTATTTACCTGAAGGTTCCTGAAGTGTCGATAATGGTGCTTTAATAACTTCAGGATTTTTATCCAATATTTTTGTGACCAGCGAAGTTAGGTTGGAAATTTGTTTTTTCATATTCTCAAATCTTTCATCGGTCATTCGTCTTCTTCTGTCTTTTGATCTTGATCTCGAGCGAGATCTTTTTCTTTTCCTTTCTCCTGTCATTTTAATTTTAATTGAAATATGATTCTTTAATTAAAATTTGTAAAGCTTGTAACTCAGTACGTGTGAAAAGTTATACACAACAAAACAATATGAATATAGGTAGCGCCACCAGTAGACGGACCAATAGTGGCGCCAAATTTAAAACTTAACTCTAAAAAGTGTGAAATTTTAGCAATGACAAGCATTACTACAATTTATCATCGAGAACGAGACGTGGAGTATAATTAGGTAGTTAGAAGCAAGTATGTTTGTAACCGGTTAAAATTTAATTTATCATCAAGAAAAATCGTAATTTTCCACGGCTGGTCAGTTACCCGAGCCGTAACCCCAAATGAGTACCCGTTAGAGTTTTTCGACTTGTCGCCGGGTGCGCTAATTGAAGAAGCCCGGACTTCTGTCCCAAAATTAATTAAGTGGGGAGGCTATTTTCCGGAAGTTGCCGAAAATGGCCGAGCTACAAATATATAACCACAGGACAGTCACAAAATCGGGGAGAATCGGTCGAGCCGACAAGCTGGACGGACATCCATCTGCCGTGAGCCTGATCCAGAAGCCGGAAGCCCAGTGAAGACCAAGGAACCACAGATAGACCCCAAGGGTATTATCCGGTGAATAAGTGCAAAGTTTAGTGTTAACATAGTAGTGCTGTGAGTAAATTAATTCTCGGCAGGAAAGCCAGAATTAACTGTTCAATTAATTGTTATAATTAATTTCTATAAAATTTAATTCTGGGAAGGGAATCCAAAATTAAATATAAATTTAATTTAGTATAATAAGAACTTAGCAATTAATTATAAATTATAAAAAAATTTCATTGAAATAATTGGTCAAGTAAAGGTTATGGAAATTGAGTTTGGATAGTAAGTACGTGGATCAATGATGAGGAGCAGAACATGAGTCCAAAGTCCAAGAATGGGAGTCCAAAGTACAATCAACGGCTTCACGTAAGTTTCCATAGTACAATAAATTCAAGGGAAAATTTTCGTGAAATTAAAACGTGTTGATTAATTATCGTATAGTTACAATGAAATTTAATAGTGGAAAATTTATAATAAATAATTGTCATTTATTCAGATAAAGTAAAAGTGGGTAAAAAGAAATCGTAGTATATCAGAAAATGTGTGTGTGTGAGTTAGGTCCTGTGGAAATTGAAAAAATAAAATGTGTGTGTGTGTGTGTGTGTGTGTGAAGTAGAATAATTCCAGGGCAATTAAATTTTAAATTAATAGATCCGGGGGATCTGGCAAGTTGCCATTTTATTGTTGTAAAATAATTGACCCAGGGGATCAAGCGGTAGTCGATTTAATTGTAAAAGTCCGAGGGACTCATTTAATAACGATCCAGGGGATCAGGCGGTGGCTAATTTAATTATAAAATCCAGGGGACTAGTTAGGTTGTAAGAGTACAAAGTCCGGTGGACAAACTTTGTTATAAATAAATTATAAGTGGAATAAAATCCCGGTGGGTATAATTGTTAAGTGATGCATAACAATTGATAATTATATTAATTAAATATTGTGTATAATTAAATTAATTCCTCATCCTTCCTCACTCTTGTAAATTCGACGACCCTGATTTTTCTAAAATTAACATCTCGGAAGGCCGAGTCTTATCTTCCAGTGACGCCTCTGTTAAGATCAATTGATAAAGGGGCCAAACTTAGCAAGGTTGAAAAATACCCTGTTACATGTTTTTTAGCTGAAAGTCTCTCAGACCGTCTGACATCAGCGTCTTCAATGAACAAATCACGTAGATAAATGGGCTTACCCTTATTTAATAACTTGAAGAAAAAACATACCATGTAATACAGTCTGCGACATTTAACTGATAACCAACCCAGGTTACGGCGATGTGGAGTGTCGTGTTCATCTTTTCTGAGATTAAAAACGAACCTTATTGAAAAATTTATTGCACGTTGCAATTTGAGATTGTTTTCAGATGTACAATCAATAAGTATGCTGCAATAGTCAATAAGAGGTAAAATAGTTGCTGAGACTAAAAGCTTTCTGATTTCTACGGTGAAGATATTCTTACGGACTTTCAGACTATGAAGTGATGAATTTATCTTCTTGCTTAACAGTGAAACATGGTTATTCCAAGATAGGTTTTGGCTCAAGTTTGATCCCAAACACTATGCTGTTTTGACGTAGGGGATGGTGACACCATCAACTACAATAGGAGGTACATCGATAGAATAAAATTGTCTCAATTTATTACTTGAACCTAAAACCATAGCCTTTGTTTTAGTTAAATTTAGCTCCAATTCATGCTCTCTCGCCCAATTGCAATTTCTTGAGCATCAGCAGTCACCTGTCCAACTGCTTCTTGAATCTGGTAGCTGAAGAAGTGCAAATAAATATACACATCATCTGCAAAAAGCCCATGTTTACAGAAGATGATCTGTCTAGCCACTGAGTTTCTAACTATCAAGATTAAGATTGATCCAAGGACAGAGCCGTGCGGGACTCCAGATGATGTTTTAAGTAGATTTATCGAAATTCCTGGATCACTTACAATTGATGGAGAACGATTTGATAAATAGGAGAAGAACCACGCTACTACTTCCAACGAAAAACCTAGTTCAAATAGAGCAATCAAGATGGTTTTCGGGTCAACATAATCAAAAGCTTTGCTTAAATCAAATAAAACTAACAATGTCAGTTTATTATTATCCATTGAATGTCTGATATCATCAGTAAGTTTTAACAAAACCGTCTGTGTACTATGATTTTTACGAAACCCTGATTGATACCGGTCAAGCAAGTCGTTACTTTCTAGGTAGATTGTAATTTGATTTGCGATGATTCTCTCGAAAACTTTTGCCAGATGAGATAGATTTAAAATCGGGCACGTGTCTGATGGTGATCTTGGTGGAGTGATTTTGTTCAGTGGAATGATGAAAACCATTTTCCAAGCATCCGGAAAAACACCAGTATCAATTGATCTATTGAATAATACTGTTAGAAAAAGTGAAATTTGCGAAAGGTAATCTTTTAGCCATTTTAAATCTAGTCCATCAGGACTTTTCCCTTTGGATTTGGTAAAAGTTATGTGTAATGCTTTAATGACATCAACTATGTCGATCTTGGACCAGTTAAACTAGCTATTGACTTGTCTTGTGTAGCTTGTTGGTAGTGAATTTAGAAAATGCCTGCTACATGGTGGGTGTCTTCTAACAATGTTAGCATAGTAATTGTTTAGTTCTAGACCATCAAAATAATTGAGTGGTGATGAGGGATTTGATTTGATGAGACCAAGATGATTTAGCTTACACCATGCAGTTTGACCATATGGCAGATTTGAAAGAGCAGTTCTTAAATAATTTTCTTGTCTACGATTTATCTCTAATTTTAGCTCCTTCCTTTTCAATCTGAAAAGAACGAGTAAATCAGGAGCCTGATTTCACTTGGCCCGCTTATAAATCTCATCACGCTCGTTACATTTAATCTTTAACTCTCTGGTGAACCAAGGGTTTTTAGGACGGATAATTTTGCGTGTTAAAACTGGTGCATGTGAATTCAAGACAGATAAGACCTCAGTTTTAAAAATAACTAACAGATCATTTGGGTCTGAGTTGTCAAGAATAATATTATCAATCTTCAGAGAAGTCATCAAAGAGTTTGACAATGCTAAATGATCACATACTTTCAGATTCCTGAAGGTGACTAGTTTCGGTGATAGTACAATACTGCCAAGATTATATTGACATAGTAGGTAATCATGCCCATCAATGAATGGAGTGTCTGACTTGGCAAAAGAGACCAGCTTACTTTGACTATCTAGTATAATAACATCTAACCAGGAATGATAATTGTTTTTATGGGAAGTAACTCCATAAGGCACACAATATAGTGACGATTCAGTAATAAAATCCTTCAAGTGATTTGCAGTATAGCTCTTTTCTAACAAATTACAGTTCAGGTCGCCCGCAATAATGATATTGTTGTAATTAGGAGCGAGTTTACCAAAGATGTGAAAGAAGTGGTTTAGAAAAAGTCCTTTTGGTCTTCTATAAACACATGAAAGCAGTAGATGAGATCCAGTTGTCAGTGTAACGTCAGATATTAGAAATTCAGGTTGATTTAAATGAGCGGAAGCAGAGATGTGCAGCACCTTGACTTTTAACGATTTGCGGACCAATTGACACAAAAAATCATAAATAATGGATAAAACATGATAGGAATGTCTAATGTATATCGATAAAACTAATCAATATGGAAGGGTGGACATGGACAATTGGACCTCACTAAAATGTAATACTGTTGTAATAATAATAATATAAATAAATGCCAGGACTGGTTGGTGGTTGGGATGTTGGAAAAATACGCATATTAAAAAATATAACAATATTTTTATTTGTCACAGCACATAATATCACTGGGTTACAAAATTAAATCGTTGATTTAATTTATTAATACTGTTAAATTGTCTGAGTTCATGAATACGTAATTAAATGAATGCAAATTATAAATTTGATCTCGAGTAAATAATTGAAATAATTAATTTGAATGTACTTGAACACTGAGTAGATCGCAAAAATGTCATGAGAATAAGTAACATGAATTCAGAGGTTACCGAGCGAAGCTTTAATTATTGAACACTTGAATGAATATTTGTTTCATAGTACAATGCATAAATAGTTGAATTCTTTTAGTTATAATTATTTATGATCACTTAATTTACTTGAGTTTAATGAGTTTATAATAAATTACACTGCATTGAATTTATTTTGTGAACACGTGGTAGCATGATTGCAGAGGCTACCGAGCGAGAATTTACTTTTATAGTATTTAAATTATTGAGCATGTTAATCATTAATTAATAATAAATTGAGTCTTTTATTTTTATAAACACTTGAGATAATTATTTATGGAATGAATAAGCACCTGTAATGTTTTCCGTCGGAATAACCTCTTGAAAAACGTGGTCGTCGATCACTTGAATTCTTGAGTTTTTTATTAATTTAGTTTTGAGCTCTGGTGCCCACAATTACAAAAATAATTATATTTTTGATGAGCTTGATGATTAATTAATTGATTTTAATTAATATTTTTACTTAATTCCTTGAGATGAGTGCAAAATGATACGATTATTTTTATCACGTGTTATCTGTAGAATGTACGTATGCGAAAGATAATGGCAGCCGTCTTCTTGACACGAGGCAGGAAAAATTAAAAGCGCATGCGCCGAGCTGCGCATGGTCAAGTTCAAATTTATGGACGAGGCCCCAGTAGGTGCTGCCTCTTTTTGTCGGAAGTGAAACTATTTTTAAATTTAAATATAGTTTCGATTACGCAACAAATACATTATTTTTTTAATGAAACCATTATATAATCTATCTATGCCTATTAGGGTGGCCTATAAAAATCGACTATTTTTTTTCGATCGCGCATGAAAATTTATTAGCTTACGATGTTTTAAAAAGTCTTTTCAAAAATCAGCTCGATAAAAAATTTTCAAAACGTCGCTCACGAATTTTAAGAATATCAAAAATGATTGAAATTCAGATTTTTTACTTCTAAATTTTTTCTTTCTCGTGGCAGCAATAGTTTATATTTGTAAAATCATGTCTGTGCTGAAAATTTCAGCCCAAAATTGAAATGTTTGAACGGCGCTGAAGAATTTTGAATATTAACTGATAATATGTGACTAACACTTTGAATAAGTTTTTCTATTTTTTTTATAACTCAATTATTGCTATTTCACTAAAATAAATTTTGCATAACCAAAAATATACAGGCCAGTCTTAAACAATAAAATTTGGTAAGTTTTGAATAAACGAAAAAACCTAAAAATTGAATTAAAAAAAAAAAAAGTATGTAAATAACATATTATTTCTATTTCTTGGATTATATTTTCATTTATTGTGATGCAAATTGATGGTGAATAAATCGAGAAGCTTTATTATCAATATTCAAGGGTCGCTTGAAAACGTTCAAAAGACAGTACTCGGAAACATTCAAAATTCTTGAGCGAGGTTTAAATATTTAAATTTTGGACTTATATTTTTAGCGTAGTCATGATTTCACAAGTATAAACTATTGCTGCCAAAAGAAAGAAAAAAATTCAAATATCGATCATTTTTGATATTTTAAAAATTCGTGAGTGACCCCTTGAAAATTTTTTATCAAGCTGATTTTCGGAGAAGCTTCTTAAAACATCGTAAACCAACAAATTTTCGTAAGAGACTTGAAAGAAAAAAAGTCGGTTTTTAGGCCACCCTAATGGCTATGGTAGAACCCAACCAAAATGTTAATAAAGAATTCTCTCACGACAACAAAATTTTATTTTAGATCATGTATTTTAGGCAATTTTAATATTGAATAATCTCTTCTATAGTAATACTTACATCAACAGTGACAACAGTAGATACATTGGAATAATTCAAGTCTTCTGCCGCAGCATCTTCAGGTTCTTTGCCAGATTTAGTCGTTTTCGGTGAATTCTGCATTTTTATCATTTGCAAATAAGCAAAATGATGCTTAGTTTTTAAATGAGTTGCCAAATTGGTTGTGTTGCCACACGTTTTGTATGTCTTGCTGCACAAATTGCAAGAAGCTAATTCATTGTTGTCTTTTTTTTTGCCCGGGAAAAAATTTTTTCATGAAATTTCATAAAATTTTATACAATTATATACAATTTGATGAAATTATACATAATTTTATAGAATTTTTATAATTGTTATTGAGATCCCAAGGAGTTATTGGTATAAAACTTTATATATTTTTATGAAATGTTACAAAGGTTTACAAGATTTTGTAAAAGTTTATAAAATTCGAAAAAAACTTCTGAAGTTTTATCAGAAACCATGAAATCATTCAATGAAATTTCATAAAATTTGGCAACATTTCATGAATTTCTGTAAAACTTCATAAAGTATTATAAAATTTCATAAAAACTTATAAAAATTTACATAATTGTTATGAGGATTCCAAGGACAGTGGTATGAAATTTTATATATTTTTATGAAATTTCATGCAATCATATGAAACTTCATAAAATATTTTAAAATTCTATAAACCTTCGTGTAATTTGACATAATCGAAGTTTTGGCATTCTATGAAATGTTAAAAAATTTAATGAAATTTCATTATATTATTTAAAAATTTTTGAAAAATATCTTTTGATTTCTAATTAACTTTCATAAATATTTTTACAATTTTATAGTTCGGTAGAACTACATAATTTCATGAAGTTTTATATAATTTCAAAAAATTTTAGAAATTAAAAAAAAATATTTACCAATACTCCTTCGGATCTTGATAAAAAATATTTAAAATTTTTATGATATTTAATAGAAATTTATGAAATTTTACCAAATTTTATTAAATTTCATAAAATATTATGAAAATTATCTTATGGTTTCTAAAATAATTTCATGCAAAATACCGCTGATAAGCCAGCAGGGCGCATAAAAATTTTTTTCTCGGAAATTTACGTAATTATGTTCTATAAGGGTGTAGTCTAGTTCGTGGGCTAAAAAAATAGTCTTTTTTTGGGAATTTTTTTGAGCTTGCTATGAAAAATAAGTAAACAAAGGATATTAGGGATGATAATTGAAGTCTTGAATTATAAAAAAAAAAATTTTTTCCATTTATTTTTACAAGTATTTTTATGCAAAAGATGTACTTTAATGGAACGTCATAATTGAAAGGCAGGTCAGCTCAATCACGCTATCTCAGCAACGGTTTATCTGAAACGAAAAAATCGAGGTCTTTTAGAATCGTTATGACAGTGGCTACGAGATGAACTAGCGATATTGATTATGGACTATTTTTACTAATTTTTTTCAACAAAAATAATAAAAACTGAAAAAAGTTTTTTTTTTGTAGTTATTTGTAAAAAAAAATCTGGGCATCGGTTGACCCTGCGGGCCAGCCCCAAAACTTCCCGCTGTTTTCGAGCTCAAGGAGCTCAAAAACATCGTTGTAAATACATTTTCGAGCTCTTCGAGCTCGAAAATATTTTTGCATGCCATTATTTTCGAAAAAAACAGTTTTTAGCATTTCTTTCTCCCGCGATAACTCTCAAACGAATTATCCGATTTTGATGTTTAAGGTGGCAATCGACGCGTTTTAATAAATTCTAAAGCTGATTAAATTTTTGGATTGTTTGGTTGAGTTGTTTCAAAGATATTCGCAAAAAACTGTTTTTTACCATTTCTTTCTCCAACGATAACTCTCGAACGAATTATTCGATTTAGATGTTTGAGGTGGCAATCGACGCGTTTTATTGAGTTCTAGAGCTGATTAGATTTTGAAGTCGATCGTATAAGTCGTTTTCGAGAAATCAATAAAAAACTAAAAAAAAAAATTTTTTTTTTCGTAATTGGCCAATATCTTCGAGTCTACTTGGTCAAATGATCTGAAATTTTCAGAAAAGTTGATGGCCAAAAAACTCTTTCGATTGCCGCCTTAACCATCCAAATCGGTTTATTAGTTAAAAAGTTATAAAGAGTTTACATACATACATACATACACACACACACACACACACACACACACACACATACATACAGACACTCGGACATCATTCTAAAAATAGTCAGAATAGCTTCCTAGGACCTCAAAACGTCGACATCTGATGAAAACTCGATTTTTGAAAATCGGGGTGAAAACAATAACTTCCCGAAATTTTTAAAAATCATCGATTTTCTAAGCGGGAAGTTAAAAAATAACTTTAAGGGATAAATAATCCATATGAAATATCTACTAACTTTCATATGCTCATATATTATTATATGTAAAGATAAAAATCGAATAGTTGTGTATGTTAACACCAGTGATGCACGTGGCGACAAAATCTTGTGAATATAAAACAAGCGTAGACAAGTTCAGACAGGTCCGCGCATAAAACAAATAACTAGTGGTTAAAAACCCATATACACGTGACTCTTGCGTTGGAAAACGTTCTAAGTAACTCATCAAGGCGTAATTTTATGACATCGTTACAGTTACAATACCGTGCAATATAATTGACAGAAATAATAATAAAGAAAGTGCTAATGCAGTGCAATATAATTCATCAAAATAATATTAAAGTGCTAGTATAGTGAATATAGGTTATAAAAATTGTGTCTCGTGCAAAGTGACAATTTGTGAAATAATTAATTTTTTTTGTTAGCTAACACTATTTTAAATTAACAGTAATGACGAAAATTTAATAAATAAAAAAAAAATTGTACTAGAATGAGAGGATTTAAATAAAAAATTTATTTAAGCAAATTTTTTTTATGTTGGGATTTTAGTGGGATTTTATTGGGATGGCCTAAAGTTTCTGTAGGGTGTACCCAATTGGAACTGTATAGAGTGTGCCTAATTGGGAAACGGTTGGGTATACCCAATTGGGACCCAATAGGGATGACCCGATTGGGATCATCTTGGGCTATACGCTCAACCATACGATCAGCTGACTTGGCGAGTTTGTCAAGTGTTGTGTCATTAAAGGCTTCAAGGTACACTAGAATGGTATCAGGAGTCTTGATACCCCGACAAAATATCCCCGACAAAATATCCCCAAAATAAATATCCCCAAAATAAATATCCTCAGACAAAATATCCCCATAATAAATATCCCCGGACAAAATATCCCCCAGACCAAATATCATTGCATTTTGAGTTAATGATTTTAAAACTTTAATGTTTATTAATTCGTTGTTACGCCAAAATAACCGCAGACAAATTCCGTAAAAAAGGGCACAACACGATAACAAGCTTATGTTGGTCTACTGTCAAATTAACAGACACAAAATTCATGATAAAAGGGCACAATACGGTAACAAGCTTATGTTCCGGCATATTTTTAGATAAACACACACAATATCACGTTTAAATAAATAATTTCTTACATATATGCCATCTGTTGGTAGAATCTTTAACTTCTTTTAAATTGCCCGTTTTTGGTAATTCTTAATGATTTATGTTGTGTCATCTATTGATTTAATATTGAATTATAAGTGTTTCATTGTCTTTTATTTTAGGTTATTTTTTGTGATATTAATATTCGTGTTGGAGTTACGAGAGGAAAGACCTCGTGTTTCTTTATTAAAGTGTTGTTTGTTGGCTTCATTTAAATACTTAAAAATGCCGCTTACATTCGTTACTTCTCAAAAGGGCAATAAATTATTGGTTCACGAGGGTATATTGTATATTAAAAAGCGTGTTAACAAAAATAATATTTCGTGGCGTTGTGCAACCAGCTCTAAATGTAACTTGATTATTCACACAGACTCTGATCTTCGAACCGGTAATTATTAGTTGATAATTGTGTATTAATACTGTTGTATATGTTACTTTCATTTTATTTTGTTATATGTCATGTAGGTAGCATTGTGGGTGTCGTGCCCGTACACGATCACCCTGGTGATGCTGCTGGTGTCCAGGCTTAAGTATTAAAAGATAAAATTTTGAAAAGAGCTTGTAAGACTGATGACAAGCCAGCGAAAATTGTAACTCGCACTTTACGTGGCGTACTATCTCCTGTGTCTGCTTTATTGCCGAAGCCCGAGTCTTTGTCATGTGCAATAAATCGTGTCCGAGTCGTTAATAATCCACAAATTGCAAATCCTGTAACACGTGGTGATTTGGAGCTCAATGATGAAATGAAAAGTACTCATGGTGGCGAGTGTTTTTTGTTACATGATAGCGGCGGTGATAAAAAGAGATTTATGGTATTTACAACTTTGAGAAATTTAAACTACTTGTCTACATGCGATCAGTGGCTAGGAGATGGTACTTTCCGTAGCGTTCCTGGAATATTCTTACAATTGTATTGTATCCACGGTTATAAGGATGGTAAATCATTGCCATTGGTTTATGTTTTGGCTCCAGATAAGTCATTGCGTACGTATGAGAAGGTCTTGACAGTTATCCGTGATAGTCTACCAAATTTCAAGCCTGCTAAAATGATGACTGATTTCGAGGAGTCATTTATTTTGGCCTTTAAAAAAATATACTCCGGTGTGGCATTATCAGGTTGTTATTTTCATTTCAACCAATGTGTATGGTGTCATATACAATCCAGTGGTCTTCAAAAAATTTATGATACCGATATTAACTTTGCGATGAATCTCCGACTGTTATCAGCTTTAGCTTTTGTTCCATCTGCAGATGTCATTCAATGTTATGATTTGATCGTCGCAACCAATTTCTATGAGGCGCACGTTGATGAACTTGATGAGTTGTTAAAATATTTTGAGGCCACGTGGATTGGTAAATTATGCCATAATAAGAAAAAAACGTCAAAAACCTCGTTTTGATATTTCTATGTGGAATTGTCATGCAGCTGTTGTGAATGATGATATGCGAACTAACAATCCAACTGAGGGTTGGCATAATCGATTCAATCGTTGTGTTGGAGTTCATCACGCTAATGTAGGTGTATTTTTGAAAGCTCTTAAAGATGAGCAGGTTAACACTGAGCTTTGTATGACTCAGATAAAAAATACTGGTGCAAAAGTTGCGAATCATCGAAAAGCGTATCGTGATTACGATGAGCGACTGAAACGCGTAGTTATAAATTATGATCCGTCCTTGAAGATTAGTTTCTTGAGAAATGTTGCAAAAATTATTTCTTTCAATAACTAAGATTATTTATTATTTAAACTATTTATATTGACTAATTATATTAACTATTTATATTGACTAATTATATTAACTATTTATATTGTATTGTGTCATTAATTAAATCTAAATCTGTTTTATATTTTGACATAGTTGCAATATTGAAAAATATTATAATTTTCAGTATTATTGATAATTACTTTTTATTTAACAATTAATTCTGTAGTATTCGTTGTTATTTATCAGCTGATTTTATTTCATTGTATATGTGATAAATAATTCATGATAATTTTTGTGATAGTTAACAAACATTACCTGATAAATGATATTTAAAGTTATTGTAAAGTCGTGCTACAAATATTTGTTGAAATGACATTAATAAGTGTTGAAATAAATTTGATAATTTTTTATAAATTTATTGTTTTAGTAAAAAATTGAATTATTTAAGATATTTTGGTGATGCTTATTTTCTTTAGGACATTTTATCTTGGGATATTTTGTCCGGGATATTTTGTCGGAGATATTTTGTCTGGGTATCAAGAATCATGGAACCCACTTGAATCCCGTTTGGCATGTGTGTAAGTCAACGTGCTTTAATGATAGCGTCATCAATGCCGGGATCTAACGAACGTAAATGGCGCAAATGTCGGGACGGAGTCCGATCACCGAGTCTCTTTCTGTCGAGTAACTGCATAATGCGTGCATTCTTGAATTTCGCGAAACATTTGATCAACGCGGCCTTTAAATTGCTGTATTGCGTGTTTGCTGGAAAATTGACGATGGTCTCTTGCACTTCAGCGGCGATGTGGGTTTCAAGCAGTGCAATCACCAGGTCGAATTTGGCGCGCTCGGTTGTTACCTAAAGGTTACGTAAACGACAACGATCCCGATAATTGAGATTATAATGTGTCTTCGTCTAATGACTCGGATTTTATTTTCTTGCCACTGTCGGTTTCAGAGTCTGACATCACTCGTCAACAATGTCTGTAATTCGGTACTGAGTTACCGGAAGATTATCAATGACGTACGGCTAAGGAATGTGCAGCCGGCGAATCAGCTTAATCCTCGATGGTATTTCTGGCAGCGGAAAGAAAATTATACGCGACACGGGACGGAAAATTAATTACAATTTTTTATGACAGCTAGCGAACACTTTTATTACTACTCGATTTGCACCAAAGGTCCCTCGAATTAACACTGATGCGGCATAACGTCCAAAAGATGACCAGCAATGCACCAGCGGTGATAAAAGTTAAAAACTGTTTAATGATAACAAAAATCACTGCACTGATTAATTCAAAAATGAATTCACACAAAAATAACTGAATGAAAAATCACGGTCTCGCCGATTAAACGGCAACGCGACAAGATATTCACGGTAAAACAACGCGAGACCTCGCGAGATTTTTATAAACTGTGTAACGCACGTGTTCGACGTTTCCCTTAGAAAAGAAATCACGCCGGGGCCAACAATTTAGCGGTTAAGGGTAAAATTAGATATTATAAATAAATTATTTAAACCAACTAATTGGGACCCGGCATGAATAACTCGGTCTATAATAACTCTGGTAAGAACAACTCGGTCATTACAACTCTTGTAAAAACAACTCTGTACAAAAACAACTCCGTTCAAAACAACTCTATACAAAAACAACTCGGTACAAAAATAGATTTTCCACTTTTAAGTATAGGCATTATGAGAGAAAATTCATATGTATGATTAAGGCTTGCTCAATCTTGTATGATGTATGAATAGTTATTTTGGGGGTAATAGGTGTCTTGGTCCCCGGACAAAATATCCTCACCAAAATATCCCCAAGACAAAACATCCCCAGACAAAATATCCCGGGATATAATATCAACCTGGGTTGGATGTACACAAAACATGTGAAAAATGGGCACAGTTCTATTTCAAGCGTCTATAGTGTAGAATGGTTTTCGACAAAATATCTTCATAATCCTTATAGCATATTTTATATTGATTTAAAGTGATTTAATATAGTAATAGTTAAAAAGAAATATTATTCCGTTTTGATTAAGTAAATTATAGAAAAAAATGTTATTATCCTAATCATACAGTTATAAATTTAGTTGGAACTGACAAATATACATACATTAGTAACTTATAAAAACTATAAAATTATGTCTATACTTTTGATTCAATTTAATAGATAATAAATGTATTTTTGTATTCAATCATCGATGAAAATTTTGAATTTAATTGATTATGAGATAAAATAATAGTTCAATTTGGGTTAATTTATTAAAATTTTGTTTATTATTTCTGCAATATAAGTGCTATCTTAGCGCGCACTCTTTTGTTCGCCAAATAGCTGTTTGCCCATTCAACTATGTTCACGAAATTTGTGTGCGTTATATGATTATCTGCCTGCAACAAGTAATTTTAAGTACGACAAGTAAACTAATTATTTGCGTGTTGCTTAATCCGAGTTGTACTGACCGGAGTTGTTTTTGTATAAAGTTGTTTTGATCAGAGTTGTTTTAGTACCGAGTCGTTTCGACTGGAGTTATTTTGTCCGGAGTTGTCATTGTTCGAGTCGTTTTGTCTGAGTTATTTTGCCCTAGAGCCCAACTAAATATGTTAAATAAATATTTTTCTTTAACGAACGAATGTAACACAATAAAATTGAGAATACAGTAGAAAATGCTTAGATGCGTGTATACAGTCCAGCGGTATAACTTATTGTGTCTCTACGAATGAGGTAGAGACGGAAAGTAGGAAAATCGGTGTTCGGCGTAGATTGCCGAAATTAATCGATCGCTTATCAGTGTAGCAATGCTACATATAAATATATATATATATATATATATATATATATATATATATATATATATATATATATATATATATATATTAGGGTGGTCTTTAGCAGGGATGTTTTCGAATTTTTTTGCTCCCAGAGGCTCGAATGCTTCCAAATGAATAAAAAAAAATTCCCTCAAAATTTGAGCTCTTAATATTAACTTTAAGATAGTCCGCATTCCAACCAAAGTTTCTTACGGAAATAACATGGGAAAAATTTCTTTCGTTCTTCAAAATTTTATAATTTGGGGACAGCTAATTCTAAAATAATAAAATATACATAATTGTACAGAGAATTTACCGCTCTGCAAAAAAGATCTCTAATGATTTCTCGCTAAGTTTATTGGTTCAAAAGTTATTCGAACTCAAAATTTAAATTTGATATAATTGTCAATATTATTAAGTATTTTTATGAGATATCTACTTGTGCTATAAAATTTATGAGATTTTTTTTTAAGTTATTTTGTTTATGATCAATTCATGTTAATATAATTTTCAACTTCCCGCTAAGAAAATTATAAATTTTCAAAAATTTCAGGAAGTTATTGTTTTCACCCTGATTTTCGAAAATCGATTTTTCATCAGATGTTGACGTTTTGAGGCCCTAGGAAGCTATTCTGACTACTTTCAGAACGATGTCCGCGTGTGTGTGTGTGTGTGTGTGTGTGTGTGTGTGTGTGTGTGTGTGTGTGTGTGTAAACTCTTGGTAACATTCTAACTAATGAATCAATGTGGATGGTTAAGGCAGCAATCGACACATTTTATCAAATTCTACAGCCGATTAGATTTTGAAGTCGATCATTCAAGTTGTTTCTGAGAAATCACTAAGAAACTAAAAAAAAAATTTTGTTTTTTTCGTAATTCGCCAATATTTTCGAGTCTATATGATCAAATGATCTGAAATTTTCAGGAAAGTTAATCACCAACAAGTGATCAACAAAAAGTTTGTGTTACTTTTGGTAGTGATCACACACACATAAACATATACTCGGACATCGTTCTGAAAGTAGTCAGAATAGCTTCCTAGGGCCTCAAAACGTCAACATCTGATGAAAAATCGACTTTCGAAAATCAGGGTGAAAACAATAACTTCCTGAAATTTTTGAAAATTTATAATTTTCTTAGCGGGAAGTTGAAAATTATATTAACATGAATTGATCATAAATAAAATAACTTAAAAAAAAATCTCATAAATTTTATAGCACAAGTAGATATCTCATAAAAATACTTAATAATATTGACAATTATATCAAATTTAAATTTTGAGTTCGAATAACTTTTGAACCAATAAACTTAGCGAGAAATCATTAGAGATCTTTTTTGCAGAGCGGTAAATTCTCTGTACAATTATGTATATTTTATTATTTTAGAATTAGCTGTCCCCAAATTATAAAATTTTGAAGAACGAAAGAAATTTTTCCCATGTTATTTCCGTAAGAAACTTTGGTTGGAATGCGGACTATCTTAAAGTTAATATTAAGAGCTTAAATTTTGAGGGAATTTTTTTTTATCCATTTGGAAGCATTCGAGCCTCTGGGAGCAAAGAAATTCGAAAACATCCCTGCTAAGGACCACCCTAATATATATATATATATATATATATATATATATATATATATATATATATATTTTACTTTCTCCCAACAACGGTTAAGAGTAAATTAAGTGGATTACAAAGACAATACATTTTCCATTCGATTAACATGGGGTTTTGGCGCGTTTTCCATTTAATTTTTTTTCTCCTAAGCTAGTTAATCTACAAATATCAGAGATACATATTTTTGTAGGAAATTGAACACTCTACAGGAATGGTCTCTTATCGTTTTTCGATAAATTCACTGCTTCAAAAGTTGTTCAAAGTTAAAGATAAACTTATAGTTAATTTTTTATTTTTTCACTTTGACCGCAAAATTATAATTATTTCTGTAAAAGTAAATGGTTTATTGCGAAAAATTTTCAATTTCAACTGTGTTATTGAAAAAATTACTGTACGATTTGAACATCTGGTTCAAAAATAAAACTTGAGTCAGGCTCACTTCACCTTATTTTCTTTTGAAGTTATCGGTTTGCCGACGATTTTTCGATAAGATCTCGACTTTTTCGACTTAAATTAAATTTTTTTCAACTTTTTGAACTTTTTTCATCTTAGTTTCAACTTATTTGTATTTTCTGGGCTTAGTTTGAACTTATTCGTCTTCACTTCAAACACGATAATCACTCACCTTACTTTTGACTTGCTAAACCAAATCGAAAAAATGTTATTTATTTGCCTTTCTTTCGCCTTAGTATATAAAAATTATTTCACCTTAGTTTTTTAACTTTTTCGCCTTATAATTTAAGTTGAATAAGTCTACATCAAGTGAGTTTCGACTTGACTACAACTTTTTCGTCTTAAATCGTGACTAAGTAAGCCAGTTAAGTCTGAACCAAGGCGAAAACTCAATGTATTTTTAATATTCGTAAAAAACGTCGAGTTTGTCTTGTGAAAAACGGCTCCAAATTTCGATTTGGTAAACCAAGTCTAAATCAAGTTTTATTTTTGACCCTGGTAGCATATGGTTTTCGATCTTTGTTCTTAGCTAAAATATTAATATATTCTTCAGTCAATTCGACAGCTCTTTCTGCAGTATCAATGACCATTTGTGGGTTTTGAACAATTTTCAAAGAAAAATTTCGAATTCCACCAAATAATATTTCATAAAATAGAGTGTTGATCAATATGTAAAAAAATTTATTTAATCTGTCATATTTTTTCCGTTAAATTGAAAAATTTTGTAATTAACTAAACACGTCACTCACATTATTCTTCAGTTATCTGAATTTTTGAGAGTAATTTTTTTTATAACACAGTTAAAATTGAAAATTTTTCGCAATAAACAATTTACTTTTACAGAAATAATGATAATTTTGCGGTCAAAGTATAAAAATCAAAAATGAACTATAAGTTTATCTTTGACTTCAAATAACTTTTGAAGCAGTAAATTTATTGAAAAACGATAAGAGATTTTTTTTGTAGTGTTCAATTTCCTACAAAAATATTTATCTCTGGTATCTGTAGATTGACTGCCTTAGGAGAAAAAAAATTAAATGTAAAGCGCGCCGAAACCCCAAGTTATTTAAATGGGAAATGTATTGTCTTTGGGGCACGGTTTAATATGAATATTAAGGGCTTATATAGGCCTGATAATTTTTTTTAGGCCATAAACGAAAAATTTAGGGGGCGTCGCTAAAAAAAATCAGCTTGGTAGATAACGGACACCCTAATATATATGTATATATTAGGGCGTTTCAAGAAATAACAAATTTTTTTTTTCTTCTCGGAACCAGGTTCAAAAGCTTAATTTAGATATAAAAATACACCTATGAAAATTAGAGTTCTTAATATTTACATTAAGGGGTTCCGCATCGCACTTTTTTATTTCCCATAAGAATAACATGGAAAAAATTTTTTTTGCGTCTTCTGATTTTTATAACTAGCTAACGATGCGCATTAGGAAAAATCTGCAGATATAATTTTGCAGAGAATTGAATGTTCTACAAAAAAAGTCTCTTATCATTTTTTGATAAATCCATCTGTTCAAAAGTTATTAGAGCTTGAAGTCAAATTAATAGTAAATGTTGAGATATTTTTACTTTTTCGGCGAAACTATCAGATCACAAAATGTCACAGAATCTCTTTTGTAGACAATTTTATTTCTTAGAAATTACCTCTTATAAAGTTTTTCGAAATTCCGCATTGTTTTCTAGTTATTCCCATTTTAATGTCAAGCTTCTGAAATCGATCAGAACACTCCTTTTTTTAAGAGCTTGGTATTAAAATATTAATAACTAGAAAACAATGCGGAATTTCGAAAAACTTTATAAGAAGTAATTTCTAAGGAATAAAATTGTCTACAAAAGAGATTCTGTGACATTTAGTGATAAGTCTGATAGTTTCGCCGGAAAAGTAAAAGATCTCAAAATTTACTATTAATTTTACTTCAAGCTCTAATAACTTTTGAACAGATGGATTTATCAAAAAATGATAAGAGACTTTTTTTGTAGAGCATTCAATTCTCTACAAAATTAGATCTGCAGATTTTTCCTAATGCGCATCGTTAGCTAGTTATAAAAATCAGAAGACGCAAAAAAATTTTTTCCATGTTATTCTTATGGGAAATAGAAAAATGCGATGCGGAACCCCTTAATGTTGATATTAAGAACTCTAATTTTCACAGGCGTATTTTTATATCTAAATTAAGCTTTTGAACCTGGTTCCGAGAAGAAAAAAAAAATTTTTTATTTTTTGAAACGCCCTAGTATATATATTTAACACCAAATGACGTATCCACTGTTTCCATATACTCTTTTGAAGTTCTAGTCTTTTGGAATTTTATGTAGAATAATATATTTCAGTGGCAGCAAAATCGAGGGTGATCTTCTGGCACATCTTCCATGTAGAATAAAAAATAAAAAGGTTTCTTTCTCGATCGAGCCGTTTCTGAAAAATTTGAAAAAAACTGAAAAAAAAAAATTTTTATATAATACATGCTCAAAATAAACGCCGTTAAATGCCTAACCTCGGCCTCATAAACTTTTTCATTAAACACTCATCACTTCTGATTGGTCAAATGCAGTGTTTTAAACTTTCTTAAAGCATTTGGGCACCCCTTCTGCCGCAAAATTCGACGAAAATAGGCGTGGTATATCCCTACTCTATAATCCAAGTTATCAAAATGTTCAAGATAGACTACTGGGGTGAACTCACCTTTACCTAAAGCTGCATCACTAGCAAAAAAAATTCTCTAGATTACACATGCGCATTAAATTGATCGGCTAACGATTGTGGATCGTCATTAACTGATAAATTTGTGTCACCTTAAATTTATAACCTGAACTCTAATTTTATAAAAATGTCATTAAAAGTAAAAAATAAATACTACATTTTAATTAAATGGAATCAAAGGAAGATATTAATTAACCTAAAATTTTAAGACTTGTTAGTTTTATATTTAGAAAACAATTTGTTCAAATTTTCATATTAAAAAATACATGTATTAGACTTTGTATTAGGTTAGTTTTTATGTTTATTTATTAATAAAACAATAAAATAAAAGATAATCTTAGTTTCGATGAAATAAATAAGTATTTAATTTCATTTTTAATAATTAAATAAATAAACACTTAAGTAATTTTTTATAAATAAATAAACTGAACCAAAGAAAAACATTGATTTCTATGAAGACAATTATTAAAATAATCGCGACCGCATGACGCCGACGTTAAGCATTTAACGACGTTTTAATTTTGAGCATTTATTATATAAAATATCGTAGACAACTAGTGACATCAAGTATAATACTCTCGTTCGGTTGGTAACACTCGCTTCGCTCGTGTTCCCAAACTCCGAACTCGAGTATTATACTTGATGGCACTAGTTATCTAAGGTACTATTTTCTGTTTTACTTCCATATCTTAGAGTCTATTTGATCAATCGATTTGGAATTTTCAGAAAAGTTGACAGCCAACAAACTCTTTTGATTGCCACCTCAAACATTGTAATCGGTCATTTCATTAAAAAGATATTAAGAGTTTACATCTATACACACACCCACACCCACACACACACACACACACACATACACACAGTGACTCGTACATCCTTCTGAAAATAGTCAGAATAGCTTCCTAGGGCCTCAAAACGTCGAAATCTGATGAAAACTCGATTTTCGAAAATCGGGGTGAAACCAATAACTTCCCGAATTTTTGAAAATTAATAATTTTCTTAATGGAAAGTTAAAAAAACTAAAAATATGCACATGTAGAAAGTCAAGAAACCTATGAATACAATTCTTTTAAATATTTTTTTTTCATAATTTATCGTTCTGAAAAATTTTAAAAAATTATTAGACGTCGGCTTATAACAGGGCTATGCTGTTACTCTAGTCGTCCTTATCAAGGGTGCCCCTGGAAGTGATAGCGGACTCCCAGAGCCGGATCTTAGATCATCAGGGTCGGTTTAATTTTATTTAATTGTAAGAGAAACGACTGGATGGGTTATCCCAATGCCTTATTTAATAACTAACTAACTAATTGTAAGAGAAGGTAGAGGAAGGATAATGTATAAATCAATTATTATAAAATCAATTTAACACTTTAACCTTTTTATTTATTTAACCTTGTAACTTTATACCTTTATAAGCCTTGTATCTTATAAACCTCATATACCTTGTAACCTTTTATTTGTTAAACCCGCATTATTTTACTTAAGCCTAATTTATTTATTAACCTGGAATTTATTTTATTTAAAACTATTTTATTTAACGAAATTGACCAATTACCTTTGGTATCTTCATACCCACACACACTCCTTTATAACTGCTTTCAATTGTCAACTACCTTCGGCATTTCTTTACTTTAAAACCTCAATTAAATTTAAAATAATAACTTTCCGTTATTTTATAAAAATATTTATTTACTTTCTGTTAGTTTATAACACACACACATTCACTCGGTCCCCTGGACTTATTTTACACTCACTCTGAATTTAAAATGGTGTCCTGCCGCCAGCAACTAATTTCCCACCAGTTTTAAAATAAATAAATTAATTAATTTAAAAGAAATAAATATTTATTAATTTATTTATTTTTATTAACTTAATTTTCCCTTCAATTTATTATTCCTTTGATTTTTATCACTTAATTATTGAAGACCTCATGCTCCGTTATCATGACTAATTTTCCCCAAATACTCGATGTGCACGTGTTCCTATGCGATCTTTTTCCAGGTACTTTTATCACACTAATTATTTTATCCTTAATTTATTAATTTAATTTCCTAAATTATTTATTTTAATTAATTACTGTTTTAATTAACTAATTTAACTTCACTTAATTAACTATTTACCGGTGACCTTGAGCGTGGAACTTTTCTTAATTACTAATGAGACACTTCATTATTTTATTAATTAATTAATTTTACCGACTAGATTTGATGACTAAAATTGATAATTTCCGGTGTGTGGGTTACACAATCAACCCGGAAATTTCTATAGTACTTCCAGCAACCTGCCTGGAAATACTTTACTATGCAATGGCTCCGGCAACCTGTTTGGAGTTAATTAATTAATGTCGTCGTGGTTATTACCCTCGTCCCGTCTTTGTCTCGTTTCTTTTTCTCGTACTTGTAAATTGTAAATATCCTTGTCTCCTCCTTTCTCCTCTCTCTGTCTCTCTCTATCACCTCAATATCTCAATTTCTCCTTCACCGGTTTTTCAGTCGCAATCAGTAATTTTATAACAAATACCGGCTACCTGCCTGGTATCTTATAAGTTTATCAAATAATCTATCGCTTGGTTCCACAATCGGAAAACCCAAGTCGCAATTAAATACTTACCTGATAAAAATTAGCGGCGTCCGATGATGGCGTCTATTCTGATATTATACTTTCTTCACAGTTATATCGGTCCGATCCAGTCGTTCCGGTTACAAGTGTCGTTTCGCTTCCGTATTTCCGGTTATAATTACTTGCTCCCCGCACGACTTCGGGCGGCTTTGGTCTAGAGTCATTCCTACTTAATTCTAATTGGGGACTGACGGACGAGCATTTGAAATTTTCACTTCCGGACGACTAGTCGCATCCTACCCGGGATAGCCCTGGACGGTTATGTCACGTGATAGACAATGCGCATACAAGATTTTATTTAGACTTAAATTTTACGGGATAAATTCAAATTTACCCCGTTACAGGCAAACTTCAGTATCATGAGAAGTATATTTATACAAATTGCGCAGAACGCCCATAGACTTATTAACAGTCCGAAAAACATGGTGGAAATTGAGACATGCGCACTGAAAATGAAAAGGTCTATACATGCATATTGACAGCACCACCAAAAAAGCGGACCGGAACTTCTAATGGGTACACGTATACACAACCACACTTATTTCTATACTAGTTACGTAAGCGCACACAGCCAAAAGACAAAACAAAAGTATTCATTTGCTTTCGTCTTGTCTATGATCTTACTGTACACGAATTTACGAAATTGTGTATGTGTGTTACAACGGGGTGATAGAACTCAATCGCGTTGCTTTGTTTTTTTCATGTTTTTTAATTGAAAAGCATAAATCATGTCTTGTGTGTGGAAGTTCTTCTCCACCCGGGAAAAATTTTTTTCATGATATTTTATAAAATTTTATGCTGAAAATGGCCTGATAAAACTTTATAAAAATTTATAAAATTTATAAAATTTCATAAAATTCTACAGTTACCATTAGTTTTTCGAAAAAAATATGAGATCACGAAAAAAAATTGCAATTAGATCTTATACATTGATCTAATGGATGTAGGCATTACTGAGACAGCCTAATTATATTTTTTATTGACGAAAAAATCCTGGCGACTGCTGGGCTCGAACCAACGGCCTTTCGATTTGAAGTCGTTGCTGCTATCCACTGTGCCGAGCTACGTACGTGATTGCGAGTGAATAAATAGTATATTTATCGAGATATGAAGTTTTAAACTTTCATACGAAATTTGATATAATTTTATAAGATTTTATGAAATTTTAGACAATTTTGAAGAAACTGATAATTTTATAACGACAAGGTATATAACATATCGCGTTATAGATGCCATAAGGGCGTATAAAAAATTTTTTTTAACTTCCCGCTAAGAAAATTGTAAATTTTCAAAAATTCGGGAAGTTATTGGTTTGACCCCGATTTTCGAAAATCGAGTTTTCATCAGATGTCGACGTTTTGAGGTCCTAGGAAGCTATTCCGACTATTTTCAGAATGATGTCCGAGTGTGTGTATGTGTGTGTGTGTGTGTGTGTGTGTGTGTGTGTGTGCGTGCGTGCGTGTGTGTGTATGAATGTATGTAAACTCTTTGTAACTTTTCAACTAATGAATCGATTCGGATGGTTGAGGCGGCAATCGAAAGAGCTTGTTGGCCATCAACTTTCCTGAAAATTTTAGATAATTTGATCCAGTAGACTCGGAGATATTGGCCAGTTACGAAAAAAAAAAATTTTTTTTTTAGTTTTTTATTGATTTCTCAGAAACGACTTATACGATTGACTTCAAAATCTAATCAGCTCTAGAACTCAATAAAACGCGTCGATTACCACCTCGAACATCAAAATCGGATAATTCGTTCGAGAGTTATCGCGGGAGAAAGAAATGGTAAAAAACAGTTTTTTGCGAATATCTTTGAGACAACTCAACCAACAAATTCCATAATCTGATCAGCTTTAGAATCTATTAAAACGCGTCGATTGCCACCTCAAACATCAAAATCAGATAATTCATTTGAGTGTTATCGCGGGAGAAAGAAGTGGTAAAAAACGGTTTTTTTCGATTATCTTTGAAGTGACTCATCTGATCAATTTCAGAATCTATTAAGCTCTAGAACTTAATAAAACGCGTCGATTGCCACCTCGAACATCAAAATCAGATAATTCGTTCAAGAGTTATCGCGGGAGAAAGAAATGCTAAAAACGTTTTTTTTTCAAAACTAAAGGTACACCAAAGTATTTTCAAGCTCGAAGAGCTCGAAAATATATTTACAACGATGTTTTCGAGCTCCATGAGCTCGAAAACAGCGGGAAGTTTTGGGGCTGGCCCGCAGGGTCAACCGATAGACCGATTTTTTTTTCAGGAATTGACGTTATAATATTGGTTACGTAACATTTGACCCGAAGACAAAATACCCGACGACGAAACACCCTCAAACCAAAATACCCGCTAGAAAATACTCACAAGCCAAAATATCTATAATTAATATACTATCAAATAAAATACCAACAACAATTATTATTATTAAATACGAATTTTGTGTGTGTGTAATTAAAAAAATGTACCCACACATAAAAGGATGTGAAACATAGCGCCCTTTTTTCACGAATTTTGTGTGTATGCAATTAAAATAATATACCCACACAGAAAAAAATGTCAAAAATGGCCTTGAACCCTACCGGGGCTTCGCCTCTGGACCTCCTTATTGAGATACTCTTTTTTACGGAAAAAAAAAAACAAAGAGATTTTTTTCTCCTTTCTTATTTTTTTTTTTTAATTGATTTTCGGGATGAATTGTCGGGGATAATTCGTCTTAGACCTAAAATGCGTCAAACCGTGTGGCGGGTGTTTTCGATTGCGGGTGTTTTGGTTTGTGGGTATTTTGCCGTCAGGTGTTTTGTCCCGGGTGATTTTGTCTTCGGGTTAATACAAGCATTCGGGTTGTTAATACAAGCCTAAACCAGCTCTTTCTGATAACGTTCAAGAGGTCCTTAAGCCGATCTACGAAGAGTTGACAAAGACCGAACTACTTGAAAGGTGTTTAGGTGGCCAAACACAAAATAATAACGAAAGTTTTAACTATTGTGTGTGGAACATGGTACGTGAACACCTTTTTAATGGCAAGCAAGTATTAAAAATTGCATCAAAAATAGCTGCATGCATATTTAATGAAGGCTACTCCCCAGTTTTAAAAATCGTGGAGGAGATGGGTCTGAAAATCGGGTCACGCTCCGTAGATTACGTCGACAACCGTAATTTTTCGTGAATCGAACTTGCCAACCGCCACAGCTTAGACACATCAAGAGAGGGCAGAACGGATAGAATGAAGGCCACATTAGCAGCAAATGAAAGTTTTGAACGAAATAAAAGCACTTCGTACGGTACAGGCATCGCAAATTAAATTTTGGTAAGATATTTTTATTAGGTAGATTTTTTTAAAAATCTAACTATTGTATTTGTCCTCATGGTCGATTTTTCAAGGAATTTTGTCATAAACTATCATAATTAGTTGAGTAGAGTTCAAAAATACCATTCGTTGAAAAATTTATATATGTATGTATATATATATATAGATATATATATATATATATATATATATATATATATATATATATATGTGTAATATAACCAATTTTGTCATCACGATTACGCTTACAATTCTTATCGGATCCTAATTAAATTTTCTACACTTCTTCTATGTGTAATTACCACGGTTAAGTTCGAAGATGGGCTGAATCGGTCGATTAGTTTAGAAGTTATGGCTGTTTGAAATTTTAACGATTTTTCGAAAAAATCAGTTTTTAATCACTATTACAGTCCATATAACTTTAAAACTAAAACTCATAAATGATTTCTGTAAAAAGTGTTTTAAAGCTTGACTAATAAGCTTTAATTTATGACCTTAAACTTTATATTTTGACCATTTCTTCCAATAATTTGATAGCTTTGAAAATTTTAATGGAATCAAAAAATGTTGAAAATATTGTTTTCATTCCACATAACTTATGCTTGTCCCATTATAAACCAGTTTTGTCAGTTGTATTTTATTGTGCACAAAATAACCTGTAAATTTCACTGCTATTTTATATTTTAAAAGTAATTCTTTTATTATTTATGATGTATTGAATGTACCTCTAATCCCTATGATCATCACTGGTCTTGTCATTACGATAGCACCCACAGTTCTTATCGGATCTTAATGAAATTTTTCACGCTTACTCTATAGGCGATTATCTTGATCAAATTCGAAGATGAGCTTAATCGGTCGATTAGTTTTGAAGTAATGGCTGTTTGAAATTTTTACGATTTTTCAAAAAAATCAGTTTTTATTCACTGTTAAAGTTCATATAACATTAAAACTAAAACTAATAGACAATTTCAGTAAAAAGTATTTTAAAGCTTGTTTAGTAAGCTTTAATTTTTGTCCTTAAACTTCATGTTTTGACCGTTTTTTCTAATTATTTGATAGCCTTGAAAATTCTAATGGTACCAAAAAATGTTGAAAATCTGGTGTTTATTCCATATAACTTATGCATTTCCCATTATAATACAATTTTGTCAGTTGTATTTTATTGTGAACAAAATAACCTGTAAATTTCACAGCAATTTTATATTGTAAAAGTATTTCTTTTGTTATTTATTATGTTTCAATTGTACCTGTACGTTCTATAACTGCCCGATAAAAAACGTTTGGATCCAACCAGATATGTCTGGATCTCATTATATCTGTTTATATCCAAATACATCCAAATATTTGATCTTGCTAGATATAAGCATATATAATTATATCTGCTCAGATCTAATCATATATTAACAGATATAGAGATGTATTAAGATTAATATCCAAGTAGATATACGTATATCCAAGCATATATAAGTATATCTGCTGAGATCTAACTATATATAAGCAGATATAAAAATTGATACCCTTGCAGATATGCTTATATCAAAGCATATACAAGTATATATAGTTATATCTGCTCAGATCTAACTATATATAAGCAGACATAGAGATTTATATCCAAGCAGGTATACTTATATCCAAGCATATACAAGTACATATAGTTATATCTGCTCAGACCAAATTGTATGTATGTGGGTATATAGATGCAAAAATAATTAATATCCAAGCAGATATACGTATATCTAAGAATATATGACTATATCCAAAAATGTTTGTCTATATGTAGTCATATTTGATCAGATCCAATAATATTTAAATACAGGTAAGGCTCCTGAATCGTCGAACTGTCAGGGTTTTACTGCGAATAAGACATTAAATACAGAGTTTTTTTATCTAATTATACACGAATATCTGAGTAATATACGAAAATTAAAAACTTTTATCCAAGCAGATATAAATATTTCCGAAAATAAATTATTACATATTGGTAGTATTATATCTGTTTACATTTAACTATATAGATTAAGGTGAATAAAATATATTTAGTCCCATGTAATAGATAGCAGTTTACGAAAATATTTATAATTTTTTTGATTCTATGTAATTAAATGTAAACGTAAATAATTGAATATAAAAGTATCAATGTTTCTAAAGTATTCATCTATTTTTTTTACTTAAATATCAATTGATTTTTGATACATGTTAAACATTAGGTTCATTAAAAGCATCAATAGGTAATAGCAATAAGATCCAAGATGTGAGTAGATATTGTTTTTAGAATGGTCTAAAGTATAATATATTTATACACGTATTCATTAGAATGTAGTGAAACTTCTTTAGATATATGTGCTTAAATCTATATAGATTTCTTTAAATATCGACATTTACGCAGATCTGCTTGGATACACTTATATATTCGTGGATATAGTGAGAACTGTTTGGATCTCTTTCGATATTTTAAGATCTGTTTGGATATATTTAGATATAGTGAGATCTCTTTGGATATTGTCAGATCTGTTTGGATCCGCTTGGATCGCGCCAAAATTTGGATCCAAGCATATCTGACTGTTTGGATCCAATCATGTATGCTTGGATCTAAACATTTTTTATCGGGTGGTCTTGCTATCGTAATAGTAAATATAATAATGATCTCATACTAATTAAATTATCTATACTTTGTTTACATGATGGTTAGTTTGGTACATTACCTATATAGTGTTGTGTCAAATCAACTATCTGAAGTTCTCTATCGAAAATAGTCGTTGTCTTTTTTTACCCTGACTCTTAGAAAAACGAGCCTAATTTTATATCATAACTATACACTAACATGTATCACAAGATATGTATATATAAAACTTTTTATATAGATTAATTGAAAAATCTACCTTCCATTTCGGCTGCCGAATGGCCTTTTTTTTTATTTAAAAAAACTTTAAACGCATTCATCTCAAAACTACGTTTTAGTCGACGCCAATCACGATTTTTCCGGAACCCGTGGGCTGATCCTTCTGAATTTCGAACCACATATTCTACACATAAATACTTACAGGATGAACTAAAATCATGTTAAAGTTTTGATTTTAACTAATTTTTTAACTTCCCGCTTAGAAAATCGATGATTTTCAAAAATTTCGGGAAGTTATTGTTTTCACCCCGATTTTCAAAAATCAAGTTTTCATCAGATGTCGACGTTTTGAGGTCCTAGGAAGCTATTCTGACTATTTTTAGAATGATGTCCGAGTGTCTGTATGTATGTGTGTGTGTGTGTGTGTGTGTGTGTGTGTGTGTGTGTGTGTGTGTGTGTGTATGTATGTATGTATGTAAACTCTTTATAACTTTTTAACTAATAAATCGATTTGGATGGTTAAGGCGGCAATCGAAAGAGTTTTTTGGCCATCAACTTTTCTGAAAATTTCAGATCATTTGACCAAGTAGACTCGAAGATATTGGCCAATTACGAAAAAAAAAAATTTTTTTCTTTTAGTTTTTTATTGATTTCTCGAAAACGACTTATACGATCGACTTCAAAATCTAATCAGCTCTAGAACTCAATAAAACGCGTCGATTGCCACCTCAAACATCTAAATCGAATAATTCGTTCGAGAGTTATCGTTGGAGAAAGAAATGCTAAAAACTGTTTTTTTCGAAAATAATGGCATGCAAAAATATTTTCGAGCTCGAAGAGCTCGAAAATGTATTTACAACGATGTTTTTGAGCTCCTTGAGCTCGAAAACAGCGGGAAGTTTTGGGGCTGGCCCGCAGGGTCAACCGATGCCCAGATTTTTTTTTTTAAGTTTATAATTAAATTTATAATCTGCAAGAAATTAAAAATACGTTTTACTATTGTTAAGTTTTTTTTTTTTATTATTAAAGTTTAATCAGTTTTTTTTTTTTACGTTTTTATGTTAAAATACAGAATAAAACGTAAATATTTTGCATTTAAAAATTATTTTTTATTTTTAAAAGTAAAATTTTTTTTTTTTTATAAATTTCATGTTTAGTTTTCCCAACGTGTTCCCAATTATTTCCCAATTGGGTAAGACCATCAGCTAGTTATTAATTTTGACGTTGGGTCATCCCAACAAGTTCCCAATTTTTTCCCAATCGGGCAAACCCATGGTCGAATCATTAATTTTAGCATTGGGTTTTCCCAACAGGTTTCCAATTATTTCTCAATCGGGTAAGCCCAACAGTAAATTATCAATTTTGACGTTGAATTGCCCCAACAAGTTCCCAAAAATATCCCAATCGAGCAAACCCATTGTCGAGTCATTAATTTTAGACTTGGGTTAACCCAAAATATTCCCAATCCTATCCCAATTGGGTGAACCCAATCGCAATTTTTTATTTTAATGTTGGGCTTACCCAATATGTTACCAATCAAATCCCAATAGGGATAACCCTATCGAGCTTGCCCCATCAATACCCAATGGGGTCCCAATGTATGCTTGGGGATAATTTTTAGTCGGTACCGTGGGACCACCATGAGCTCACCGTAGAAATTACTGCAAACCACCGTGAAGCCACGACAGGAACATTGGAAATTCACTGTCGGAACCCTGTGAACTTACGTTCGAAACACCCTTAAGCCACCGTAAAAACTTTGGTAAAACTCAGTGGGGACATGGTCGGAACATAGTAGCATGACTACACAGAAACCCCCATAGTTCGACGGTAAAATCACCGGCGAATCTCCGCCGCTTCACTGTCAGAATACTGAAGGCGTGTTTTCACGGTAAAAATACCATGTTTCGACCGTGTTTCCGCCGTCGCGCTGAAACCGCAAGGGTTTGTAAGATATACCAAAATAGATTGTTTATTTTCACATATGCCCATATATAGTCATATATAGAAATCATTCGAAAAGTTTATACGCTTATAAATAACCATATATGCCTTGATCAAGCCATATATAGTCAGATATAATATCTAAGATATAAAAAATAGAAGGTGCACTTTTAGATATGACTACATGCAACCATATATATTCATATATAGCCGCATATAAAACCATTCGAAAAGTTTCTATGCACATATATGTCCTGGTTAAGTCACACATGGCCTTAAATAATCTGTCAGCCAATACACTGTAAAAAATCACCGGGGTAAGTCCAAGCGGTGTAGGTGTTAAAATCGGCGGTGTTAAATTTCAACACCGAAAGCGGTGTAAATATTCTGTACCGGTGTTAAAAAAAATTCTCCGGTGTTAAAATGACGCCGCCACCGGTGTAAATATTCTAGACCGGTGTTAAAATAACACCGCCGCCGGTGTAGATAATCTTTACCGATGTTAAAATATTTTACTTTGTGAATATTTTTACTAACTCGATCACTATACTTGTTAATAAGTAATATTTTTTATTAATTTTCATTAAGAACTAACATTTTTTGTGTTTTATAATCTTTAAAGTTAAAATTTCAAGCGTATGCAATTTACCCCGCTTTTACACCGATATTACTCCGGTTTTACAGCGGTTACTCCGCTTTTACACCGATTCTACTCCGCTTTTACACCGGTTACCCCACTTTAACACCGGTATTTTTAACACCGGTAAATTACTCCTCCTACACCGGTGTAATTTTATTTTTACACCGGGCGGAGTTAAAATGAGTCCATTTTTAACACCGCTCTTTTTACAGTGTATAAAAATAAGTTCTGTACTTTTATATATGACTTTATATGGTCGATACAGACATGCATAGAATTGTTAAAAAAGTATTATGCCCATATATGCTCTATTTATGGCCTATATGCTTCACATATAGTCACACGTGGCCATATGTAATTCGTTTCTCCCGGGATACTTGGTGATACATTACATAGATGGAAATGATTTTGAATGAGTGCATCATATGACCTCGATTATAGAAGATGTGAACATTTCTAATGAAGTCGCGTTTGAGGTCTATAATCCAAGTTAGTTTTCAAAAAATTCATAACGTTATGTATGACATAATTTAAAAAATCTATGTTTTAGTTTCGGACGATCGAAAAATTGGAATAGAATTTTGTATTGAATTTGTTCAAAATTATCATTCTTTGTAAGAGAAAGTGCTAATTGAAACACCGATAATATCTGATGAGACGTTAATACATAATTTGAAATATTGTATGAGGTCCACGTTGAGAAATTTGAACTATACAAAGTTTACCTACCTAGTAAAAAAAATATATTCTAAAAACACCAATCAGCATGGTGCCTATAGTTATAAAATACATAGGTCTCTCCTAGAAGGTGAGTACAGAGACTGCGTAACAAATGCGCAAAGCAAATGCGCTGTTACAGCTTCGGTGTCATAATCTTTGTGTCAGTTATACGTTGAAGCTTGTATAAATTGTGGGTGTATAGTATCTTTAAGTCAAGGTGAGTTTCTTCGACTACTATAAATTCAATAGTTAAATTTTCTGATCGAATTCACTTAAAAAAAAAAAAAAAAATCTAAGACTAATCATTTTCGACCTTTTTTCAATCTTAAATTATTATAATTTAACTTATCATACAATTTTTTTTATTGTTTAGTATTAAGTAAATTTATTCACTTTTGCTTGTGTATATTATATGAATAATGCTGTTTGCAGTAATAAATTTCATGACCTACTTCAGTCGATGAAAAAA
This sequence comes from Microplitis manilae, assembly GCA_030273425.1. Classification (NCBI taxonomy): domain Eukaryota; kingdom Metazoa; phylum Arthropoda; class Insecta; order Hymenoptera; family Braconidae; genus Microplitis; species Microplitis manilae. The sequence goes on from CP092724.1 coordinate 8,810,267, forward strand.
AGAATCAATAGTTTCAATCGTTCATACCTACATCTACACACACACGCACACAAACACACACCCCCACACACACGCGCGCGCGCACGCAAATAAATATATATATATATACATATATATATATATATATATATATATATATATATATATATATATATATATTTACCACTATTTCTTTTGTTAGTTGTAAATAAAATCTGACCTCAAACATAATTGTATTATTTCATTTCATTAACTTGATTTACAATCGCGATTGTACTGAATCACAGAAAATTAAAACCCATCAATGCTTCAAACGGAATAAGTAAATATTCTGAAAGTTACTCTTTTGTTGGCCATAACAAAGAAAAACAGTCAAAATCGTAAAAATATAAATTGAACGTTGCAAATGATCTGAAACACAGTTTCTGTATTTCAGTTGAAAATCTAATAGAGCACGAAAAAACAGTATTGTAATAAATCTTATCAACATTAATGTTATCGATTTTTTTACGTTCAATTACGAATAAGAGCAATCGGTGAACTCGTTTAATACAAATAAGTATCCTAGATTCATCTTAAAATACATCTTGGTGAAAGTATTTGGAACTTTGGAAAACTTATCAGATAGCTATTTAAATATTCAAATATCGATAGCTATGGCAGCTTTATTTTTCTTATTTTTTTCTGTTTTTTTTCTTTTTTCCCATAGGATCCCTTGGGTTGCAACCCAAAAAAATTCCAAAGATTAAAAAAGGTTTGATTTATTCTTTGTTTTTTATGGCACATTCTTCATTCACTTGCTTATTTAATTCAATCGATCATTGAGCTCTGCATAATAAATTTTTTCGTATTTTTTAGCTTATTATTTATCTTTGAAGAAATCCTCCTTTCCGATTTAATAAGCCATTTTGATACTTTACATTTGATAAGCCATTTTAAGATTTTAGAAGATAATTGTCGTGGAATCACTTTAAGGGTTGATCTGTTGAGCTTCAACTATTCTCTTTAAATTTACAAATTATTTCCTTGAAAATAAATTTTATCAATTAATATTAGTTTATTTTATTGTTTATTATGGTTTTTACTATTATTTTAGCAAAAAATAAACGCATATGCATGTATATGATTGCATTTATATAATAAGTGTCATGACACTTGCTGTGAAAATTAAGGTGAGCTAAAAAACGGGGTAGCTACGAAATCCTAAGCTTTCCGAGGTGTAAATACGCTCAATTTAGTTTCTTAATTGTATTTGAAGCAAATAAAAAAAAAAATATTTTTGCGGGCAAATCGGGATACCTTAACAAAAAGTGAAAAGAAAAATTATTTTAAATATATTTATTCATTTATAAACGCCCCTCAACAGTTATACATAGTAATAATAACAAATATAATATAAAGTGTAAATAATTAATCCTCAACGTTATTATAACAACAATAATAACCAAAACAAAAACCATTAACGGTATTATGTTAAATTATGTGTATGTATTGTACTCAATTTATTTCTAATGATTGTAAATAAGTTTAAATTATTTTCAGATTGTTTAATAAAATGATTTCAAATTTTTTTTAATTTGATATTTATTTCATTACACTGTAAAAAATCGTAATTGAATTCAGAGTGGTTATAAATTCTATCAAAATTCGAATTCACTCCGTTACTCGGAGGTACGGAATTTTAAAAAATCACTTCATGTACGGAGTTTCATCATTAAAATAAACTTCCTTTGACGTGAATTTTACTCCAAGGCGATTAAATGAATAAAATAAAGTATTCGCTTCTAATTCACAAAGCTTTGATTCTCAATTTAATCGGTATTCAGTCTTCGAATTTTTTGCAGTGAATACATTTTTGTTTTTTTTTTATTTACTGAAGAATTACAATCTAACCTATAGGATATTAATTAAATTGAAAATCTCATATTTTCATTAATAAAAAATTATCCAGTGATGTTTTTTTATTTTGACAGGAATTTTATTTGCGTAAAGCGTTGCGGAAGATCTAATGGTTTGGTTCTTTTTAATCACTTGACTTCTAAGCTACGATCTAGTAGTTCAGTTGCCAGCTTATTAGAGTGTTAAATCAATCTTGCGTGATGTCTGATGCTATAAGCTGTACTTCTTCTTTAATGGTCATCATATGGAGGACTTAGTACAGGGGGTTGTTAGATACATACTAGGGCGCTTAGCTATTGTACTTAATGCTTTTGACTGGAATCGTTTAATGATTTCCCGGTTGTTGTTACTTGCCCGGGTAAAAAAAATTATATATAATTATGTATAATTATATATGAAAAATGGCCCTATATAATTATATATAACTATATATAGTTATATATAATTCCTATGCAATTTGTTGAATAAATTATGAATTTTTTTGTATAGTAGAGGCTCTATACTTTTTATTTAAATAATTTTTTTTTGAAAGTCCAAGTTTAATTTCAAAGAAAAATTATTCATGGAAACATTGATAATAAATATTTTTGTCATTATGTAATACAGAATGTACTATATTACCATCAAAAAAGGTACTTTCCACTCTGCCAAATAACGGAAAAGTACCTGGGCCAGAATAGTCTCAAGTTTGGAATTTAACAGTTCTGAAATAAGTTTCTAACCAGGGACACTACAAGTGGTGGGCGCGATCTCGTGGCGAGCACCAAACTACTCCCGCTGCTGCTTATAGCACCGGTGACTCCCCTCTCCTACATCCATATATATTAGGCTGTCCCAAAAAACACAAATACTTTTTTTTTAAACGCTTATAGGCCTAGAAGTTACTTTATATTATAAAAAAAATCTTCACCAAATTTTAGCCAGATATCTATAGACGAACTATCACAAATGGGGGTTTCCTTTCCTATTTCTGTCGATCTTTGAAGCCCCGTAACTTTTTCCCAGTTTGTTTGACGTACATAATGCGGAAGCACTTTTTTGTCGAGAATTTAATTTCCTACAAAATTATACTAGGTTGAATTTAAAAAAAAATTTTTTCACAGTCTTTATAACGAAAAACTGAAATGAAAAATGTTCGCGTGTATTTTAAATAAGAAAGGGGACCCCCATTTGTAATAGCTCAATTTTAAAGATATCATGCTGAAATTTAGTGAGAATTTTTTTAATATAAAGTAACTTTTGAGCCCATAAGAGGTTAAAAAAAAAAAACAAATTTTTTTTCTTTTGTGGTATCCAAAAATTGAAAGTATAAATAAAAATAAAAATTTTGGTACCAATCCGGGCTCTTAATAATGATATTAAGGTTTGCCTCAATCCATTTTTCTATTTTCCATTTAAATAACACGGGAAAAAAAATTTTTTTTTTTTTAGTTTCGTAGCTCACAAACCAATCAACGGATTTTTATACACAATAAAAGTTTTTGTAAGAAATTGAACGCTCTATAAAAAAGTCTCTTATCATTTTTTGATAAATCCCACTGTTCAAAAGTTATTTAAGCTTCAAGTCAAATTTATAGTAAATTTTGAGATTTTTTTTATTTTTCCGGCAAAAGTATCAATCTTATCAAAAAATGTCGTGGGAATTGTTTTGTAGATAATTTTATTCCTTACAAATTTTTATTAATAAAGTTTTTCGAAATTCCGCATTGTTCACAAGTCAGTTTCATTTCAATGTCAAGCTCTTAAAAAAATAGATTTCTGATTAATTTTAAGAGCTTGACATTGAATTACAAATAACTTGTGACCAATGCAGAATTTCGAAAAACTTTGTTCGTAATAATTTGTAAGAAATAAAATTATCTACAAAATAGTTTTCATAATATTTTTTGATAAGACTGATACATTCGCCGAAAAAGTAAAAAAACCTCAAAATTTACTATAAATTTGACTTGAAGCTTAAATAACTTTTGAACAGTGGGATTTATCAAAAAATAATAAGAGACTTTTTTTGTAGAGCGTTCAATTTCCTACATAAATTATTCATTGTGCATAAAAATCCGTTGATTGGTTTGTGAGCTACAAAATTAAAAAAAAAATTTTTTTTTCCCGTGTTATTTAAATGAAAAATAGAAAAATGGATCGAGGCAAACCTTAATATCATTATTAACAGCCCGGATTGATACCAAAATTTTTATTTTTCTTTATACTTTCAATTTTTGGATACCACAAAAGAAAAAAATTTTTTTTTTTTTTTTGAAACACCCATACATACATATAAATCTTTACTCCCAAGTTATTTTTCTCTCTGTTCTATTTTTATATAGAATTATCTATGACTCATATAAAATTATATGTTTTTATATATAATTACATATAATTATATATAACGCTGAGAAAAAATGACAGATGATCATATATAATTATATATGATTATATTGAATTATATATAATTTTTTTTACCCGGGTGCCATATCTCAGAGTTCGATCCTGTAGGTCCAGATTGGTTTGATTATCATTTACATGTAAGTAGTTTATTCTCAACTGATAATTAAGATTTTTAACTTCCCGCTGTGAAAATTAAAAATATTCAAAAATTCGTAAAGTTATTGTTATCACTTCGCTTTTCGAAAATCAAATTTTCATTAGATGTTGACGTTTTGAGGTCCTAGGAAGCTACTCTGATCATTTTCAGAATAATGGCCGAAAGTCTGTGTATGTGTGTGTGTGTGTGTGCGTGTGTGTGTGTCCTACTTCAAAAATCTCATAAGATCCGATAGCTTCTTATAAATTCTCATAGAAATTTAGTGAGAATCAATGAGTTCTATGGGAAGCGGGAGTCCTCTTCTCATAAAACTCACTGAATTTTATGAGATCGTACAGGAGTTATTTAAAAAAATTATTTTCTCATAGATTTTGATAAGGGATTCTTTATAAGGATCTATCGAAAGGATGAGATAAAATATTCACGGGATTTATAGGGATCTATAAGAAAATAATAAAATTTACAAAATTTCTATTCAGATGAGAATGTATGAGGAAATGATTTCGTCACTAACAACTGGAATTTATGAGAAAATAATAAAATTAGCAAAATTTTTGTTTCAATGAAAACGTATGAGGAAATGATCTTGTCACTAATAATTGGATCCTATGAAAGTATAATAAAATTTATAAACTTCTCGTTTGTATGAGAACGTATCCGAAAATATTTTTATCAGTCACATTTGGATTCTAAAAGAAAATAATAAAATTTGCAAAATTTCTATTTTAATAAGAACGCATGAGAAAATGATCCTGTCATTAATAATTGAATTTTATGAAAAAATAATAAAATTTATCATATTCCCATTTGTATGTTCAATGACTTGTTGTCTCATGTAAGTTACTGTATTTACGCATGTAAGCATATTAGTCAAGTCAAAAAGTGTCTTTTTGACGAAAACCTGTTCAAGACCACCGAAAATTATGATTAAGGTCTGATTTGATTCGAAATGGCATCTATAAAAAAAATTAAAGTGGGAATTCGGGGCTGGCAAAAATTGTAAGTTATTAACAATTTAGTTAAAAAAAAAAAAAAGTGGTTTGGTTTTTTGCAAATAGTTCAAAAACTATTTGAGATATCCAAAACCTAAAAAAAAATCTTAAAGAGCAGGAAATTTCAAAAAAAAAATCCTGCCTCCCTAACTGTACCAACAATATTTATAATTTTGATTTAGCGGTGAAAATGGGACTAAAAACGGGCAGCGGCGCATGCACGCGTGTTAATAGGATCAATAGCATAATCGAAAAAAATTATTTTAACCGATTAAATATAAATATTAAGAAATAAAAATAATTCGGTATTTTCAAAACACATGGATTAATAATAATCCACCAAAAAAAAATTTTACCCCAATTTTTCAATTAACTATGCTTTTGTTATTTAGTTCATTTTTACTCGTTGAAAGTTTATATAAAAACCCTGATTATTTTTAAACTAAAAATCCAGAATTTTTTCCACTTCTTAGAGCTATTCTTGAAAAGGTTTAGAAAAAATCACCGTTGGAAAAATTAAAAATTTCGATTTTTCACTTCTTTATTCACAATCTAAGGAATTGAAAAATTAAAAATGTAAATACGTAATCAAAAAATTTTATTTTTTATTCTTTTGGTTATTTTGTTTTCTTATTGCTAAAAACGACATAACAATAATTTCAAAAAATTTTTTACTTACATCGTTCAAATAATTGTTATAAACAAATGCATTGTTAATAAGATTTTAAAAAAATTTTTTTTGGGAATAAGATGCTTGATGAAAATAATGACTTTTAAGAAAAAAATCGTTCCTTAAAAAAGTTTTTTTATTGCTAAAAAGCGCATTTGCTAATTAACAATTTTTTTTTCTTGCTTAATATTAAGTAAATATTTTTTTTTTAAATCATAATTTATCATATTCTCTTGTATTATAAAAAATTAATAATTTTTCATTTGTTCATTAAACAAACAATTTGTTGTAAACAAATTAATTTTTACGCTATATTTTTTTGTAAATACTAAAAACAACCATGTGTTTTTTTTTATCGGAAATCATTTTAGGAATATCCGAGTCGAATTTTATCTGTTTTTTCTTGTAATTTAATCAATTTAAAAAAGTTTAAGACTGACATTTTTCAAGATTTTGAAAAAAAAGAAACAACTGATTAACTTTTTTTTAAAAACTGCGTCAATTGAATTTAAAACTTTTACAAAAAATAAAGAAAACATCATATTATCAAAATTTCAATAATAAATAAAAATAATTTTTTTTAAGCTTAGTCTTGGGCATATATAGTAATCGATAGCTTTAAGTAAAAGAATAAATTTTTATTTTCAAATGCATGTGGTGGCCGAGCGGGCTAAAGCACTTGACTTGAACTGTTCTCAGAGCTGATTCAGTCGAAGGGTCGACAGTTCGAGTCCCATCACATGTCGAAAAAAATAAAGATTTCTTCTTTACTGAAGTTGAAAAATAATATACAACTCCCAGTGACTTAAATGAGTTGTTACTAGCTGTTAAATTATTTTTTTAAACAAAGAAATAAATGATTTTATTTTCTTATTCACGTCAATTGAAAATAATTTCAAAATTTAAATTATTCCCCGGGAAAAATGATTAAGATCTGACCAGATATAATTATATCTGATCAGATCAAATTATATCTTGGCAGATCTATTTATATCTGATCAGATCAAATTATATCTTGGCAGATCTATTTATATCTGATCAGATCTAATATTTAGTCTATATTTCCAATTGATTCTCTTACGAAATGTAAGTATGGCGCATTCCTATATTCATTCCAATAAAAATGTGAACATGTACAACAAATTTTATAAAAGAATGAATGAGACATAAGTTGAAGGATTTGATAAGTTTCTATCGGATTATGCTTGGATTTGAATATTCTCATAGATTCTAATATGGACTATTATTTTTCGATGGGACGCTTTGCCGATTCATTCTCATAAAAATTTTTTTATGAGAATCTATCAGATTTTTTAAGCAGGGTAGTCATTAATTAATGAATAAATTTAAAATTGAAATAAGTTGAATGATAAAAATTATAGAAATCAAATTCGAATAAAATAAAATAAAACATTGTCACGACATTTAATGTGTGGAAATTACACAGAATGATGTTCATGGTACTAAGTAACTGAGGAAAATAAATGCGTACAGAATATTTAAATGAAGTAAATTGTATTGAAGATAAACATAATGAAAATTAATCTAACAAAATAAAATGATGATTAATTTTAATCAGAAAATAAAATTAATGTCGGAAAAAAGTTGAGTAAAATTGTTGAAATTTTTTAAATGAAATAGAATCTCATGGGAATGAGATGATATGTTAAAAGTGTGAATGATGGGGTAAAAGTCAATTGAGAATTTAATAAGTACGACCAGTGGCCAGAGTACTTAGGATTAAAGGTTTAGGATCAGATTTCCCGGCAGGGCAGGTAGACCATTTAATGACAGATTCGTTAATTAGTTAAGTAATAAGTTTTAGCCACGTAGAGTTTCCGGGCGACCGTGTAGAGTTAGTTTTAGTAAAAGTCCAGTGGGCCCGTGTGTGAAAATAAAAAGCACAGAAAACTTCTGTGTAGAATAAAAGTTCAGGGGGCTTAACTAGTTGTAAATAAATAAGGTCCAAGAAACTAATAGTTATAGAAAAATAAAGTCTACGGGACATTTAAACTATGTGCGAATAAAGACATAAATTGTGTGGATTTGAATAAACTGAATTTAAGTTAAATTTGTAAATTAAATTTGATAATTTAATTCCTCATCCTTCATTCTTACTAATTAATTTACAATGACTCGGATTGATATCTCATTATGTCTTATTTTTTTTTTAAATGAGTACCCGAAAATCTAACGTGTTTTCATACCAATGATTATTATTAGACACAGCTAAAATCGTTATAATTGGTTTATGAATTGTAGAGTAAACATCATCCAAAAGTTTATAAGCTCATAATCACTTTCTTCTTTAGTTGTATACTTCAGAAAATCCAGATTTATTCCCATACTATTTCAATATTAGACTCATAATGATAATTTTTAACTTCAGTAAATTTATTTGATAAATCTTTTGAACTAGTCATGCTGAATCACTTTTGTAATCAAAAGAGTTGGACCATTCTTTATTTCGTGTATGTTATAACATAAAAATAAGTATGACCTCATAAAATAAAACAAAAAACAAATTTCGGAGCAATGTTATTCTTTTTCTTTAAATAACCCAAGGATTCTATTTTTGTTATAACCATTCATATTTTTCGAATATTCTACGTAGTAAATTTTTTTTTTTATCTTTGTTACAGTGTATAGCCTTGTCGGCCTTTTTACACTTTTGCCTTTTCAATCGCTATTACTACCTCTTCTTTTCGCTCCTCTTTTTTCATGCTGCTGTGGACCGATTTGTGTTTCTGTACTGTATCATTACATATACCCCATCTTTTTTGCCGTGGGAGTATAGTGGCAAGGGGAAACCACAGAGAAAACCTTTTGCCAGTACAACTGTCTTTTTCAGAGCGGGTGAAGTTCCAGTGATCGAAAAAATTCCCATTTTACCGATCACTGGATCCTCAGTCCGCGTCTAGCGCACAGAGGCCTCCGATTAAGCGCAATGCATGGCTGAGCGGTTACCTAATCGTGCTCGGTGCTGCTTAACTTTGGTGATCGCCCGAGCCACACAAGAACTGATAGGCTGCCTCTGCCCATATGTTCTACGTAATAATATTTTGTTTGTATTTTGTTAGTAGATATTCCAAAGTCTACAGCAAGTATCGTTACTTCAACAGAAGAATCACCCGAAGAAAATTTAAAAGAAGACAGTGCAGTTGACACAACTGAAAACAATCTAGAAAAAGCAGCTACAAAGATACAAGCCGTATTTAGAGGACATCACATCAGAAAGAGTATGAAAGGAACAGAAGCTGCATCTCTGCAAAAACAGAACAAGGGAGAAGAGAGTGAACCCACAAAGGAACAACTACAAGATGAATTTCGAGCGGATGATGTCGGTAAGGTTTTTAATTAACTTAATTGATGCGAAATCATAATTTTAAATATTTCAGAAAGTGAGCCCTTACTGTTTTAGCACCATGGATAAAATGGCAGGAAAACGCCTGGAGTATTACACAATACTATATTCCGTTCAATTTAATCTATAACTTATTGAGCCACACCGTCCATCGTACGGTAATACACCAATTTTATATAGTGGAAACCTAAACATGCAAACCTTCTCAATAAGACAATTTATAGATAAATTGAAAATAATATAGATAGCCTGAACTGTAAATCGAACCCCGACCATGTCAGTATCGCGCCGAGTGCTCTACCAGTTGAGCTATCCGGCACAATACTATAATACGTTCAATTTAATCTATAACTTATTGAGCCACACCGTCCATCGTACGGTAATACACCAATTTTATATAGTGGAAACCTACCCAGTTCACTTCCGAGCTGATCTAACCTTTGATTTGACTTAAATAATCAGAGCGCCTATAGTTTTGGAAAGTAGAAAATCTATCAGGGACCAAACAAGTGGATAATAGCTTGTTCAAAACCCGAAAGATAACAAGTGGAGGAAGCTCTTTTCATAGAGTATGGGGAGAGGTTGCGTCCCACCACTTATCCATAAGCAACCTATTGACCAGAGACGGGAGACTGGTACTACGGGGCCTTTCCAAGCCCGTTTCGACCAGAGTCTCTTTATTTCCTGAGATGGTAGTAGTATTTGGCCCTGCCGACTGTGGTTAGATACAACGCGCATTGAGGATTTTTTATTATAGCTCTGATTAATTTCCACCTTAGTCGTCAATCGATTATATTTTTGGGCTAAGAGTGTCGTCTGGGGAGGAAATGGGGACAGCTTCACCGCACGTGCATGCCTGAAATGGATGAGGAAGAGGCCTTTCGTAAAACGGGGATAAATTGTAGTCCCATTACATTAATTAATTATCCAGTTCACTAATATTTTCACAACTGCTTCCCTCCAACCTCCCACTCTAATTCACACACTCTACTCCTTCTCTGCCACTCTCACATGCTTGCTTCTCTATCCATTCGTAGGCCCACAAAAATACAAGCCGCGAATTCATAGGTCTTTCCGTAGTGGGGACCATCATCAACAACGTGGAAGATTGACCGCAATAAACCTGATATTGTGCTCTTCGATAAAACCGCTCGTGACATTTATGCCATTGAGTTTTCAGCACCCATTGAATATAACATCATAGTTAAAGAAGAGCACATACACGAGATATATCAGGATCTCCTGTTTAAAATTGGTACACTTTACCCAGGCTACGGTGTTAAGCTTGTCGTACTCATTGTTGGCGTCCTCGGAGAGATGAAACAGACTTTAGTGTCTGCACAGGCTAGAATACCAACTTGTTTACCGCAAGTTGAGTTTCTGGAATCGCGGATGCAGAAGGCTGTTTTTCTTGGATCCCTCTGTCTACTTAGGCAACGAAACTTGGTCTGTTGCGCATGCTGACCATCATGTTGATGGAGCATCGTAGCAGTAATGATTTAGTGCTCAGGTAACCCGCATGAAAAAACAATATATGGTTAAAATATATGAAATCATATACGTTTGCAACAAAAAAATATACAATATATTATATTGTATATTATAAAAAATCATATAGCGATTTTGGCCGATTTAATATGATATTATATACAGTAGTAAATATATGTAAGTAAGTATAGTAAGTATATGTATTCCATATATGTAACTAATATGTTTTTTATATTAAGCTATATATACATTTACATTTACCTCATAATATACTGTATTGATATATTTTTTTTTATATTCCAAGAATATAAAATTTTTATATGAAATGAAATATATGGTAGCATATAATTTATTCAGTGTATGCATATGTATATGGGTATATTATATATTCGTATCAAATTAACTAATTTTTGAGACTATATTAAAATTTAGATTTAATTTAATTGGAGTTGATCATACGAATAAGGAACTTTTTTTTTCCATATGATAGAAATGTATATTTTTATGTATGATAAAAATATATTTTTTGTATATGATTGACATATATATTTTATATATGCTAAACATATACGGACTCGTATATGATGAATATTATATTTTGTAATATAAAAAAAATATATCAGAAAATATAGTTAAATTGGCCACATATATTTTCTGATATTTATCATATATTTTGACTATATGAGTTATTTTCATACAGAAAGGCTTTCAGTATATATATATATATATATATATGTATGTATATATATATATATATATATATATATATATATAAATATATATATATATATATATATATATATATATATATATATGGTGATACGCTTAAATATCCGTGGACAAAATATCTGCGACAAAATATCCGCAAAAAAATATCCACGGACAAAATAACCACACGACAAAATAACCAAACGACAAAATATCCGCGGACAAAAAACCTGTAGACGAAATATCCCTAAAAAAATTCAATCATTTATTATGACTTATTATTATAATCATATGTAATTTCGCATTAAGTATTCGATGAATTAAATGATAAATGTTTCAAAAATATGATTTTAATAACTTTCTCTTACTGTTATTTTAGGTATGAAAAGTTTGATGTGATGAATTCATCCCTTTATTACGTCAGTTTTCGGGATATTCGGTCCGTAGATATTTTATTGCACATACAAAAAATTCGTGAAAAAAGAGCGCAATAATTTACACCTATTTATGTATGCATGAATCACATGTATTTTCGCATAAAGTATTTGATGAATTAAAGATAAATGTTAATAAAATATTATTTTAATAACTTTCTTCTGCTGTTATTTTAACTATGAAAATTTCAATCTGATGAATTCATATCTTTGATATGTTCATTTTTAGGATATTCTGTCTGTAGATATTATTTCCGCGGATATTTTGTCGTGTGGTTATTTTATCGTGTGGTTATTTTGTCGTGTAGTCATTTTGTCTGCGGATATTTTGTCGCGGATATTATGTCGCGAATATGTTGTCCGCGGGTATGTTGTTACGCAACCATATACATTTATATATTAAGGTGCTTTGTTTAAAACGACTATTTTTTTTTCTAGTCCATCGACGGAATAATGTTCTAAATATGTAAGAAAAAAAATTCTCACCAAAGATGAATTCTTAATTTTAATTTTAAGTACTCGCTAAATTACGCTTTGTAACTGGCCTCACTGGTAAAATATCTTAAAGCCAATTTTTTCCCGGAATGTTATACGAAAGTCTCTCCTATTACACTTCCTTCGTCTTATCTTAACTTAACTCAAATACCCTTGTTTGACTATCGGAAGGTTATTTAATTACTACCTCTCTCAGTAAAAAATAATTGTTTCATACTTTTTATACTTACATATGGATGTGTTATATGTATTTTCATATTTTCTTCTTATACATTATATATGTTTTCAGCGATGATTTCGTTAAACGCTACTAAAATCTTGGATAAAACAGCGATTTTTCCAATTTTGAGATGTTTAATTGGACTTATCTCGAAAACTACTAGTTTTACAGTATTGTCTTACATAACTTTTTTTGTAGGAAATAAAATTCCCTACAAAAAAGTCAGATACAATTTTGTCGTAAAGTTAGCGGTTTGCAAGTAAAATAAAAAAAAACATGAAATTCGAGAAAAAATTGGCTTTAAGATTTTTTACTGTTGAGGCCGGTTACAAAACATAAATTAGCTACAAGCACTTTCAAAGAGTAAATATTCCTCTGTGATTTTCACCTATGGCCGATCAAATATCTTGAAATGCCGCGAAGCTATAGATAATTGAAATAAAAAAATTAAAATTTACGTGTTAATTAAATGGGAAAATTTCAAATTCATTTAGCGAGTACTTAAAATCAAAATTAAGAGCTCATCTTCAGTGAGAATTTTTTTTTCAATGTGTACAATAATATTTTGACACGGGACTAGAAAAAAAAAATAGTCATCTCAAACGAAGCACCCTAATATATATATATATATATATACACTGTGAAAAATTCGCGGAGTGAATGCGGAGTGAATGAATTTTGAATTATTCACTCCGCTCGGAGTGAAATTTACTCCACAGGGGAGTTTTTGCGAAGTACATAATTTTTAATTAATTTAATTCCTCCGGAGTGAAATTCACTCCGGAGGGGATTTTTAAGAATATATTTAATAGAATATAATTACACTTAATATAATCGAAGTAAAAACTCGTGTATAAAATTACTGATCAGCTAATAGGCACGCACACACCCACACACATATTCGAACACACACACGCACACACAATCAAGCACTCGCACATGCGCGCACGCACACATTCGCACACATTTGCACACTCGCACACATTGGCACACACGCACACATTTGCACATGTGCACTCACGCACTCATTTGCACACAAATACACACACACGCATACCTTTGCGCACACACGCACATATTTGCGCATCCTCACAACTCCCGCACGCACACATTCGCACACACGCACACCCGAACACACACACTATTTAACGGCTTAATATAAATTGAAATAAATTAATTTAAGTATTAAAACTCCGGGCCGGAGTGAATTGGGAGTGGAATAAAATCCGCGTCACTCCGCAATCACTCCGCCAAAAGAAAACTCCCCATTCACTCCGCATGGGGAGTGATTTTTTTTAAAACTCCGGAACTCCGAGTGGCAGAGTGAATGCGGAGTGAATTCGGATTTAATTTCACTCCAAATTCACTCCGGATTCACTCCCGATTTCTTACAGTGTATATATGGGGCATTCCACGCCAAATCGGACGGTTTGAAAACTTTTAATTTTAGATTTCCTCAATTTTTTTTAATTTTTTTGTACCCATCAAAAAACTCTTTTTCCGAAATGTTGAAATTTTTTTGATCACCGGTTCAAAAGATATCGAATTTTGAAGAAAACCGCACTTTTGATGGTTTTTGACTGATAACTTCTTAGGTAATGGTTTAAATCAAAATACTCACTGAATAAAAAACTACCATTTTCCCATGTTCTTTTGGAAAAAAAATACAAAAAAATTATTTCAAGTGTTTTAATACGTGTTTTTTTATTTTTAAAATTTAAATTACATTTTTTAAAGTGAGTGCATATTTTGATTTTCTTTAAAATTTTTTACAGAAAACTACTACTCAAACCACAACTTTTTAGGCCAGTCTGGTCGTGGGTTCTCAATGGCTACTATTTTTTTTCGATTTTTGAAAATTAAAAAAAAATTTTTTTTTCTCTATTTTATCAAATTTTATCAATAGTTTTTCGCTTTCAACGTATTTTGAAATACTTCATGTATATTTTTTATTATAATAAGCATAGGAAATTGTTGATAATTACAAAAGAATACGCGAGAGATTTATGAGAATATTTTTAAATTTTAAATGAATGTTTTTTTTGTATACTGTTATTTATCCAAATAAAGAAAATATTTATTGCATGCGATTTTAATCCTAAACCAGCCATCTACCGACAAAACTTACCAAAAAAATATTTAGTACCGATTACCAAATATTTTTTTGGTGGAAACAATTATTTATTTTACCATAATGAGATTTAATTGAGATAAAAAAATGATTTATTAAATTATAGTAGATTATGTGAATGGGCACAAAATATTTTTTTCTCCCAAATAAGTGATTAAAAATTTTGTTACTAAATCCATTTAGTACTAGGTAATAAATCCTTCTATCAGTGCAGGAAGTTGTATTGAAAATAATCATTAGTCATTTTTAATTATTAACAATTCCCTATGCTTGTTATAATAAAAAATATACATGAAGTATTTCGAAATACGTTGAAAGCGAGAAACTAGTGATAAAATTTGATAAAATAGAAAAAAAAAAAAATTTTTTTTAATTTTCAAAAATCGAAAAAAAATAGTAGCCATTGAGAACCCACGACCAGACCAGCCTAAAGAGTTGTGGTTTGAGTAGTAGTTTTCTGTAAAAAATTTTAAAGAAAATCAAAATATGCACTCACTTTAAAAAATGCAATTTAAATTTTAAAAATAAAAAAACACGTATTAAAACACTTGGAATAATTTTTTTGTATTTTTTTTCCAAAAGAACATGGGAAAATGGTAGTTTTTTATTCAGTGAGTATTTTGATTTAAACCATTCCCTAAGAAGTTATCAGTCAAAAACCATCAAAAGTGCGGTTTTCTTTAAAATTCGATATCTTTTGAACCGGTGATCAAAAAAATTTCAACATTTCGGAAAAAGAGTTTTTTGATGGGTACAAAAAAATAAAAAAAAATTGAGGAAATCAAAAATTAAAATTTTTCAAACCGTCCGATTTGGCGTGGAATGCCCCATATATATATGTATATATATATATTAGACTGGGCCAAAAAAATCGACTGATTTTTTTCTCTTTCGATACTGTGAAAATATTATTCCTGATGACCAAAAAAAATTATTGTGCAAGTTTGAGCCCTTAATATTGATATTAAGAGGTGTATCGTTACGACTATGGGTTTTTTCACAAAAATTTAATTTTTTACTCAAAATTCGTAAATCATCTATCTGAAAAATTTGGGAATGTATATTTTAAAAGGAAATTGAATTCCTTACAAAAAATCTTTCTTAGTAAATTGACGTAAAACGAGCGGTTTCCATGTAATCGTGCCTTAAACATTGATTTGTTTTTTAAATTCTTTGTTTCTATTTTAAATTTTTATAGCTACTAGAAATATTAAAATTATTTCTAGTCAAGATACATATTCTTGAAGTAAATTAAATTAAATTAAATGCTTCATAAAAAAGATCTTTTAACTTTTTTTGCTAAATTCACTCCTTCGACAGTTATTCAAGGTTGAAGTTGAGTCAAAACGACTTCAATAACCTGAATAACTTTTGAAGGAGTGAGTTTAGCAAAAAATGTTAAGACCTTTTTTTACTGACATTTCTTGCAAATCCTTAAATTTTTTCAGAGTGATGTTTATTCGATTTATATTTTTTTTTCTAATTGAAAAATAAAATTTTTTTAACCAGCCTTATTTCTCATAACACCATGCTAAAAATTTTTGAGAGTGCTCAGAGAATTTTCAAATTTAGAAAAGAAAAAAAAATAAAAACAATGAACTTAAATGGTAATCATCGAAAAAATTTGATTTATTTGAAAAAAGTCAGATTCAAAAATATAAAAACGTTCTGAATAGTTTGTATTTGTATTTTTTTTTTTTTTTATACAGTGTTCAAAGACGAAGAAAATGAAAAAAAAAAAGTTTTCGTTTGGTCCATTTTTGGACAAATGCTAGGAATTCAAAAAAAAAATTATTTTGCACTCATTGTTTTATGGCTAAAAGAGCTTGGATTCGAGTTATAAATTTTCAAATATCCCGAAAATTGCTTTGTTCAGAATAATTTTTGCAAATAAGTTTTCATATCTAAAATGGATTATTTATCCGTTTTTAAGGGGACCCGTTGATCTAGAGGCTGAAAATTTCATGATTTAAAAAAAAATTTTTTTTATATGTTAATCAATATCAAACCTTTTGAAATTTTGAGGGATTATTTTATTGTTATTAGTATATACAAAAATGCTTATAACTAAGAAAAAAAATTATTTTTAGTATTTAAAAGATGGCGTTGAAGCCAGATCCTTTAAAAAAAGGGACCCGGGCGGCGTAGAACAATTCAGCTCTTCTATGAGTCTGAAAAAAAAAATTTCATGGATTTTTAATCAGTATAAATATACCTATAGCCGGTACTAGAATAAAAAAAAAAAAATTTTTTTTGAAGAAGTGGCACTTTGTTGAAAGTTTTAGTCCAAAAATTGCCTTTTTTTTTCATAACATTTTGCATGTTAAAAGATAGAAATATTCAACGCAAAAATTTTATTCTAGTACCGGCTGTAGCTGTTGGTGTATTAAATAACATATTTAAATTTGAAAGCAATCGACCGGATAGTTTTTTTTTTTTCAACTGCGCCAGGCAGAAAAAAGTAGTTTCGAGATAAACGCGTTTAAAGTTTTAGTTAAAGAAATTCCGAAGAAAATTAGATTTGAACATATACTTACGATTAATCAGCTATTTCAGCACCATATTTTTTTCTTGTGCACTTCTTCGGTTTTTCTTGTTTTTCATTATATGTTGACTTGTTTATCATTGTTATAACTTAGGTATAGAAACTAAAGCAGATGTTTTCCGCCGCACAATAGAATAACAATTACTTACTCGGCCGGCCTACTAAATAGCTTTTAGAACATGAAATACTGGGAATATCATCACCATATTTTCACAGTATATTTTTGAAATACTATACTTTCGAAATATGAAAAAAAAAAATTTTTTTTTTTGAAATTTCTAGACCACCGGGTCCCCTTAAGTTTGTTATCAATACCCGATCGAAATTTTTTATGCTACTGCTGTTGATTTTGATTTAAGTAAATATTGCGTGTTTAAGATCGCTGCGATCGTCCCTATTATTTAACACTTGTTACGTTAGGGTTTACGTACAAACTGTATTTGAGGTGTTTATATACAGCTTCTCGTGAGTCTAACCCTACTAGCTCAGATTGAGACTCGTCTTTATTAATTTTTACCCGAACTGTTCTTGCAATATAAACTAATACTAGTACTTAGCCTAAATTGGAGTTCGGTAAGATATTCTAGATGTCCGTAAACTTGCTTATGTGGTGATCCTCCAGGGTACCCCTCTTGGAACCGTGATATATGTCCTCAGCAGCGGCTTCTCTTACACTTAATCATATAAGTTAGATAGGAAACTGAGGTGAATTAACTCAAACACTGGTTTAATGTTAATAGAAGAAATGTTTATTTATAAAATAAATAAATAAAAAGCCTGTTTATTTCCTACTAATTAATAATTACATTGTTTTTTTTTTTTTTTTTTATTATTAACTGAATTTATATTATTAAACATTTTACTAGTTTTTTTTTTTTTTTTTTATTGAACTTAATATATTTCCTTATTGGTTTACCTATCAACTATTAGCTTAGCTAACATAATTTGGTTTTAAATATACATAATTTGTAGGAACCCCATTATTGGGTGAAGGCCTCCTCCAAAAATATCGAATTGTCTCTGTCTTGTGCAATCTGTTTCCAGTTTGGACCGGCTGTACCTATGATCTCTTAATCCCAACGTGTTAGTGGTCTTCCCCTGCTCCTTTTGCCCGGAGGTCCTCTCCATAAAGTCACTTATGTGGTTTATCTCTGGTCTTTAAGTCTTGCTACATGACCAGCCTATTTCCACTTAAGTTTTTGGGCGTACTTCAATGCATTTGTTGCTTTGGTTATGGATCTTATTTTTGTGTGTTGTATGTTTTGTTTGTTTGTCTCATTTCTTTATTTTTAGCATGCTGCGCTCTAGTCCTCTTTGGCAAGTAGTGATTAGATTTTTTATTTTTGAAGTGAATTTCCATGTCTGGCAGCCGTACGTCAAACTTGGTAGGAGGCTGGAATTCATTACTTTCGTTTTGATGGTAATAACAAGGTTACTTTTAAAAATTTCTTTTAAACTCCAATATTTGTTCCACGTTTGTTGTATTCTTCTTTTCACTTCTAGTTCGTCATTTATCCGATCAAAACAAATTCGCTTCCCTAGATAGATGTATGAATCTGTATAATCGAGTGGCACTCCATTTATTGTTATTAATCTTCTCCATCTATTTGTCATTGCCATAGTCTTAGAGAGATTAATTTTTAAACCCGCCTTGACACTAGCTAGCTGTAGAGATTTCATCATTAGCTGCAGCTGGGTGCTGGATTCTGATAGCAACACTAGGACATCTGCAAAATGATTGTTAAGAAAATAAGTTTATGCACTTTAAGCCAGATTGAAGAGTAGAATTTGAATTAAATAAAGCAAAATCTGTAAAAAATATTAAATAAATCACAGCACTAAAAGAACACATGTATGCTCAACAGAGTCGCACCATATATTCAAACGTTTATTTAACTAACGTTATTCTACTTGCCACAACGCACACATACTGGTTGCAAATATCTGGTATTAGTCGACTAAATGCGTTTAATACCGGTTAATGTTACTGTAACTACGCTTATAGCACCTTTATCAATTGTACTAAATAACAGCCTGGTATTTACCCGATAATTATACAATACTAACTGATTATTGTATTCATTAACTAATTGTAATTAATACACTGAATAACAAACCGAATTAACTAAGTGTAATTCACTATAATGTCCGGTTATTACTGACTTTATATCTAGTATGCAAGCTACTCGTTACAAGATACTCGTTACAAGACTAAATGCTTTTAAAGTAATTGATGATAATTTCTGATATTAGACCGAGTTATCAAAGGCAAAAAGTGCCAGACCAAGGTGATGAAAGTGCGTTAGCACGCCCGTTTATAGCCTTCGCGCCATATTCTATCGCACGACAATTATCACCCCGAATTATTCCGGAGGCGCACGATCCTACATCGTAACACACTACTTAAATAACAATCAATTTTTTAAATAATCAAAAAATTAACTCTTTTCAAACGATTTGGCAACCTTGTTCAAATTAATTAAGTTGGGCACCAGGTAATTTATTAATCACCAATAAATAATTGTCGAAAAAGTCAGCTCAGGGTCGTGAATTGGGGAAAAGTCCGGCACTTAAGATTACGATAAATGATTGATCAGAATTGAACAAAATTAATTAGTCATATATTAAACAAACGAAATAATTGATCGGTATTACAAAAAGTATTGGTTACAACAAAATATAAATAGCCGTGGTCGGCGTGGTTCGATATAAACAAAAGAAATTTCTCGCAAATGTTGTAGTGATCGAAACACAAAAATTAGTTCACACTTAAAAAAAAACAATCGGTTCACGAAATACAAATCAGTTATTTTATTGTCCCAAGACACATATACACTAGGGTGCTTTGTTTCCGGCAAAAGTATTTTTTTGATTGCTCATCAAGCAAAATATTGTTTTTTATGCTACAACAAAAATTCCTGCCAAATTTGAGCTCTTAATTCCTATCCTAAGTACTTCCCATTTGATTTCCAAGATTTCCCATTTAAAATACACGTAAATTAAATTACGTTTTTTTTAACTTTCTAATAGTCAACTGCGTTTTATGATATCGACGCGGTTTCGGTCGCAAATTGTAGGGCATTTGGTGTTCTTAATTAATTAATTGATTATTATTTCACAAAATGCATTTTACTTGTTCATAAAAAAATCGGTCGTACACTTTATTCAGTTCTCGTGCCGATGCTTTGGCTTGTTCACTTGTTCACGAAGGCGGTTATGGTCAGTCGACATGATTTCTCGCAATTACTTGTTCGTTGATCAAAACTCGGTTCGTTCTCGAAAATCGTAGATCAAATTGTTCAAACATCGGAATTAAAATTATTCTTGGTCAGAGTCGAATTGTTTAAATGCAAAAATGCGGCGGTTCAGTCGGTGCCTCAATCGGATCTCTCATTTCAATCGATGCGGTGGATCGATTACTCGATCGAAGTGGAAATTTTTGATTCCAGATCTCACTAGAATTTGCTCATCAGGTAACTATTTATTATTTCAAACAATTTCAAACCACGAGTCGATGTCGAATTTTTCATCATTTTACAATATAAATGTATATATATTAGGGTGCATTATTTTAGAGCAACATTTTTTTTTATCAAGTCCCACCTGAAAATCTCGTAGTCGCTGCAGCTTCGGTGAGCATGGAGAAATTTTTGCTCTCACTGTTACAGGTGGCGTGTCTGTAGTTTCACTAATGCACGAATCTTAGACTTTCTGCTGCGAAATTAATGCCGGATATTCGTACTTTCGACCGAGTTATAAAGAAAAATAATATACACTACACGGGCAGAAGTTTATAAGCCCTGAACTGCGTAATAAGATGAATTTCAAACTTTCTGCCCTTGTAGTGTACTACCCACCCGAGCTCCCTTTTACTGAGATTTGGCTTGAATAATTAGAGTATAATTTGCTCGGAAAAGTCGAAAATTTATCAGGGGATGAACAAGCGGATAATGGCTTGTCAGGAACCCGAAAGAAACAAGTGGAGGAAATTTTTTGCATAGGGTATGGGAAGAGCTTGCGCCCTACCACTAATCCTACGCAAGCATGTTGACCAGAGCTGGGAGTCTGATACGACGGGGGGCATTTCCAATCCCACTGTGACCCGAGTCTCTTTCTTTCCAGAGATGGTAGCAGTGTTGGCCCAAAAGAGGTTGGACTCGTGTTGGATGTTGGTTCGGCACCCACACGCAAAGGATCTCTGATTCTAAGGGTTATAACATCCGCCAATATTTAGCTTGCTCCATGTTTCGCATTATGGTAGAAAAGAAGGGATTTCGCAACGCTAATATGCCCAAAAGGGTGAGAAATCGGCTTCCGGTCGACAGAGGTGGATTTCGGTCCCGCTACATTAATTAACTCATTGTAAAGTACTACACTATTTATTTATTTACTTCTAAATATACATTCTATAGAGGTATTTGACACCTGAACATAGAAACCAGGACATACAAAGTTACTTATAAGCGACTACATATACACAGTAAGTTAACTATACAAAGTACAAAGTTAAAAGTATCATAACAAAATGATTGTGCTTATATTACAGAATGCAATGGAAAAGATACATAGAGACTATTTAGTCAATTGTTCTTATCCAATTTCTAATTTTTTTACTTAACAGATTCCTAGAACAGTTTTGGTACTAATTAATTCATTAATTTTAGGTAACATTAGCAGCCATGCTCGAGTGTTTGTTTGCCTTTCAGCGTGAAGTAGCTTACTATTGTTATAATAATATTGAAGTGCATGAGCAATAAAAGAGCATTTTATTTTTAAAGGCAACTTCAGTTTATCCTTTAATCGAATTTTACGTAATAGTTTAATTTACATACATGAAACTAACAGTTTATCAGTGTTATCGTAGGCCCCACCCCATACAATAATTCCATAATTAATTGTGCTATATTACATTGTCACATATTACTTTCAGAATTGTAGGTTGAAACGAATTACTTAGTTTATAAAACAAGAATATAAAATATTCAATTATTTTTATGAGTTCAATAGCATGTTTGTTTTATCTCATGTGACTGTCAAAGTATATTCCAAGATATTTGCAATAATCAACTCTTCTCAACTCACTATTATTGATAACACAGGTCCACAAAAAATAAAGTGGTCTGTGCTGGGTGTTCGATAAAGATTTTCCGACGTATTTTTTACCGCTGAATATGAAGTCAAAATTGGGGGTCAAACTACAAAAAATGGAGAAAAATAAAAAAAAAAAAAAAAACGATCAAATCCATGATCTAGTAGTAATTTCAGTATGTTATAATCAAATTGCAGTTTTTGCTTTGTTTCTCTTTGTAGTATCTATCAGTGATTAGCAAATATATTTATTTGCCACTTATTGTGTCTTATTGAAGTCTTTTATCGAATGAATTTTGTCTTTGATATAAAATAAAACGTCAGGACATTGAATTGGTATATTTATCGGCAAAACCTGCTACCACGTAGTGTTTAGACTACGATGACAACTGTCCTTTAACGGGATGTGTAGAATGCTTCGTTAGTCAACATTTTGTGGTATCAAATCCAGCGAAAGCGCGCTGTTTTGAAGGAAAGCGCTAGAATATGAGAATGATGCCGTAGTGTGTCCGATGACTAGTTGACATTGTCCTCGTCAAAGTCGGAAAGCCCTCATACTTAGGCCTGGGGAGGTATAAGGGTTATCACTCCTAGGGCGGCTGACTTACCTGCGATCGGACCAGGTATTCTAGCGTGCGGAGTTTGTTTATTTTAATGGATTGTAATGCTTCTTCTACTCAAAATTTAGCTGGATCTTCTAGTACTCATGACGATCATGAATGTTCTAAGAATCCTAATCTCTTTTGCTATGTTTGTGCAAAATACATTGGGATGAAAAATATAAAGAAACTCCCAGATAGGTTTGTGACTTTGTATGAAAAGTGTTTCAATATTAAAGTTTCTCTCAATTTAAGAAATTGGATACCTAACGTCGTTTATGGTTCATGCTATAATATGGTTAACCGTATAACAGAGGGCTTAACCTTGTCAAGTCTGGCCGCACCTTAGTATTTATTATAGTTGACTATAATGGCGCCACTGGA
Source organism: Microplitis manilae (assembly GCA_030273425.1). Classification (NCBI taxonomy): domain Eukaryota; kingdom Metazoa; phylum Arthropoda; class Insecta; order Hymenoptera; family Braconidae; genus Microplitis; species Microplitis manilae. Next base: position 8,833,805 of record CP092724.1, read on the forward strand.
AGATGGACTCAGCCTTCCAGAACCGGATGTTATTAAATTTATTTGAATTAAATTAATCAATCAGGGTCGCTTGTAATATTTTGTGAAAGAGTAGAGAAATCGTGGAATAGGTTGAAATAAATTTATAAATAACCTTCCAATTTTAATTTTAATTATTACAGCACCTTGATTTTTCCTTTTATTTTCCCTTTTAATTATGAAAATTAATATTTCCTTACGACAAACTAAATTTTCTCTTATGGCAAACTAATACTCTTATGACAAACTAATTCTCTTATGGCAAACTAATTTCGTCCCCTGGACGTTTCCACACTCACACACACTCTAGATTAAGCGTCTTTCCGGACGTTTTCACACTCACACACGCGTTAAAATACCGTCCACTGGGCGTTAAACCTGAATATTTTATTCCCAGGACATTAACCTTCATAACCCTTAATATCGTCCCTGGACGTAAACCAAATTTCACATTAAAAGTATCCCCTGGATTTATTCGTAATCTAACTTAATATTGTCCACCAGACCTAAATCACAGACACAATTTATTTTACTTAACACTAACTTTGACTCTACTTAAACTTTACTTGCTTTGTACTATCAATATCATCACTATCTTTTCCTCAAAAATTTATGACTCCAAATTTCCAGTATAAAATTCCTACATTAATTCATTCTCATTACAACTTTATTAACTTATTTAAGTCACTGAACTACATTCATTAATTGATTGATTTTGGTTTAATTTAAGTATTAATTAATTATTTTTCACTGATAAATTTCACTATTCCCTTTAATTTCATACATTTATTTTACTCTCGACAAAATAATCTGTTCTCTTATTTTACTCAATCTCAATTTATCAAAAATTTTCTAGCGTCTTTTTCCGACTCCAATTTATTTTATTTAGAAATTTTATTTATAATTATTTTATAATCAATTTTAGACTAGATTAAGTTTATGAATTGACTAGAAAAATCGGCCAGTGAGTTGCCGTCATCCGGGCCTGAATTTACGGACGGATTCTAGTAAATTATTTATTAGATCATTAATTTGGCCAATGGAATAAATTCCGGCCTGAATCAAACAAAAAAATTAATTTATAGTGGCCGATGGGCCTGCAATAAATTAATAACTTAATACTGAGTTTAATAGAATTGTTTACTGGATTACTACGTGAAAAATTCATTTTATTCCGGCTGATAGGCCTTGAAAAAATAATACTCTGAGTTACAGACGAAATTATGGCGGCAGAACGAGACGCGATAGAACATGAGAGTTGACGCGTGGTTGAGACTGCCGACGGGCCTGAAACTACCAAATTATCTTATGCAAAACCACGGAAGGATATTAAGCAATTTACTATAATTAATCCGGCCAGTTAAAATTTAACTATAGGCCTTAATTAATTATAATTCACCTCCAATTAATTTTAGCAACACTCGATGAATGGTGGCTGCTGTCTGCTGTCGTGCTATAGCTGGTGTATTGCTGCTTTTCAATTCTCCGTTGCCGATAGCTTCCTGCTCTTAGATGTTCGTCTCCTCGTTCCCTTTTTCGTTTCATATAGATATATTTTTAATGGTTATTAATAATCTTTCAATGAACAGTACGCATTAGTATATCATTTTACTTCATTAAGATATCGGCCAATGGGGCCTGATACTCAATTTTTATAATTTATTAATAAATCGCCTCGTTCCACGTGAAGCGGAGACGGACTTAGATATTTACCTGAATATTATTATGCGTCCGGCCACTTTAGTCGTTTGACTAACTCTGCTCAATTTCACGTTCCACAATCTTAGATATACTACGCTCAACTTTGGTTCACTCCCCCGGAAACTTATTCTTACTTTTCTTAACTTAGGGAAGTGACGAATGTTCGGGCCTCAGTGATCCATGTGACACCCAGTGACTAGTCGCATTACTAACCCACAATTTACGAGTTCATTGACCGGTTATCGACAATAAATAATTTCCCAATTTAAATATTTAAATTTTCAGATCTTACTGAATCACCCTGCTACAACCGATTTGAGAAGCACCAGAACAAGGAGAAACTTAAATTTAAAACTCCAGCTATATAGAAGAAGCCTCTCGGTGCAAGTGATTGCTGCTTTTACATGACAAAAGTTGAGACTGCGGGCCGAATCCATAAAAACAAAATTTCTTATTTATCTGTATCAGGTGTGCAACAACCAGTTGCAAGCTTTATAGAAGGTTCAGAAGATAATACGTCACAAGACAGCCTGACCAGTGGATTCGATACAATGGAAGTCGACGTCGATCCGGAAAATGTAGCTCTCAATGACGAAGAGTTTGCAACTGGCAGTGAATCCAATTCCAGTGAACCTGATGAAAAAGTTCCTTCAAGCAGTGAATACAGGCCGATCGGTGAAGAGAAAAAGCAAGAAAAAATACGACCAAAAACATCTAAATGGTTTATTTAGAGAAGCTAAGCTCTCAAAAGAAGTGGCTGAAATATTGGCTTCGAGTATGAAAAGGAGAAAAACTCTGACAAAAGATACTAAAGTTTCATTTTATCGGAATCGAGAGGAGGCTTTCCGTAAATATTTTGAAAAAGAAGAAGATTTGCTTTATTTCACTAATGTGAAAGGACTTGTGGATGAATGAAAGCCAAATTTATATAAACCTGAAGATTGGCGGTCATTCATTGACTCTTCTCAACGCAGTCTTAAGACAGTTCTTCTTTACAACACCAACAAGTTTGCTCCTTTACCTTTATCTCAATCAACTGTACTTAAAGACGAGTGCACAAATCTAGAAACTGTCCTGAAAAAAATTAAGTATGAAGAACATAAATGGCAAGTATATGGTGGTTTGAAGATTTTGTCCATGATCCTGGGACAACGATCTGGATTCACGAAGTATCCATGCTATTTATGTATGTTTGACAGTAGAGATTGCAAAAATCACTACGTCAAAAAAGTTTGGCCTTCGAGACCTTCATTTAGGGTCGGATCACATAATATAATAAGAACAACGCTTGTTGATCCAGCTGAAATTCTCATTCCTCCTCTTCATATTAAACTTGGGTTAATAAAACAGTTTGTGAAAGCTCTTGAAAAAGATGGAGAGTGCTTTACAAACCAGCGTCAAGTGTTTAAGCATAAATCAGATGGGAAATTGAAAGAAGCTATCTTTGATGGACTGAAAATCCGGACGTTGTTCAGAGATGAAACATTCGTTTCAGTTATCGATGAACAAGAGAAAGCATCATGGCTAAGTTTCAAGGAAGTGTGTACCAAATTTTTAGGTAACACCAAGGATGCTGATTACGAAAATATTGTGGCCAATATGATCGCAAACTTTCAGCATTCAGGTTGCCTAATGAATTTGGAACTTCACTTCTTAAATCGCATCTCAACCACTTTCCGAAGAACAACGGAGACTTTAGTGAAGAGCAAGGAGAGGGATTTTAGTAAGAGAAATCCATTGCACAGGTCCACTGATCTCTATACTAACTGAATAGCTTATACATATTGAAGAATGTCGAAAAAATATGCTTTGCTCGGAGCGAAACCAACGCCGCCAGATAGTTGTCAGAGAACTAATAAGGATATAAGAGCGCAGGCGTTAAATATGAAAGGACATACGTAGGGAACGTTAAATTATGAGAATTTTACTTTGATGTGTGAAAACTTATTTTACTAGAGTAATTATCGGCTTAAATAAATAAAATTGATTATTGAAAGAGTAGCAAATGTAATTAGCATATTATATATTAGTAAATTATACAGTATATTATATAGTAGTAAATTAAATAAATCCAGCTTATAATCAATATCATTGGCTACACCAATATTTTTATCTAGCTTACAATTAACATATTACCAGAGTGTTCAAATCTCCCGCGCTCTCATTATCATTCTCACGGCGGATAAGTGATCGATGCTATAGTCAATACTACAGTCGATCTCCTATCAATCATAGGCGGCTCCACTAGTCGCATTCTCATCGTAAAGACCGCTCGAGTGGGAATGAAGAAGACGGAAGTTCTATCTCTCTCACACGTTTGCGCTCTCTCTCAGATATATTGCTTAAAGTGTTCTCATGGCTGACGCCTCGTGCATTTTATTATCTCAGTGCATTTTGCATAATATTTTTGCTCTCAGTAAATTATCTCATTGTATTCTCAATAAAATTAGCTATCACCGCGTGTACCGGTATTATTCCCACCACGCCATTTTGGCCACGTGTGCCACGCAAGTGATAATTAATTAAATAAAGACTAAAGCAGTTTATCAAGTGCTTTCTCATGAAAATAAGTTCTCATTTTTGGATATAGTGTAAATAAAATATTGGTTGATAATATTTATGCAAATCCAGTGTTAAATAGAATTATTACTACCCGACCAACTCACACGCACCAGATCCTCTCATCCTTATAATTAATTACTATTAATTAGTTAATCACAGAGTTTTTGACTATCCTTACAATAATTCTTAACCGGATTACTTTCATAATTACCTTTTGCTAATTTAATTATCTCATTGAGTATTTTACAGTATGAGTTATGTCGTTTTTTTAGTTCAATATTATTTTTATCTAATTTCCAAATATCATAAAGTAGCTCTGTGGTTTTGCGATAACTTATGATCCCTTTACTAATCCATTTACTACGAGGTTTTCTATTCAATCTGTGCTTTTTACCTTAAACGTGGATTCATATACGATTGATTTCATGGTATCAGTAAAAACGTTAAAAAATTCATCCAGATCTTGCATTATCTTCTTGCTAATTCTCACGGTCTCTCCGCTTTTATTACTAACAAATGAGTCACTTATCTATCAACAAAAGTTATCTTAAACAAAATAGATGTCTGTGCAGCTACACGTCTCGAGGATTTACTCGAGCCGTCAGCGCTTATTTATATTTGATAAAATATAGAAAAATAACTTTATCGCCTATTACTCATATTCATAACGTTCAAATATCTCAAATAATATTATTCTATAATTCTATTATATTATTTTATATAATTAAATAAATGTTCTGGGAATTACTGGATTATCGATATTCGATATAATTGGTTAGATTTCAGGTCAGTAAATAGAGAAGTAAATGCTCACATCATTTGAGTACAGGCTGGGACGTAATACTTGTAACAATCTTTTAACGTACATAGCAACACCATCGGCTTTGTTTATACTGCTGTGATTGTAGTAATAGAAGTCGTCTATAAGAGTAAAGAAGGAAGAGCAAGGTAACGCCCATGTCTCCGTAGATATGATATCATTCTTTACTTATAAATTAGCAATAAATACTTCTAAATTTTCGAAATTAGAATTTAGACCCCTCACATTGAGATGTAAAATCAACAAATCATCATGACAAATAAAATTATTTAAGCTGTTAAGATCATAAAAGTTTTTTTCGATTTTTAGATCGTTGACATCCATTGATAAATTTATTGGTTAGTACGAGAAACTACGTTTCATACATTGTCAATTGATTGAGATACAGTAAATTAATAGAAAAAGCAGTTTCATTGATTACTTTATTTAATTTAAGCACGAACTATTCACAACATGAATCTGTTGCCAGTAATCAGTGGCTCTGTTTTCATTGCATTTCTCGTTGTAAAAGACACAGTAAGAATACTTCCTAAATTGACTCTTACACGTTTTAGTCAGATGATCACCGACACAACCGAAGTATTTTACAGCGTTACTAAAATTTCGGTGATTATGTTTGGATCTACCTCAATGGTAGCATTGATTGATGTTCAAAAAGTCAAATACTCGACAGCATTGATGACCAATGTACGATCTAAAACCATTATCATGAGATGTAAATAAGACTCAGCAGTAATTTCAAGTATTAGAGTACGTTTGTCCATTCAATTTTTGGAATCAGCAATTATGGTGAAGTCGCTATCATACTCAAAGAAATAATGGTTATAAATATCATCAAAATGTTTATCTTTTCTCCCCGTGAAAAAATTTTCTGATATGGCTTGATATGGCCTCATATGGGCGGTTCATATCAGGCCTGATATGGAAATTGGCCATATCAGACAATATATGTACAGATGAGATTTGATATGTTCTAATATGGACATATCAGACTATATATAGTGAGATTAACATTGTTATCTCGGGAACTAAATTTATAGATAATTTTATGAAATTGTGTATAACTTTGTAAAGTTGTATATGCAATAATTGCCATAGAAAAAAAAAAAAAAAAAGAAAAAAAAATCCAGCCAGGTCATGGGTTCGAACCCGAGTACTTCTGATTCAGTCTGATCTATTAACCACTCTGCCAAATCACAAACTTGAAATGTAAGGTTGATTATATCTATTTGGATAAAATTGAAACTAAGAAAATTAAAGATATCAGATAATTGATTGATTTGGTTACTTGTGTTATATGCAATTGTTATTGTTCATAGAGTAACGGGACCATTAACGGTATAGCCACCAGTAACGGGGCAAGAACTACTTCTTTTGGTAAAAAAAAAAAAAAAGAAGTTAAAGATTTTTAAACTTACACGGAGAAAAATGTTGGCTCAAAACCTACCAATTTCTATTATGCTGTCGACTAAACTTGAAACAGGACGGGAAGCATCCAAATATTATTATGCTCATACGAAAGATTATTATGCTCGTACGAAAAATTATTATGCTCATACGAAAAATTATTATACCGCATCATAATTATTATAATTTATGAAAGTAATTGTAATTAAATCTCATCGATAAGTTTCTCGCGCGTAGTAAGTATTGTGATACAGCATAAAAATTTTTCGTATGCGCATAATCATTTTTTGGATGCTTTCTTTCCTGTTTCAAGTTTAGTCGACAGCATAATAAAAATTGGTAGGTTTCGAGCCAACATTTTTCTCCGTGTAATTAAACTTTTTTCAATTTAGAATCTCAATTTTTTATGTTTAAATTCATTACGAAAATTTCAAGTTCTTTCAGATGTTTAAAAATTGATCTCGTTAGCTTATTGGAAAAATTTTTCAACAAAGTTTGTATACTTTATACTATTTATAAATGCGGTAAATTAAAATATTTAACAGACTTCATAAGATTTTATGAATCATTATAAAATCGGTTTTTCCGAACAATGTTACGTTATTTGGTCATTTCTAAATTATTTTACCAAACGTATGTATACGGAAAACTCGAAAAAACTAGTATATGTGCCCATATCAGAGCATATCAAGCCATATCAAACCTGATCAAGATTTTTTTGTCAAGCATATTAAAATATATATACCCTTATCAAGTTATATAAGGTCATGTCAGGACATATAAAAAAAATTATATGCAAGCATATCAAGTCAGATCAAGACATATCAAATCTGATATGGACATATCAAGTTGATATGGCTTGATATGGCCAATTTTTATATCAGACTATATCAGAATATATTAAAAATTATATATGGGCATATCAGATCATATCAGGTCAGGTATGAATATATCAAATTTTTTGATATGGCCATATCAGGTCATATAAGGCTTGATCAGAAAATTTTTTCACGGGTTGAGTCATAATAAACATTTACAACTTTGATCCTTGACAGATTTAGCTGCTCCAGTTCAACGCAAAAAACCACTACACAATTTCTCACTTAAAACTATCTTTGCTCTATTTACAGCTTCACTACTTTTACATTTAACAGCCACATAACCATTTTTATTTTCTTTAACATTACTAATAGTAATTAATTGATCACTAATTATCTAATTTTTTACTTTTTTCGCAACATTGGTATTATTGTTATTTTTAGTCTTAACGATAATATTAAGATCTTTTTCACCTTTCTTAACGTTACTTCTTGTTAAACTTGCATAAAAAGCTTTTGAATTCATATTAGCACACGAATTATTCACGACGACGTCGAGTAGGTTATTTTTAGCTTGCAGTTCAGAATTTAGTTGATTGAGCAACTCATTTTCCATTTTCAACGCACATAACCCTGGCAGTCTTGGTTTACAGTGATTTATCGTGAATCAAGATGACTCACCACAAAAACGCACCGTGAATCACCGTGATAGCTAACTGCAATGTTACCGTAAATCACCGTGAATCGTCCCCTAGTGGTTTTGATCTACAGTAAATAACGGTAAATCACTGTGAGAGATCTCTGCGATGTAACTATGATTTACCGCGAATCACCGCGATTTATTATTTTTAGTATTATTACTTTTAGTATTGCTACTAGTAAATTATTAGTACTAGTCGAAGAAATGTAACCTCTCTCCAAAAAATTGACGTGTCCGGACGAATAAGTAATTTTTCGGACTATGCAAGGTCGATTTCAAAGAAAAATTATTTTTGGGGACATTAACAATAAAAGTTAATGTCATAATGTAATCTAGAATATAATAAATGACTTGAAAAAAGGTACTTGTTACTCTTTCGAATCACTGAGAAGTACTCGTGTCAGAATTGCTTTCAAGTTTGAAATATAACAGTTCTGAAATATATTTTTTACCAGAGACACCACAAGCGGCTGGGCGTGATCTCATGGCAAGCACCAAACTACTCTCCCTTCTGCTGCCTAACACCAGTGACTCCCCCCCCTTCAATATTTATTCTATCTCCCAAGAAATTTTTCTCTTGATTTCTTTGTTTGGAGGGAATAAGCTAGACAGCAGAAGCCTGTGGACTAATGGTAAATCTTCACAAGGGGATTTTTTAATTTTACGAAAATTGACCGTGAATCACGGTAAATCTCTATTGCTCGATTATGGAACACCGCCGTGATTCACCTCGGATTGACATAAATCACTGTGATTCTACCTCAATTTTACCCCGAATCACCGTGACTTATCGCGAATTACTGTGATTTTACGCTGACATTACCGGTAATCACAGTGATTCACGGAATTCCATTGCATTTCACACTTCAATGACTCCGATGTATCAGAATTTTTTTTTTTGACATACTAAAATATCAGTTTTTATAAAGATCATTACGCGCATCTTCTTTATGAAACAGTTTTATCTGGGTGAGGTGGCGTTCAGTGCACTTTATAGATTTTCAGAGTCGATGAGTTTTTTAAATAAATCCATGTGTTAAGTAATAAGTTAGGTGGAACAAAACATTTTTCAAAAATGTTATTTTTGGAATTTCTTTAAACGTACTGTACTGATTATGCTCAACTTTATAATGATTGTAGAAATAAGTTAGCCACTTTTAATGCCATCTTAACACTCTAAATCGGTTGATACGTTCAAAAGTTATAGAATATTTACATATGTCCATACATACATCCACACATACGTATACTCAAACATAATCTTGAAATTAATCAGAATAGTTCACTGAAACCTTATAATTCCTTGATCTGCTTAAAATTCGGTTTTCGAAAGTTGGACCACAACCGATATTTTTCTTTTTTCTAAAAATTTCGAATTCTTTTAGCAGAAGTTAAAAAGTAGAATCTTGGGACTTCAGTTTGCTTTTCTTTTGCACTATGATCATTTTTCACGGAGATCAGCTTGTTGATAATAACCCAAAAACTTCAGGTTTTTTTTTATCCTTCAGTTTTTGGAAGTCGTCTATAATTTCATATATATTCATGCATCATTATTATTGATTAGACAAAATCATTTTTTCCCGGAGTGGTGTAACGAACAGATGAAGTAGATGAGCAGAGTGACGATCTCGTATTATGATAAGTCTAACTAACTGACTGATTTTAGAGTAAAGAGTGTTATTGAGGCTCACATCTCCTTTTGGTATATTGATTTTTGGAAGTCTGGTCGGTACCTACAATCGAAGCTTTTTGAGCCTAAGGAGTTGACCCAATAGATGAAAGATGCTCTTACACGGATTATTGGTCTAAAAGATAAAAACTAATCCAAAGGATGACTATGTGTTCCAAATCTAAAAAGTTCAACCCACAAGGTGAGGCGTGGGATTATTAAAAGTAAGTAGCATAGAAAATGAAGACTGGGTCGCAGCTTGACTGTGTGACCCCAATCTAGAAGTCAGCCCGCAAAGTAAAAATGCTTCCATACTGAGTGGTAAAAGTTAGAATATACAGATTGATCATTGATGTAACTATATTCGTCGAACTTACAAGCAAACCCACTAAGTAGGAGAATGTTTAACTAAGCAAACCGACGTTGGGGGCAAAATTTTACAATTTATTCAGTCGTATGAATGACTACTTAGGCTATGTAAGAATAAGGGACTCTTCCATAATAAGATATTGGGTCATTGATGGCTCATTTTCTTTAAGATTTTATGATTTATTTTACGTAATTTTATCCTTATCATGCATGTTTATTACAAATTTGCATTACAATATTCCACAATAGTATATAAGTTGTGTTACGAAAGATGTTTGTTGCGAGTACCGAAGAAGATGGCTGTAGATACATTGTGGTTTATTTTTCACGTTTTTATCACGCATAAACATTGTGTATTTTTCTTTCATGTGCCTCTGAATTTGGGGATACAACCCGTGTTTTAGGCTTTATTGTGAGAGAATGTGAAAAGATACGAGTATTCAATTGCATTATAACGCGTACATCTATTCATCACAGCGTATCTATCGAAAGTAAGTCACGCGTCCACGAAGCGAAAGCAATAGATCTCGAGGCAACTCATGACAATGCTTGCTTTTCTTTGATAATATTCATGGGAATGTTGGTCGATTTTGAATGAAGATCCCCACGAATGGTCTGCTTTCTATGGTCAATTTCCACAATAGAGGACCGCGGTTGGCGTCAAGTATAGGACGATTTTTCTTTGTGGGTACCTACAGAGCCAGCTTAACAATAACGATGTCGTAGATCGCCATTTCTTTTTGTTATCACCAATATCTTCAAAACATTGCTTAAATAACTTACATAGAATTCCAGAAAGTCATTTTTAACAAGAGCGTAGACTAACTACGTGTTGAGGTTTCATTGGGCACAGCCCGTATTTCTCAACCACTGTCATATGAGGCAGGCTGTTAGTCACTTGTCACCGAGGAATCAGCTCTCTGTCTCATGCGTTGTCACAATTTCTACATCTTGGTGTCTCATACTATTCTCTATGTTGCATTGATTAGTTTTTTAAGATATCCGCAAACCAATTTATAGCAGCGGCTATGCCATAACAGTGGGCCAAATTCCAAAAGTAATGTTCAGAAAATAGGCATCAATTGTAAATCTATACTTACATAATACTCTCATGACATGTAATTATCGTTCTTTTGATAAAAGATTGAGGGTTTATTTCTTTTCAATCATAACTATGCTTCGTCATGCTTAGCGAATATTAGGCCATGATCATGCGTGATCAGGGGTGATGATATTGTTCCTGGGTCTGTGAGGATATTTCTTCCAGGTAATATAAATTTCATTCATTTCCAAAGCCTATTTTTATTACAAACTCTAATTAAAACATAATATTCTCAAAATTTAGATTAAGCTATCAATTTCGGTAATATTTAATAAAGTATATATATTTATATATAAATATATATTCAACTCCGGATTCTGATTAGAAAATACGATGCAAAATGATTGAAAACACATGTGTGTGTGTGTGTGTGTGTGTGTGTGTGTGTGTGTGTGTGTGTGTGTGTTTTTTTTTGGAGTTTAAACGATACAAATAACTCTACAAATAACTTGAAATGACATATTTATATTGATTTTTCTTATTATGCATATCCACTTAATGCCATTAGACAGATATGTTGAAGTTCTGTATTTGTACATTAATAATCTTATATTTTATTCAGATTTGTGTAACGCAGCAACAAAGATCCAAGCATCGTTTCGTGGACACATGTCAAGAAAAGACCAAGCCATTTCATCAGTCGTGAAAGCTACTGAAGATGCTGTAGGGAATGTATCGTCAAAACTAGAAGAAAAGGTAAGCTTATGATAATATATCAATTTGTTCTTTTGTGATCAAGTGTACCAGATTTGATGTTTAGGGCATGTTGCTTTTCATATTAATATTTTACAATATAGCGGTATGAAAATTGTGTATGTGATTATGATATCTTCAATTAGGTATTGAGGAAAAAGGTTTCATATGAAATTCATGCGTTTTGAATGGATTTCTTGAAAATTTAGCTTTAGTATAACAAAAGACGGGATAACAGAAAGATATGTTTCAATAACAAATGAATTTATTAAAGATAACAAATCGATTAGTTTATTTAACAATATGAACTAAGTTGCAATAAAAAATCAGTTTGAGTAACCTGCAAGTCAATCTGTTGTCTCAACAAAATCGCTTTGGGCTCGTAATAAATGAATTGGTTGCAATAACAAAATTGTTTCGTTATCATTACTTATTGGTTTTTGTTGTCGTAACAGAATCAATTTGTTGATTTAACAAACGAAATTCGCTATGATAGCTAATCACTTTAATTATATTTCTTATTATATTTTCTACATGTATATAAGAGATTTCCACGTATATAGTTACTCATCACAATATCTCTGGAACCATAAGACATATAGACTCGAAATTTGGTAGGAATATTCTTTCCACCTAGTAGAGGTCAGCTAAGAACGGATTCTACGAAATTCCACCCGCAAGAAGGGTTGTAGGGGCGTTACTTGAAAAAAATTAACATTTTTAAACTACATCTCTTATAGGTATAAAACAGCCAGGATATTCTTTTTGGCATGTTTTGGTTTACTAAAAATTAATTTTACGATATTCTACTTTCAGAAGGCTGTGCGGGGGCGGTGAAAAATTAAAAAAAATTTGTACCTTCCAATCTACAGCTTTTAAAACTCTGAAACGTGGCCAGAATTTTTTTTTTCGATTCTTAAATTTAGTAAGAACTAATTTGATGATATTCCACACCCAGAGGGCTGTGCGGAGGCGTCAAAAATTAAAAAAATTTGTATTTTCCAATCTATAGCTCTTAGAACTCTGAAACTTTGACGGAATATTTTTCCGGCATGTTTGAATTTACTAAGAACTAATTTTATATTATTCTACTCACAAAGGGTTGAGTGGGGGCGTTAAATATTTAACAAATGTTTGTATTCCAATCTATAGCTTTGAGAACTCTGAAACTTGGTCAGAATATTTCTTTTGGCATGTTTTAATTTACTAAGAACTAATTTTATGATATTCCACCCCCAAAAGGTTGAGCGGGGGCGTTAAGTATTTGAAAAATCTATATTTTCTAATCTATAGCTTTTGGAACTCTGAAATTTCGCCAGAATATTTTTTTTGGCATGTTAAAAACTGTCAAGAACTGATTTAGTGAAGTGTGTTTTTTGGACAGTGTCTCGGATAGCTTAACAGGTCGAGCCTTTGGCGCGTAACCCAAAGATCCAGGTTTGAGTCCTGGTCTGGGCCGTCCGAATTATTTTTTCAGTCAAATTTATCTTTAATGATAAATTTAGATATGAATTGAGGATAATTTGTTTATGCCTGGAGGGAAAATACAGACTAACAATACTGTTACGTCGGATTTGCAATAGAAGCAGGCTTTGAGCTCTGACTATAATATGACAACGGTGTTAAGGATGCCAAATTATGAGCGAGAAACTCGACCTACTTCAGAATCGGACTTTTTATAAAATATTTTCGGTCCTAGCCTTTCGACTAATAGACCGGGATCACACTGAGTTATTATCTGGAAGGTTTGTTTGAAATGAAGATGTTGAATATACGAATTAAACTACTATATATTATACAATTTACAATTTTGATGATGTGAATACAATGAATTTAATATTTAAAACATTAGGTCGCTAGTCAGCCGACTCTAATTTACAATAAAATGGTTGTGATAAAATTCGTTTTGAATACTAGAGAGACTATAGAACTTTGAATACAATACATTCTTTTAAATACTTCCGTATGTTGAAAATGTTTGTATATTTTGACTTAATGTTTACAGTACCTGAAGTTTTGGATGCTGGAATACACTTCTGGTTTACACTGAGTTTACTATATTATTCGCGGTTACAATTTGTTTCGTTACTATTAATCACTAACAATATAAATAATAGAAGAAAGTGTGAGGACACTTGTATCATTAAATAAAAAATAAAGTGTGAGAACACTTGCAAATAAAAACTAGTACGGAACTAGTGTAAGTGTGATAATACTTGTATTTGAATTTCCTCATTCTTACTGATCGAGGACTGAGAACTTAAGACACTGAACAATTGAGCAATTACAATTGACTGAGCGAAAAGAGAGTGATTGATGTGTGTCAACACTTTTTATAATTTTCGTCGGGTCCTAATTGGTGTATTGTTTGGGGGAAAACTGTGTCCAATCGGAACACAGTTCCTTGGGTCCTTTCCCTTTCCCTAGGATTTTCCGCTAGGGAAGTGGTAAAGGGCACACCCCGATGCGGTTCTATGTGCGTGCGCATACGCACATACACCCACATGAACAATATTCTATGTATAGTAGTATTTTAATTTATTTATTATAATCGAAATTTATATCTTATTTTATAAATTTCCTTTACTTTTATTTATTTATATAAATTTTATTTATTTAAATTTTGTGGATTTACCGCTTTATTTATAAAATTCTATATTTATTCGCATGAATCTTTTCTTGCGTAAATTCTATTAATTGATTTACTTGTTCACATAAAATTTTATATTTATTCTCATAATTTTTGGTTCTTTAGATTTTATTAATTTATTTAATTATTTATATAAACTTTTATATTGATTCCTATAATTTTTATTTATTTGAATTTCTTTTAAGTGTAGTTATGCGCTGCAAACTATTTATGCGAATATTCCTGTTAAAAGTTTTATTTGTTTTAAAATTTATTTCATTTACTATGATTCATTTGTATATTCTGGACAACGTGTCATGGAAATCATTTATCTGTTTTACGTTTACGTGGACATCGAAAAATTATCTACAAAAGTACACTTACAAATGTAGGGCTTACAAGATTATGTACTTCGTTTATTTTACTTATTAAAAAATGAGTCACTGTTAAAATTCCTTCTAAAATTTACTTTTTCTTCTAAATATTTTACATACGTTTCCGTAGATAATCCTTTAATTATTTTCTAAAAAATTATTGGCAGCTGGCCTTTGGGCCTTTTTCTATTGTGACCCGAGGGGTCATTAAAAATGCATTTGGTTGTTTGCTCTAGCATTTCAATGTGCGTCAGAGCAAACAAGTTCACTAATCTTAAAAACATTTCTACAACTAAAATGTCTTATCGCTCTAGAGTTATTAAAAATAAATAAAATTTGGTCGTCACATAATTCACAAAAAAAAAAAAGATAAAATTTAATATAAAAAGTTCAGCGTCTGAGCTGGACGTAACAATACTATGAAAAATTAGAGAAAAAAAATTGTTGTATTAGACTGGACGGCCAATAAAACTAAAAAATATAAAGTATTATAAAAC
This sequence comes from Microplitis manilae, assembly GCA_030273425.1. Classification (NCBI taxonomy): domain Eukaryota; kingdom Metazoa; phylum Arthropoda; class Insecta; order Hymenoptera; family Braconidae; genus Microplitis; species Microplitis manilae. The sequence continues at coordinate 8,849,164 of CP092724.1, forward strand.
CAGTCTTTAGAAAAAATAAAAATCAATATTCTAGCTAATATTCATTGTAACTTTCCATGTGCAATCATTATAACATTCCCGTGGCTTTCTTACAAACATGAATTATAATTGACATAAAAAAAAAAAAAAAAAATTAGGAAAACGGTCGACCCTGAAGACCATCCCTGTAACTTCCTGCTAATTCCATACCTAGGCGCCTAAAATTGCACTTATGACGTTTTAAGCTCTTACAGCTCAAAAGTCTAATAGAAAGTTTAATAAAACACTATTCTTAAAATTTTCAAACTGCAATTACTTTTGAACGAATCAACCGATTTTCACGCGGTTTGCAACATTCGACGCAGTTTTTTTTAATTCTATGATTTAATACTAAACACGAATTGATCAGATCAAAAATTTTGGAGAAATTTAAAAAATTCACTTTTTCCTAATTTTATCAACAACGATAACTCACAAACTAATCAACCGATTTCGACGTTCTTGGAAAAGATCGACGTGGTTTTCTAAGCTCTTATACTTATCTCATTACATCAAAAACGATCCTAATAGAAATGTCAGAGTTGTCTTAAAAAAACACTTATTCCTAAATTTTTCGTCAACGATATCTCTCGAAACAATCGATCGATAAAGCCGTTAAAAAGTTATTCCAACAAAACAGCTTTTTAAATTTTTTATTTTTGAGATTTCTTAAAATCTACTGGTCCGAATTACTTCAAGTAGTATAAAATATTTAGGGGCAAAAAAACTCTTCCGATTGCCGCCAATTTCGTTTAAATCGGTCGAGCCGTTCAAAAGTTATGAGAGCCTTACATACATACCACACACGCACATCCCCCCCACACACACAGACACCATCGCGGAAATAGTCAGGGAAGCTTTCTAGGACCTCAAAACCTCGAGATCTGATGAAAACTCGATTTTCGAAAAACGGAGTAAAATCAATAACTTCCCGATTTTTGAAAATTCTCAACTTTCTTAGCGGGAAGTTAGATATTTAGAATGAGCATTGGAAGTTTCAGCTAAAGAAATTGCAGGTCTCATAAGTGGCGAAATCTGCGTAACTTTAAGTACGACAAATTTTTCCATTTATTAATATTTTTTCTGCGAAATCAATTTTTATAGAAAATTAATTTTACATGTTTTTGACGAATTTTATTTAAGTAATTAAATAATAGTAGTAATAATAATAATAGTGACTTTAGTAATTTTCGAAATTTCAAACTCTAGTTCAATTGCACACTTTATCTGCATCCTATGCATCTATTGTCATTCTCAACTTCGCAGTCCAGTGATTTCATTTTGTTTTCGATAACTTTTAATAAAAGACAGATCTCAATGTTCTGTGGTCCTCTCAGCAGTTCTTTGATCAGAAATTGAAGGTCAGCATCATATTTACCATCAGTGAGAGCTTGAATTTTGTCTACGATTCATGGTGAGCATAGCATACGGGCTTTTCGACAAACAAGTAGGTGTTCGATGGTTTCTGGTTCATTGTGACAGAATCTGCAGTTCTAGGCTTTGTAGCCGATTTTATCATATCTGCCAATATTTACGCATCTTAGACGTGACCAGGTTTCTTTTGTCCAGCTCTTTACGTTCCTGTCATTCCAGAATGGCTTACGACCATCAGTTGTTTTAACAAATTCATACCGCAGGCAGTATGTTGAGCTGAGTATCTTACTCCTTGTCAGGCTTCCTTCTTTCTGTAGGCAACGTTATAGATCAGCATCAAACAGCTCTAATCTATCGAGTTCAATTCTTTACCAGATCATTTTTGGGACATCTTCGCAGTCCATCTCTCTCAGAGTCAGGTCTATTATTCTTCCCCATTTAGAGCGATTACCATTTATGATGTTGCGACATTTCTCTCTCAGTATTTGCTTAGGCTATCGAGAGAGTATCAATGCTATAACTGCAGGCTCACTTCCTGGTTACGTAAAGACTTGGAGGGACTCCGGCTTCTGATCCCCATAGATATTCTGGAGTATTTCTAGCTACTCCAAGTGCTAACTTGTGTGCCCTGCCATACAGTTTTTTGGAATCCTCGTTGAAGGCCTATCCGCAGATCTCAACACCGTAGATTGCTCCTGCATTGGCTAGAAAGTTATAAAGGTATAGCCTTTCCTTTAGAGATCACCTTTCTGCGCGCTGCATCAGGCCCCAGGTGGAGTTTAAAGCTTGCTGAATTTTGCTCACTAGCCAGCTGGTATGCTTTTTGAAGGTGCTTCCAGTGGTGAACCAGTAACTAAGATATTTGAACTCACTCACAACTTCTAAGTTTTCACCTTTAAAATACCAGTTTTGGTTTTCGAGATTTCTTCGTGTAGCCTTAACAATTATGATCTTGGTTTTCTTGGCGTTAACTCTTCATCCATTTTCATCAGCGTAAGCATCGAGGTCCTTCAGCATATTTTTTAGTCCCTCCGCGGTATCAGCTGGTAGGCCTATGTCGTCTGTGTACTTTTCAAGGTAGAATTTCCTACTTCCAAACACAGTTCTACCAATGCTTTTAGTTGCCCATACGTCATCTACATCATCAACGTATATGTTGAAGAGAATCGAGCTCAGTGCACAACCTTGGCGGGCTCCAGCAATGGAGTTAAAGCTTCTGCTGCCAATTTGATTAGTTGTCTATGAACAAATGGCTTGGGTCATGCAAAGCATTCTTACCTTAATGCCGGCAGCTTCAACTTTCTTGAGGAGTTATCTCTTGGTACTTTGTCAACGGCATTCTTATAATCGACGAAGCTGATCAAAAGCTTATCTTCAGGCTGCTTCAGTTTGTTGTTCATTAACTCATTGAGTACAAATATGTGATCCCTGCTTCCCCGCTTCATTCTGAACCTGTCTGGCTTTCTTTGAGGAAGCTAGAGCTTTTAGCCATTCGTTTAGTCTAGATGCCATTAGGTTGGTTAGGATTTTATATCCGGCGTTGAGTAAAGGGATTCCTCTATAATTTACTGAGTCACTCGGATCTCCTGCCTTAAATATTGAGTAGATTATTGCTTTATTTCAACCTGTTGGCATTTCACATGTCCAGATGGTATTTATCATGTTTAGCAGCTCTACAAGTCTCGTAGTAGGAATTGCTTTGATGAACTCAATAGTGATGCTATCTTCTCAGGCTGTTTTGCCATTTTTTAGCTTCGTTAAGGTGTCCTTAAGCTCTTCCATCGTAAGCTCTTTATCCAGCTCTTCATAATGTTCTGTATTCCTATGCTCTGCTTCTTATTCAGGTGTTCTTTCTTTGTCTTCTGGGTCATCGTGGTTGGATCCACATAGGATCTTCTTGTAGGGTTCGATCATTCTCTCATCACTGATAGTGTCACTGGGAGCGCTTTTCCTGTTACCTCTGTAATAATTAATCTTTTTTCATTATTGCGACATGTTCTTACACTGTGTTAATTCTTTCAACAGCTTGTCCCTCCATTTATTTTCTTCCTCTCTGAGAACCTCACAGAATCTTGCGTGCGATTATCAGCTGTTTCTTGTCTTCTTCATTTTTATTCTGAAGATATGCTTTTAGACTAGTCCACGATTTTTTTTTAGCTATTCTGCAGTTTTTGTTATATCAAGGTTGAGTACGCTGATCATTCTTCTTGACCTTTGAGGCCATGCCACAGTTAGATGCTGTGTTCCAGATTAGTTTTTTTAGGTCTTCCCATGTAGTCTCTTCAGAAGAACACTCCAGCTTAGCCCGTGCTTCGTCTAGTAGTTTTTGATATTGTTCGACATTTTAGATTTCCAGATAAGACGCTGTTTTCTTTGGGGCTTCGTATCTTGTTCAATATCTGGGCTTACTTGTTGAGTTTGCTGAGTTAATGTCCGCTTTGCTTAACCCTTTAATTTTCTGGAATTGCAAAGAATCTCGGTGTGAGCTATTAGGGGAGAGAGCCAATCATAGTACGTTATGCGGTTGTGTGAGAGACGGTTTAGTTGTAGTAGTGTGTCCATGCGTCCCTTTCTACTATTTTTCGAGCTCCCTCTCTAGGAAAAAGAGTATAGCTCTCTCACTTAAAGAAAAAGACATATGACTAAAATTGAGAGTGGGGATTCAAGGCCGAATATTTAAGGGTTAATAACAGCGTGATTGGTAGATGGTCGGACTCTGGCCTGGCTGCCATTATAACTTTCTTGGGATCTATTAATTTTGATCGTTCCAACTGTTGGTGTCACCAGAAGTCACAATGTTGTTTCGCCTTTTTTTGTCTTCTATTTCAAATTTGAATTCGCCAACTCTCATCACTTTTGGTCTCGAGATTGTTCTAGTTCTTCCTGTGTTATCAGCTCCATCGCTTCTTATGTTGTGACTTTGGGAGCTAGCTATTTGAGATGCACGTTGGCTAGCATCATTATCATGTGTTTGTGATCGTTGAGTGGTCTTTGACGTCTTCTGGTCATCGGCGGCATTTTTCTTCTGCTTGGGAGCGACTCTTGTGTTCTGTTTCACTCTCTGTTGGTTTAGATGGTTAAGGCTATTAAGGAGTCTTATGATATCTTCAAGGGTGCGGTCCTAATGATATTTGACAGTCCTCTTCGGCCCTGTTCATTGTTAAGTGGACTTTTATTGGAGAGGAGGACAACTTGCGCCTTTAATAAGCTTATCTCTGCTTTCAACGAGCCTATTTGCTCTTCCGCCCAGTGTCGCAGCATTTCATTCTCTCTTTGGAGTTTGTAAATTGATTCGTGACATGTGTGATCCCCTGGGCAGGTATCCGACTCCTGAAGTGTTTGAGCATTGAGTTTATTATTGTAGTGTTCGATTCAGAATTTGAATTTTCTGAATATTCAGGGATATGCTGTGAGATCAACGGGATGCTGCTTTTTAGTTCATTACGTATGCTGCTGCTTGGGCTATGCGAGGTGCCACAATTTATCGAGGCATCCATTCCTTCTATTAAAGTTGGATCATCTGCGTCCTCTTCTACTTTATCTTCATCTTCGAAATCATAAATAAGTGCTCTTTTACCTCTAGGGCTATTAGCAAGTCTTTTTTGGAGATAGTCTGTCAATGACCCATTCTACAAGCCAGCCTCAGCGAGTTTTTTAGCATTCGTCTTACGCCCTCTTCTCTTTTGGGTTGACGGTGTTGAATTTTGAATCGCAGTATCGTAGTGATTGTAATTAATCATAACTTGTCCTTCATTAGACTTAGTTGCACCGTCACTTTGGTCATGTTGCGCGTCAGTTTCATTAAGCATACTGTGTGCGCCTGCGCAGATATAATCATATAGTGGCATGCTGTTTCTTCACTATTTAATTTAGGTTAGCTTTTGTTTTAGTTTGTTTCTTTTTAATTACACTGTTCTTGACAAGATTTATTTTACATTTACTTTTTAGTTAGAGCATAGTAAACACCCGTGTTATCGTTACGACTACTATTTATCAGATCCCTTCAGATGAGCAGGATTTATTTTCTACATATTGAGTGATTGGAACATACTTTTTTTGGGTACTTGCAACAAAATTTTATGATGAGACCGAAAAAAAAGTAGTTGAAAAAAGAGCACCCTAATATATATATTAGGGTAGGTCAAAAAAATCGATTATTTTTTTTTTTAACTTCCGACATTGAAAAGTTGATTCTCAGGCACCTCTAGAAAATTCTAACCAAAGGCCCTAGGGGTATAAGTATGGTGAATCGGCCCCGGAAAGATATTTAAATGATACTTAGAGGATATGTAGGTACTAATAAAATACTAAGATCCTGAAAGTTTCAGATGTCTAACTAAATCCGTTTCCAAGAAAATAAATATTATGTAAAAAATAGAAAAATTTTTTTTTCTTAGGATTTGCTTGACCGATTGTTCTAAAAATTTAGTATGTTTAGGGAGCTCATAATAGCTTTCAAAAAAAATAATTAACAGTTTTATAGCTTCATAAGATCCTTGAAAAAAAAATTGTTTTTTTTTAAATTGTTTTTTCTAACTATTATACAATTTTGGCACAATTATGAAACTATTTTTTTTCAAAGCCTTATGTACTCCCCTATAACACATAATTTTTTCAGATTTTTAAAAAAGGTACGCCATCGTTAAAAAAAATAAAAACCATTTTTCAGCTCAATTAATGCATCTATTTGAAAAGTTTAGGCTATACTTTTTTAATTTAATGCATATTCAGATAGCTTGTAGCTATCAGAAATAATATTTTGTCTTTAAAACAATGACAAAAATTTTTGCATCAATGTAAAAAAATTAAAATAGTTACAAATAATTAATTATTTATTAATTTTAATAAATATTTTTAAAAACAACTTTTTGTTTCACAGCTTGCCCGTGTAAAAAAAATTTCTCTCGGAGTGATCACCGCGAAATACAAAAAATACCAAAACTACTACGTAAATTCTTGGAATCTTCCAAAAAGAGTTCGTAGGGTGCTTTCAGGTGAAACTGCGGAATACAAAAAATAAGAAAAGTGCCGCTAACTTTCCGGAAATCTTCCGATAAGAGTATTTTAGGTACTTTCAGGTGAAACTGCGGAATACAAAAATTCTAATAATGCCGCGACAGTATTGGTATTTCTTGTATTCCGCAGTTTCACCTGAAAGCCCCTACGAACTTTTTTTGGAAGATTCCAGGAATTTACGCGGCAGTATTGGTATTTTTTGTATTTCGCAGTTTCACCTGAAAATACCCAAAATACTCTTATCGGAAGATTTCAGGAATTTTAGCGGCACTATTTAAAATCTTAGACGTCATAAAAGTTAGCAGAACTTACTAATTTTCGTTCAAAATAGATGCTAAAATTTTTCTTGAGAATTTTATAGCTATATTATATGCTCTTTACCAATTTAAAAGGTTCCGCCAATCTTCCGCTTAAAGTTCCGGTCAGTCTCATGAGCGGCAGGTTCCAAATGCAGTATCCCCGCAGGATCCTTCCGGGAGAAATTTTTTTCACACGGGCAAGCTGTGAAACAAAAAGTTGTTTTTAAAAATATTTATTAAAATTAATAAATAATTAATTATTTGTAACTATTTTAATTTTTTTACATTGATGCAAAAATTTTTGTCATTGTTTTAAAGACAAAATATTATTTCTGATAGCTACAAGCTATCTGAATATGCATTAAATTAAAAAAGTATAGCCTAAACTTTTCAAATAGATGCATTAATTGAGCTGAAAAATGGTTTTTATTTTTTTTAACGATGGCGTACCTTTTTTAAAAATCTGAAAAAATTATGTGTTATAGGGGAGTACATAAGGCTTTGAAAAAAAATAGTTTCATAATTGTGCCAAAATTGTATAATAGTTAGAAAAAACAATTTAAAAAAAAACAATTTTTTTTTCAAGGATCTTATGAAGCTATAAAACTGTTAATTATTTTTTTTGAAAGCTATTATGAGCTCCCTAAACATACTAAATTTTTAGAACAATCGGTCAAGCCAATCCTAAGAAAAAAAAATTTTTCTATTTTTTACATAATATTTATTTTCTTGGAAACGGATTTAGTTAGACATCTGAAACTTTCAGGATCTTAGTATTTTATTAGTACCTACATATCCTCTAAGTATCATTCAAATATCTTTCCGGGGCCGATTCACCATACTTATACCCCTAGGGCCTTTGAGCTTTTAATATTGATAGGAAGCTTATGCTCATCACAGTTTTACATTTTTTCTTAGTCTCTTATAAAAGAGATCATATCTCACTATTGATCAATTTTTTAATCAAATCTTTATACACATTTTTGTAGAAAATTGAATGATCTACAAAAAATATTTGATATGTGTCAGCGATTACATTAATCATTTCGAAGATATCCGAAGTCAAAGTTCAAAAAATTTATCAAAAAAAAATCTTTTTGAACAGTAAAATTTCAAGAACAAGTTGCAAACTGCTATGGCTGCATTGGTGGTAGACGCTCACATGTTTTAGGCGCGCTGTGAGTACATGTAAATAGATATGCATCACCGTATAAAATGCTATAGGATGTGGTGCTGCAAGCGCTCAAAGCGTCCAATGCGAATGCACCATATAGCAGCAAAAAACCCAGCTCAAATAGTAAATGACATTTTATTCTCTAACACGGTCGTTAGATGGCCTTAGTGACTAAAGTCAAACGGGTCCGTCATTATCGATAATGAGTGTACGCATGCGCATAAACACTGGATCAAGGGAAACACAAACCATTTAATGCTAAATTTTTTTTTATTTTTTCCAAAATATGATTATTATTTTAAAGAATATACATTTACAATTGTAGTAAGCTGCGTGTTTATGAATTATCTTATGAATTGATTTACTGCAATGTTTTTTAATACAAAATTTGTTTTCATCCCACCTTGATCGAAAGTTCGTTTCCGCGCCCTAATTTTAGGGACGAAAGTGCCTTTTTCTCTCCCGGCTTATAAATTTATTCAACTAATGCGCATGCTTCGTAGTTTCTACTCATGCGTAACGAATTCCCTTGACAACGACTTGTTTATCATTTAAATATGACGGTGACTTTTTTAAATGACATTTTAATTAAAAGTATTAATTGTAAAATTATAAATAAGTCCTTGAACCATTTAAAATATATCTGATTATAAAAAATAAAGTGAAAAAATAAAATAAATTATTAAAAATTCTTAACAAATAAAATTTACTATAATAATAAAATACATTTCTAAAAATTTAATAATAAATAAATAAATAAAAAAAAAAATAAAATAAGTCAAATAATTTTTTGATAATTAATACAATCTATTTACACCAAAAATGTCATCTGAAGATTCGGATGAAAGTGAAATCAGTGACACTGAAATTATTATTATTGAAAGTTTTGATGCTCAAGCAGAAGTCATAAAAAATAATTAACTTCCGCCAAAATCTGCTGCTCGTTATAATCAATGCTATGATGAATTTATTGCATGAAAGCAAAAAAAAATAGATTCGATAAATGAAAATGTACTTCTTGTTTATTTTAAAGAATTAACAGAAATTAAAAAACCCTCATCTTTATGGAGTTGTTGGTCTATGCTCAGAACAACATTGAATTTGAGACATGGAATTAATATCAATGACTATCACAATTTAAAAAATCTAATTAAAAATAACGCAAAAGGATACAAGCCAAAGAAAGCGCGAGTATTAACATTGAGTCAAATCAACGCCTTCTTAAACGAATCTGATGATTTTATTTATCTTGATAAAAAAGTAAGTCTAATATCTACAAATTTATTTACAACAGTTTTCTGGATAATATTTACAATCAAAAAATTTTTTTACAATATTGATATATATATATATATATATACATTAGAGTTCTTCGTTTCCGGCGAAAGTATTTTTTTTGTTGCTCATCAAGCAAAATATTGTTTTTTATGCTAAAACAAAAATTCCTGCCAAGTTTGAGCTCTTAATTCCAATCCTAAGTACTTTTCATTTGATTTCCAAGATTTTAATAATTTAAAAAATATAATATTAAAAAACAAAATTACAATTGATATTTTATTTTTCAAATTATTAAAATCACTATAACTTGGAAACTATGGACTTTAGCGACTTGACTTATAGGACTCTTTTGGGAGGGAATAAAATTTCCTATAAAATTTCCATTCACATTTTTGGTGTTCATTCATTGGTTTACGTTCCGCAAGCCAATAAACGTCAATTTGATACGAAAAATGACTTCCTCAGCGGTCATCAGTGAAACAGCTGGAATTACAGCTAAGATACTGTGGGTACTTTTGAAGAACACCAAATGCCCTACAATTTGCGACCAAAACCGCGTCGATATCATAAAACGCAGCTGAGTATTAGAAAGCTGAAAAAAAAGTAATTTAATTTACGTGTATTTTAAATAGGAAATCTTGGAAATCAAATGGAAAGTACTTAGGATTAGAATTAAGAGCTCAAACTTGGCAGGAATTTTAGTTTTAGCATAAAAAACAATATTTTGCTTGCTGAGCAACAAAAAAAATACTTTCGCCGGAAACGAAGCACCCTAATATACATACAAATAAATAAATTATAAAAAATTTATTTTTATATTTACCATTTTTTTTTTATTAGGTAATTCTTATTTTTGGGATTTGCGGCGCTTTACGGACAATAGAAATAACGAATATTTGTCTTGAAGATGTAGAAGATACAGGATCTCAATTTATTGTATCAATAAAAGATACAAAAAATTATTATCCGCGTAATTTTGTCATTGGCAAGGAATTTTATGATAAAGTCAAAAAATATATTTTATTGAGACCCAGTGACCTTGAGAGTAAACGATTTTTTTTAAATTACCAACGAGGAAAATGCACGAGGCAAGTTATTGGGAAGAATAAAATCGGTGAGGTCCTAAAGAACATTGCGGTTTATTTAAATTTAACTGAACCAGATAATTATACTGGTCATTGCTTCCGCCGAACATCCGCGACATTGCTGGCTAATTCAGGAGCAAATTTAACAGCTGTAAACAACTTGGGGGCTGGAAGTCAAGTTCTGTAGCCGAAGGCTACATTGAAAATTCTTTGGCTAATCGGAATAAAATTTACCAGCAATTAGTTGTAGCCAACATAACGACCAACTTGCCATCATCTTCGACGTTGGATCTACCAACGACAGCATCACCTAAAAAATTAATACCATCCGACGCAACGACAGATTTACCATCAACGTCAACATTTGAGATACCCGGAACATCAGCAATTAATCAACCAGAAGAATCACCATTTTACATTCCTGAAACACAAGATTCAAATTTACCATGCACTCCAAAAACCGATGAATATTATGTTCCGCAATCACTTGGACCTGACCACGAGCCTTTCAAACAAATTCGAAATTTAGAGACTGAAAATGAAATACGTAGTAGACCTACAAAAATAAAAGCTCACAAACGTTCTAAGGAAACTCAAGTACGCAATGACTCTATCGACTCACTTGACTTCAGTTCTGGATTGCTAAAATTGAAAAGATGTAAAATTCATCAAATCATCATAAATAATAATTATGCCAATGACAATAAAAAAAAATACGATAAACATTAGTTAGTAATAATCTTAATTATTTTTAGATTTTATTGTTTATAATTTTGATTAGTTGAATATTCTATCCTTAATCCTAATGTTTAAAAATTGAATTAAATAAAGAAATCTTGTGTTAAATTAACCTTTACGTCATTTTTCAGTATGTGATAATTTTTTTTTTCAGCTTTCAAAAACACAATTGTATAAAATAACTATTCCGATAAATACAAAGAAATAAAAATTTTAATGATAGATTTTTAAAACATTAAAAATTAATGTTTTTAGGTGGGGGGTTCCGCTTCCAAACCTCCGCGGCCCCCGGTCCCCCATTGTTTTGTAGTAATTTTGTTAATTTTATTAACAATATATTATTTTTATCATCATCGAACTTTCGATCCTGGTGGGATAAAAAATGGTATACGTTACACGGGAGGGTAGTTAGACATCGCAACCTCGCCTTCGGCTCGGGTAACATACAACGCGGGTTGCGATTTCTTACTTCCCTCCCTAGTAACGTAATATACTATTAATAGTTTAGTCAACGAGTGCCTTTTTGGTCAACTTTTTTCAGCAGTCTCCGAAAATTATGATTGAGGTGTCATTCGATTCGGAATGGCATCTAGATGATTTAAAAAAAAAATGAAGTTCCGCTTGCAAAAATTATTAACAATCAACTAGAAAAAAGGGGTTTAGTTTTTTGGAAATATCTGAAAAACTAATAAAGATTTTTCAAATTTAAAAAAAGATTCAATGAGAAGTGGAAATTTCCTAAAAAAAGTCCCGACTTCCGGAACTGTAGGACCAATATTAATAATTTTCCCAGAGGGATGAAAATATGGCCAAAAATAGGTGCTCTGGGTTGCGTAAGCCACAAATAAAATTTAAAAAAAAATCTTACTATGACGAATTTGTCAGTTACTTTAACAAAGATATTTGTTGTCTTTACTAATCAGTATTTGTCATACCAATTGCAAACTTTTTGGTAAGCCAACAGAAAAATTTATTTCTCAGAAAAAGCAATTCTGTTGCTTAAACAAAGGGATTTGTTAATTTCACCAAACTATTTTCTTAAAACAATCGAAGGACTTTATTACAATAATAAAACACTTTTGTCGAATTAACATATAAATTAATTATTGTAACCAATCTATTGTTATCATAACATATCATTTGTAATCCCTATGTTAACATAACGATTTGTTACCTCAACTTATTTTTTGTTACTCTAACAAAAAATTTTTATGCGTGTGGCGATTAAAAATTTCAAATAGTCATAAATCGTCTTTAATCGTAAAATTATATTGCAATTAATGGTTCCGCATGGAGATTAAAAATAATTTATCACGATTCGAAATTTTTAGCATTTGTCACACGGCCAAACGTACCAGCCAATTAGTGAAGTTCTAGTACATCGGTTTTCTGCGACGTGGGGACAATAGGAATGCGTGGGCCAAGAGCGCAGTTGGACGCAAATTCAAATTTAAATTTATTCAATTAAATAAATCCCTGTTATAACATACCACCAATTTACAAAGCGAATTTCACTCAAAGAAATAACATATTAAATACTATCGTAAGACAAGGAGACAAATACGCTACCTTTGTCTAATCCACTAAGGAATTCATTCGACGCGTCTACGCACATATGCACCAAACTCTGGGGCGTACGTCGAATATATTCAACTTATTACTACGATAATAACTCAGGTTCAATTATTAATCGATTAAATATCACGATCAACTCTACTGAAAGTCCACCGATAGCCGATGCAACAAATGACTTACCGGCGTTAATGATAATTTACTTCTGGAAATTTTTAACAATAAATATTACGCAAACAAAACTTTTAATTTAATATAACAAAATACTAATGTTCATTAAATAAACTTCCTTTACTATTCAATTACTTTATTACGGCAACTGGGCCAAAACAATTTTACTTCAAAATCCACGAACAACAACATATCCTACCTTTACTGTAGCTCGGTCCTCTCTGACTATTTTTCGCGTCAGTTTTCCGAGGGATGGGTATCACTTACGTGTTATCCCCTCTAATGACCTCGGACCCGTAATTATCAACTACAATAACATATTTAAATTTATCACATGACCTAAATTATATCACAATAATAAATGAAATAATATTTTCCATCAATAACCATAATCATAATTATTATCAACTCTTTGAACGATAAAATAATTTCAGTGCACCACGTGGTGGGAGGGAAAAATTGTTTTGTATTCCCACTTTATTGACTTACTCTCGGTTCGGTCGATATTTTTATGTATACTCTACACACACGTGTGCTATTAACTGAAATGGAAGTATCGATTTAATAAACAAAATTCAGAATAATTATTAAAACATAAATATGATACAGAATAATATCAATAATTCATAAATAACACATGCACTTTTCATTAACTAGAAGGTGTTGTTAAATTCACGGCGAGATGGGGAAGCGTGCGCAGCGATTCACGTTTGAATCGCTACGTGACATATTGAAAAATTATATTTATAATGACGACTTGTAGTTAAGCGTTATTCGTGATATTAATTTTGATCTTTGTTGGATATTATTTCATCTTCAGTCAATCATTAATATATTTATGTTATTAGTTAATACGTGAACAAGTATTTCTTACGTTTATAATAACATTTATATGTAATGAAAAATTATTGTTGTAATGACGACTTGTCATCAAGTATTAATTATGATCGGGGTACGGAAGTTTGTGCCTAACAATAAGAATAAAAGAAAATAATTCGCGCAAATTTTCCTTAATCAAAATGACGATCGCGAGCAAATTTGCGTGAATTAAATAAAAAGATGCATTTAAATATCAAATGTCATAGAAGAACGTCAAAATTGAGGTTGTGACAAAAAAATGTCAATAAGACAATCAGCAACACCACCAACAAGACAATCAGTCAAACCCGTACCCTGATCATGATATTATTTTTTGATCTTTGTTGGGTATTACATATTACATTACAATCCTTTTGTTTTAGTTAATATGCAATTTAAAGATGTCATATAATTATAGATTATGCGTAAAATATTTTTAATGTTAAATTATAAAAGAAATTGCTAAACGATGCCGTCATTGTGAAAATATGTGTGTTAAGTAGTCTATATTAAAATGTTTATGATAAAAAATTTTTGTATTTATTGATCGCATTTAATATCTTTATTTTTTTTATTAGTTTTTCTGTTGGATTGTTGAAGTATCTATCGTCGTAGGGATGACTTCTCGCGAGGATGAATTGTCTTGAGCCCAAAACGCAGTGAACCACTGAAGCATCTACACTCTGTAAGCCTTGGCTCCATTAGAGTATCCTATAAATTCTTCATCTGAATTTGCTATAAATTTATCTCCCTTGTTTGTCTTATTCAGAACAAATGCACAGCTGCCGAAAATTTTAAGCCTTCGATCAGGGACTTTACAAGTTCGTAACACATACTGTCATATTTTGTAGAGATCTTGATATACAGTGATTCCTGATATATTCCCTGATTAAACAACTGAATTCGATCGAATTAAACATAATCAAATTTTTAATTCTATTTAATTCAGTCAAATTCTGTTAATTCGGTACCTAACTTAAAAATGAATTCTGTCTAAATCGGCAGGAAAACCAGAATTGGTTCGAATTAAAACGAATTTAAATAATTCTATTCGATTTAATTATGATTAATTCGAAAATAATTCTCCAATTTCTGGTTCTGAATCCGAATTAAATCTGAATTAAAACGAATTTGAAATTTTTAAATCGGTTTTATTCTGTTTAATTCAAATTCAAATTTTCAATTTAGTTGAATTCTGTTTTGCAGAATTCGACAGAATATAACAGAATTAAAATTTTGAATTCGGTTGAATTCAGTTGTTTAATCAGGGTTTTGCTGTACATATCACTTCTCTCCAAAACGATAGTGGAGAATTAGATTGTAATATCATACTTCTCTCCATCTCTACTAGTGTGCGGTTCTTTCGCACAGCAATACTGTTTTGCTGCGGAGATGAATTTCTTGCCATTATCGGTTTGTGGGGCTTCTATACGTAAACCGGTTTAATTCTCAGCTTGAATTTTATAAGCTCTAAGTATTTCAAGGATATCGCTACACTTTTTCAAAACGAATACTTTACACCCCCGTAAATAATCATTTATGAGCGTAGCAAAGTACTTTTCTATCCTATTTGATTCAGTCTCCATAAATCCACAGATATCTAAGTGGATGATTTTTAAAAATTTGGTTCTGCTCGAAGTTCTTTCTAGAAATGGTTGTCCATCCAACTTCCCTTTTAGAAAGATTTCACATAGAGGTAAATCCCTACCACCCTGCAAATTAATACACGTTGCTGCTTCATTCTTAATCGTGCCGAGCAGGTCTCGTAAATTTAAGCGGCTTAATCGCTTGTGCCACTCCTGTATACTATTCGTATCTACTGTGTTGCTTAGTGAATATATCAAAGCTCTTGCCGATTCTTCTCCTTGATGCAAAAAATCAAGATTACCTACCTTGTTTGCTATCAGCTTCATATCACCAGCTTTATCTTTGACGACCGTTATCTCTTTTTTGAATATAACTCCACAATTCTCACTGATTATTTTCGCCACTGAAAAAAGATTAGTGCGCAGATCAGGGACAAATAGTGTATTCTCATAATTAACTGACCTTATTCTATTTCCCATCGAAGTCTGGATCTTTACTGTCTCGTATGAACAAAACAATATATGATTAAGATATATAAATCATATATGTTTGCAACAAAAAAAAATCTAGGCATCGATTGGCCCTGCGGGCCAGCCCCAAAACTTCCCGCTGTTTTCGAGCTCAAGGAGCTTGAATACATTAGTGTGGATATATTTTCAAGCTCTTCGAGCTCAAAAATGCTTTTATATGTAATTGTTTTTTTATGATCTTCTCAAGCTTTAACAAGTTACGTTTTATGCTGAAGTTAGGAGGTTTAAGAATTGAAAATCATAAATGAAGAAGCGGTTTTTACAATTTAATTCCCGATTATGTTCAATAAAATAAGTGTATTGAGGCAGCAATCAATGTCAGGGATCAAAATCAAAATTTAACTAAGTTTTGACTCATGTCAGACCAATATTATAGAAATATCCGAGAAACATATTAAAAACTGTGTTTTTAATATTTTTTTGTTAATATGATTCAAACTAAAAAACAAGTTAAATGACATTATATGATAATCGGAAGAAACCATAAAGAAGAAGAGTTGGTATGATTTCAGACACATTTTAGTACATTATATTGTGATTTATCCGGAAAAAATAACATAAAATGTTATTTTTTTAATTTTTCAACGCCGATATCTTCTGAACTAATCAACCGATTTTGACGTTTGAGGTAGCAATCCTCGCGTTTCATTAAATTCTAGAGCTGACTATAATTTGAAATCGATCGTTCAAGTCTTCTCTGAGAAATCACTAAGAAACTAAAAAAAAAAATTTATTTTTTTTGTAATTCGCAAATATTTTCGAGTCTACTCGATCAAAGGATCTGAAATTTTCGATGTATTTTTTGTTAGTATTTTGTGTCAGAGGTGTATAACCTAACCTATATCAAATGTTAAAATTGAATTATTAAATGAATATTTATTATAAAGGATCATCAAAAAATCATTAAAATAGTTGGTCTATTTTCGAAAAAACACACACAAAATTCATGAAAAAAAAGGCACAGCACGATAACAAGCATATGTGTTGGTCTATTTTCGAATCAACACACAAAATCCATGAAAAATGGGAACAATACGATCTCTGCACTTGTACGGAACGGTTATTCTGTCACGGTTATTATGTCATAGGTTATTTTATCACTTAGTGGTTATTTTGTCGTCAGTTATTTTCGCACAGTTATTTTGTCCACGGGCCAAATGTTACAGAACCAGATACCATCGACTACGGATTCTATCAACCTCCGACTTCGTCGACCTTTAAATGTCAACTGGCGTCAAATAAAAGGAATCTACACTACTGGAAAAAATGAAAGGATCAAAAAAAAATTCCAAATTTTTGGGTGATTTTCAACAGGCCGTAACTTCAAGAGAAATGGTCGTACAAGGAAGAAAAAAAAGAAAATTGTAGCCCGAAGTGTCTACTTTTTGGATTAGAACTTCAAAAATTTTTAGCGTCAGCGGTTTCTGAGTAATCTTAGAAAAATCAGCGACAAAAAAATTTCAAAATTTTTTTTACTTACATTTACACATGAATTTGAAAATGCAACAAAAAAAGGGCTTTTGGTGGTTTTTTGGAAAATCAAGCGCTGCATCGAAAATATTGTGGAAATCAACAATGTAGAGTGTGCATTTTACAGTTGAATATGCGCACAAAAACTCTACAAAAAGCCAGATTAATCCAACCAGCCATTTTTTCGTTTCACTCGATCAAATTTTTGAAAAAATTCAAGGATCACGTTTTTTGCTCTAAAAAGCTCATGATCTTTAACAAAATGAAAAAAAAAAGGTTTTCCGAACTCCGTCCAGATTTTCATTCCGAACAGTGCTCAAATTTTCAAAAAATAAAAAAAAAAAAAATTTTTTTTGTAAATTTTTTTTTTTAAACAACTTTAAGAAATTTAAAAGACCAACGCCCAACCATTTTTAACACGATTTCTTCACTGCATTCCGTGGTCTCTTAAATTATTTAAAGTTATTCAAAAAAAAAAATTTTCAAAAAAAATTTTTTTTTTTTAATTTTTTTAATTTTTTGAAAATTTGAGCACTGTTTGGAATGAAAATCTGGACGAAGCTCGAAAAACTTTTTTTTTTCATTTTGTTAAAGATTATGAGCTTTTTAGAGCAAAAAACGTGATCCTTGAATTTTTTCAAAAATTCGATCGAGTGAAACGAAAAAACGGCTGGTTGGATTAATCTGGCTTTTCGTAGAGTTTTTGTGCGCATATTGAACTGTAAAATGCACACTCTACATTGTTGATTTCCACAATATTTTCTATGCAGCGCTTGATTTTCCAAAAAACCACCAAAAGCCCTTTTTTTGTTGCATTTTCAAATTCATGTGTCGAAAGGAAAAATTTTTTTTTTCGAAAAAACAATGGCTAATCATTTAAGGGAATATATTTAAGTTTTTGAAACCCACCATTAACTTTTTTTGCGATCATTGGTTGGTGAGATATCGATAATCAAAAACGAAAGGATCCTTTTCCATTTGAAGACCGATATCTCGGCGACAAGTGGACGTATCAAGGTCTATAAAAAATGAAATCATAGCTGAATAATGAAGGTATCTGATCCTTATGGTGGTTATGCAAAAAAAAATTTTGCCACGCCCGTAGACCAAAAAAAAAAAAGTAAAAAAAATTTTGAAATTTTTTTGTCGCTGGTTTTTCTAAGATTACTCAGAAACCGCTGACGCTAAAAATTTTTGAAGTTCTAATCCAAAAAGTAGACACTTGGGGCTACAATTTTCTTTTTTTTCTTCCTTGTACGACCATTTCTCTTGAAGTTACGGCCTGTTCAAAATCACCCAAAAATATGGAATTTTTTTTTGATCCTTTCAATTTTTTCAGTAGTGTATTACAATATGTACATTTTCATGTTGTTGTATTTGACCCTTCGCTGAACACTTTGCAGCTTCGTGTCCAAATTTTCTGCTTTTATGCACCGATACGGCAAACTCTTGATCCCAATGTGATCACTTTAGTACTGACTTGAATTATTTCCTCTTCTCTGCCAGTTTCTGAGTGCCATCATCGCTTCGGATTAATTTTCTTGCTCCATTTATTTTCTCATGTCATCATGATCAATTATTTTTGTTTTTAGTTGCTCTAGCGTAGGGAGTGCAGCTCTTGTCCTCATAGCGCATCTAAAGTTATTTTAGGTATCCAGAAGCGTATTGCGTAGCTGGACTCAGTAGAGTTTTATGTATTGGTATTCCCATCGAATTAAATTTGTCTGAAGTGTCGAAGAACTTGTCAATGTGTGTTAAATCCTGTTGGTAACATTTACACCAATTGGGGAAATTGTTAAAATTATTTGAACTTTTAGGAATCTACTTATCCCAGGGAATATTCTCTGGTTAGATTAGATGTATATTGAAATAATGATTTTTTGCGAAATGTACCGGGAGGTACTTACTTTGTCGCACTTCTCCGTCGTCCCGTAATATGAAAACACTGCCATAGATCATTCTATGGTTATCACCTCAGGAGCTGGGGGCGCTGAGAAGTTTATCACTTCAGTAACCCTCGGATCGTTCAAAATCCTATAAACGTAAAAATTAAACCTAGGATCTCTCTCGTTGACCCAGGTCAACGGAAGAGGTCTATCCTGGATTGTAATAGGAATCAACCGTTAGAAATTATCAGGGTCAGGAATAGGTTTAAGATAACCAGGACAACCAGGGCACTTACAAACTTTGGGTTTTGGTTTTAATCGGTTAGACAAACGGCGGGAGGTTTTCAATTAAATGAAAATAATAATAACGTTCGATTTGACTTATTCCTCATATTTTATTATAGACAAGAGAAAACTTGAATTGACCGATTGACACAGGTAATTATAAAAGATTATATTGAATGAATTAAATTCTAATATCATCCACGCTTATTACCGCCTTCGTGGTTTTGGAAAAACCGAAATAATACCGGAAGTATACGGTATAAATACTGCATAAATATGGTATTACTCGAGTTATTTTGGCCAGTTTTTTTGCCGCATTATAACCAAAAATTCACGAAATAAATTCAGAATATTTACGGTAATAAAACAGAAAAAATACGGTATTTTCGAAATTTTATGCTCTACAAAATTGCTCATGACACTTATATTGCTAAAGTCCACTTTTCATGAGATACATGAATTTTAACATTTTACAATAAAAAGATTAGTACCATAGTAAGCTAAAAATTTTTTAACTTCCCGCTTAGAAAATCGATGATTTTCAAAAATTTCGGGAAGTTATTGTTTTCACCCCGATTTTCAAAAATCGAGATTTTATCAGATGTCGACGTTTTGAGGTCCTAGGAAGCTATTCTGACTATTTTTAGAATGATGTCCGAGTGTCTGTATGTATGTGTGTGTGTGTGTATGTATGTATGTAAACTCTTTATAACTTTTTAACTAATAAACCGATTTGGATGGTTAAGGCGGCAATCGAAAGAGTTTTTTGGCCATCAACTTTTCTGAAAATTTCAGATCATTTGACCAAGTAGACTCGAAGATATTGGCCAATTACGAAAAAGAAAAAATTTTTTTTTTTTAGTTTTTTATTGATTTCTCGAAAACGACTCATACGATCGACTTCAAAATCTAATCAGCTCTAGAACTCAATAAAACGCGTCGATTGCCACCTCAATCATCTAAATCGAATAATTCGTTCGAGAGTTATCGTTGGAGAAAGAAATGGTAAAAAATAGTTTTTTGCGAATATCTTTGAAACAACTCAACCAAACAATCCAAAAATCTATTCAGCTTTAGAATTTATCAAAACGCGTCGATTGCCACCTTAAACATCAAAATCGGATAACTCGTTCGAGAGTTATCGCGGGAGCAAGAAAAAATAAAAAACAATTTTTTGCAAATATCTTTGAAACAACTAAACTAATCAACTTCAAAATCTAATCAGCTTTAGAATTTTGTAAAACGCGTCGATTGCCACCTCAACCATCAAAATCGAATAATTTATCTAAGAGATATCGCGGGAAAAAACAAAAAAAAAAATTTTTTTTTTCAGTTTTTTTCAAATTTTTCGAAAATGGCTTGATCGATCAATTCCAAAATCTAATCAGCACAAAAATTCAATAAAACGCGTCGATTGCCGCCTCGACCATCTCAATCGGTTTATTCGTTCGAGAGAAATCGATCGAGAAAGAAATGGTGAAAAACGGTTTTCTTCGATTATCTTCGAAGCGACTCATTCCATCAATTACAAAATTTGATCAGCTCTAGAACTCAATGTAACGCGTCGATTGACGCCTCAACCATCTCAATCAGTTAATTTATTCGTAAGATATCGTGAGAGAAAGAAATGCTAAAAAACGGTTTTTTCCGAAAACAATGGCATACAATAGTATTTTCGAGCTCGAAGAGCTCGAAAATGTATTTGCAACAATGTTTTCGAGCTCAAGGAGCTCGAAAACAGCGGGAAGTTTTAGGGCTGGCCCGCAGGGTCAACCGACAGACAGATTTTTTTATTGTAAAATGTTAAAATTCATGTATCTCATGAACAGTGGACTTTAGCAATATAAGTGTCATGAGCAATTTTGTAGAGCATAAAATTTCCTAAAAGATTAGTCCTATGCATATTTGTTGTGAGATGAACCATTTCTTCACAATTAACGAAAATAAATAAAAAAAGTGAAAATTTGTCTTTCGGAGCTGATAAAATCGACGTGGATCGAGTTAGACCAAAATAATCGTATACACTTTCAAAAAGCAATAAATACTCTACAAATAAAAACTGGTTTCAAAACGATAGCTCAAAATCGGGCTAAGTTATAGTAATTTTAAAGAAAAGTTATTCGATTTACATGCTTTTTAAATGGGAAAACATTGATGCTCGATAGGAAGTACTTAAAATTAAAATTAAGAGCTGAAATTTTCAGGGAATTTTTCTTTTAATATAAATAACAAAATTTTCCTGTGTCCGCTAAAAAAAAAAAATGTTCGTTTTAAATGGAGCACCCTAGTATATATATATATATATATATATATATATATATATATATATATATATATATATATATATATATATATATATATATATATATATATATATATATATATATATATATATATATATATATATATATATATATATATATATATATATATATATATATATATATATATATATATATATATATATATATATATATATGTTAGGGTGGCAATTTTTTTTGCAAATTTTTTTTGCCAAGCGCTGCAAGTTTTCTTTCTTAGTGTTTCGAAGCTTTAAATTTATCGATTTTGCCAACAATCGCATAATGAGCGATTCTTTGGTTTACAATAATTTCTTCAATAATAAAAAGTTCTTTTAACGACAAGCTTTATTTTTTTTAGCAAAAACAATATCTTCAAATCGATTTTGATGTCAAGAAAATCAATTGTGAAGATGATAAGGAAGAAAAATATCGGAAAAAAAAAATTCGAAAAAAATCAATTTTCTTGGAAAAAAAAATTTTTCTTAATTTTCTCTAATAAATAATGTTTCTAAAAACTGAAGTCCAGATCTAAAAACTAGAAACTTGAGGCTTTAATTTGCCTTTTTTATTTTTATTCTACGACCACTTTTCACCGAGTTACAGCATGTTAAAAATCACTTAAAAATTTCTAATTTTTTTTATATCCCTTAATTTTTGTGACCATTGTATGAAAACAGAATAAGTATAAAAATATTCTAATTATGGTCACCACATTACTGGGAGACTTGGATATGTCTGGAAATTCCAAGCATATTTGAAAAGTCAGGAACTTTGATTCTAATAAATTTATGGCCACTATGTCTCATTGAGAATAATCATTCTTTCCATTATATTTTCTGATTTCAATAATGCTCAATGACAAAACTTCTTTATTATGCTATAAAATGAATGTTGTAACAAGATCAAGTCTTAATATTAATATTTAAAGGTCGCTCAAAACAATATAAAAATTCGATAAATATATTTCCAAAAATATTGAGCGACCTGTAAATATTAATATTTTGACTTCAAATTTTAGTATGTTTCTCTACGACCTACTTAGAAATATTTGAGCTAGTGAGAAAGTAAAGATTTAAAAGAAAAAAATTGAATTTCGATGATTTTAGAAATTTAAAAAATTCTTGAGCGACCTCTAAAAAATTTTGTATCGAGTTGAAACTTTAACAGGAGTCTTCAAATACTTCAAACTAACATTTTTTCGTGTGAGCTCCGAAATAGGAAAAAAGTCGAAAAAAATTGCCACCCTAATATATATACAAATACGTAGCGTAAGCTACTATAACATGCTAATTATCGTAGTTATAGAATGAGATAAGGCGAAAAGAAGCTCTTCAGGGATTATTCTCGCCTAATACTCTCTGATAAGAACCAGCGTCTAAGAGGATCAATTTCACCCTTAAGAATTTTCTTTCTATATTTATAAATAAGGACTAGGTTGATGTTTCGTAGCCTGAACAGTTTTTTTATAAAAAAAAATTTCTAAAAAGATTGTATCGCGTGTGTTATTCATTGAACTTATTCCTTGGCTTTGCATTAATAATTTAGACAATATTTCCTGCTGATGAGATTAAATTAAATAACTTGATAATAAAATTTTAATGATTCGAACGAAATTAAATATTTTAAATAAATAACAATTATTGAAAGAATAGAGTATCGAGATAACTAAAAGTTGCAGTCTAAACAAAAGGCTGAGACCTCATCTTGGCGTTGATTCTCACCACCTCCACGCCATTTATAGAAGTTTTTTCCAAGAAAATTGATTTTTTTCGAATTTTTTTTTTCCGATATTTTTCTTCCTTATCATCTTCACAATTGATTTTCTTGACATCAAAATCGATTTGAAGATATTGTTTTTGCTAAAAAAAATAAAGCTTGTCGTTAAAAGAACTTTTTATTATTGAAGAAATTATTGTAAACCAAAGGATCGCTCATTATGCGATTGTTGGCAAAATCGATAAATTTAAAGCTTCGAAACACTAAGAAAGAAAACTTGCAGCGCTTTGCAAAAAAAATTTGCAAAAAAAATTGCCACCCTAATATATATATATATATATATATATATATATATATATACTAGGGTGCTCCATTTAAAACGAACATTTTTTTTTTTTAGCGGACACAAGAAAATTTTGTTATTTATATTAAAAGAAAAATTCCCTGAAAATTTCAGCTCTTAATTTTAATTTTAAGTACTTCCTATCGAGCATCAATGTTTTCCCATTTAAAAAGCATGTAAATCGAATAACTTTTCTTTAAAATTACTATAACTTAGCCCGATTTTGAGCTATCGTTTTGAAACCAGTTTTTATTTGTAGAGTATTTATTGCTTTTTAGGTAGATTTCTTTAGAAATCGGCCTATTGCAGAGACCCTCATGATCGAATTATCAAGAAATTTTGCCACCATATATCTTATTTTACTTCGTAGAGTCAAAAAATACCATCCGCTCAAAAATTTATATATGTATGTATGTATGTATATATATATATATATATATATATATATATATATATATATATATACAATATAACGCGCCTTGTCATCACGATAGCACCCGCTATTCTTAACGGATCTTAATGAAATTTGATACACTTATTTATTGGACGATTACCTTGATCAAGTTCGAAGATGAGCCCAATCGGTCGATTAGTTTGGAAGTTGTGGGTGTTTGAAATTTTTTTTGATTTTCATAAAAATGAATTTTCTGGCTTTATCCTTAAATAACTTTTGAACCGAAAATGATAACTCAATTCTGTAAAAAGTATCTTAAAATTTGAACGATTAGCTTTAATTTTCACTGCAATACTGGATTTTTTGAAACATCTTTTCTAACAATTTGATGATATCAAAAATTTCACAAAAAATACAAAAAGCTTATTTTTGCAGCTTAGTCATCTAATAACTTCTAAATAATAAGGCATAACCCATTTCCTCAAAATTCATGTTTAAGCTTACAAAAAAAGTATTAATTACACTATTGTAGCTTTATTGTATTCACATCTATAAGAAATCTACCTTTCCATTCCGGGTAAGGCCGGATGGCTCTTTTTAGGTAGATTTCTTTAGAAATCGGCCTATTGCAGAGACCCTCATGATCGAATTATCAAAAAATTTTGCCACTATATATCTTATTTTACTTCGTAGAGTCAAAAAATACCATCCGCTCAAAAATTTATATATGTATGTATGTATGTATATATATATATATATATATATATATATATATATATATATACAATATAACGCGCCTTGTCATCACGATAGCGTCCGCAATTCTTAACGGATCTTAATGAAATTTTATACACTTATTCATTGGACGATTACCTTGATCAAGTTCGAAGATGAGCCCAATCGGTCGATTAGTTTAGAAGTTGTGGGTGTTTGAAATTTTTTTTGATTTTCATAAAAATGAATTTTCTGGCTTTATCCTTAAATAACTTTTGAACCGAAAATGATAATTCAATTCTGTAAAAAGTATCTTAAAATTTGAACGATCAGCTTTAATTTTCACTGCAATACTTGATTTTTTGAAACATCTTTTCTAACAATTTGATGATATCAAAAATTTCACAAAAAATACAAAAAGCTTATTTTTGCAGCTTAGTCGTCTAATAACTTCTAAATAATAAGGCATAACCCATTTCCTTAAAATTCATGTTTAAGCTTACAAAAAAAGTATTAATTACACTATTGTAGCTTTATTGTATTTACATCTATAAGGAATCTACCTTTTCATTCCGGGTAAGGCCGGATGGCTCTTTTTTTATTTATTTTCGTTAATTGTGAAGAAATGGTTTATCTCACAACAAATATGCATAGGACTAATCTTTTAGGAAATTTTATGCTCTACAAAATTGCTCATGACACTTATATTGCTAAAGTCCACTGTTCATGAGATACATGAATTTTAACATTTTACAATAAAAAAATCTGTCTGTCGGTTGACCCTGCGGGCCAGCCCTAAAACTTCCCGCTGTTTTCGAGCTCCTTGAGCTCGAAAACATTGTTGCAAATACATTTTCGAGCTCTTCGAGCTCGAAAATACTATTGTATGCCATTGTTTTCGGAAAAAACCGTTTTTTAGCATTTCTTTCTCTCACGATATCTTACGAATAAATTAACTGATTGAGATGGTTGAGGCGTCAATCGACGCGTTACATTGAGTTCTAGAGCTGATCAAATTTTGTAATTGATGGAATGAGTCGCTTCGAAGATAATCGAAGAAAACCGTTTTTCACCATTTCTTTCTCGATCGATTTCTCTCGAACGAATAAACCGATTGAGATGGTCGAGGCGGCAATCGACGCGTTTTATTGAATTTTTGTGCTGATTAGATTTTGGAATTGATCGATCAAGCCATTTTCGAAAAATTTGAAAAAAACTGAAAAAAAAAATTTTTTTTTTTGTTTTTTCCCGCGATATCTCTTAGATAAATTATTCGATTTTGATGGTTGAGGTGGCAATCGACGCGTTTTACAAAATTCTAAAGCTGATTAGATTTTGAAGTTGATTAGTTTAGTTGTTTCAAAGATATTTGCAAAAAATTGTTTTTTATTTTTTCTTGCTCCCGCGATAACTCTCGAAAGAGTTATCCGATTTTGATGTTTAAGGTGGCAATCGACGCGTTTTGATAAATTCTAAAGCTGAATAGATTTTTGGATTGTTTGGTTGAGTTGTTTCAAAGATATTCGCAAAAAACTATTTTTTACCATTTCTTTCTCCAACGATAACTCTCGAACGAATTATTCGATTTAGATGATTGAGGTGGCAATCGACGCGTTTTATTGAGTTCTAGAGCTGATTAGATTTTGAAGTCGATCGTATGAGTCGTTTTCGAGAAATCAATAAAAAACTAAAAAAAAAAGTTTTTTTTTTCGTAATTGGCCAATATCTTCGAGTCTACTTGGTCAAATGATCTGAAATTTTCAGAAAAGTTGATGGCCAAAAAACTCTTTCGATTGCCGCCTTAACCATCCAAATCGGTTTATTAGTTAAAAAGTTATAAAGAGTTTACATACATACATACACACACACACACATACATACAGACACTCGGACATCATTCTAAAAATAGTCAGAATAGCTTCCTAGGACCTCAAAACGTCGACATCTGATAAAATCTCGATTTTTGAAAATCGGGGTGAAAACAATAACTTCCCGAAATTTTTGAAAATCATCGATTTTCTAAGCGGGAAGTTAAAAAATTTTTAGCTTACTATGGTACTAATCTTTTTATTGTAAAATGTTAAAATTCATGTATCTCATGAAAAGTGGACTTTAGCAATATAAGTGTCATGAGCAATTTTGTAGAGCATAAAATTTCCTAAAAGATTGGTTCTATGCATATTTGTTGTGAGATGAACCATTTCTTCACTATTAACAAAAATATATGAAAAAAGTGAAAATTTGTCTTTCAGAGCTGATAAAATCGACGTGGATCGAGTGAGACCAAAACCGTCGTATACACTTTTGAAAAGCAACAAATACTCTACAAATAAAAACTGGTTTCGAAACGATAGCTCAAAATCGGGCTAAGTTATAGTAATTTTAAAGAAAAGTTATTCGATTTACATGCTTTTTAAATGGGAAAACTTTGATGCTCGATAGAAAGTACTTAAAATTAAAATTAAGAGCAGAAATTTTCAGGGAATTTTTTTTTCAACATAAATAACAAAATTTTCTGGTGTCCGCTAAAAAAAAAAATGTTCGTTTTAAATGGAGCACCCTAATATATACACTAGTCCCAAAAATTAAGGGATAGAAAAAAAATTCGAAATTTTTAGGTGATTTTCAACATGCTGTAACTCGGTAAAATGATCGTAGAGTGAAAATAAAAAAAGCAAATCGTAGCCTCAAGTTTCTAGGTTTCAGATCTGGACCTCAACATTTTTTATCATGCACGGTTCCGGAGTAATCTTAAGCAAACCGACGAAAAAAAAAATTTCAAAATTTTTGCTCGTCTTTTAACAAGGTTATGGGCATCAATAAATTTTTTTGGATAATCTGATCTTATGACTCTTTTAGGAAATTTTATGCCCTCCAATTTGGCGGCCTCAAAAAGTCTCTACGGCGAGTTGGTGCCGAGTTATTATTGATCAAAGCAAAAAAGTCCATTTTGGCTTTGATAATTAATAACTCCGGACGTATTGGTCGTACAGAGAATGAAAGTAGGGTTTTCAAAACTGGAAAACATTCTCTATAAGATAAAATTAGTCGCTCTTGATAAAAAAATTTTTTTTGAAGCGATAATGTTTATTAAAAAACCGGTCAAAATTCGCATATTTAAGGATATTCTGAAATCTTGCTATAACTTTGGATATAACGGATAAACAAAGGATATCGTCGATAAACTAAGAAAGAAAAATCGCAGCACTTTGAAATTTTCAGGGTTTTTTCAGGACACTTTAAGGTTGAAAAAAAAACGACGATATCCTTTGTTTATCCATTATATCCATAATTATAGCAAGATTTCAGAATATCCTTAAATATGTGAATTTTGACCTGTTTTTTAATAAACATTATCGCTTCAAAAAAAATTTTTTTATCAAGAGCGATTAATTTTGTCTTATAGAGGATGTTTTCCAGTTTTGAAAACCCTACTTTCATTCTCTGTACGACCAATACGTCCGGAGTTATTAATTATTAAAGCCAAAATGGACTTTTTTGCTTTGATCAATGATAACTCGGCGCCAACTCGTCGTAGAGACTTTTTGAGGCCGCCAAATTGAAGGGCATCAAATTTCCTAAAAGAGTCAAAAGGTTAGATTATCCAAAAAAATGTATTGAAGCCCATAGAATTGTTAAAAGACGAGTAAAAATTTTGAAAATTTTTTTTTCGTCGGTTTGCTTAAGATTACTCCGGAACCGTGCATGATAAAAAATGTTGAGGTCCAGATCTGAAAACTTGAAACTTGAGGTTACGATTTGCTTTTTTTATTTTCACTCTACGATCATTTTTCACCGAGTTACAGCATGTTGAAAATCACCCAAAAATTTCGAATTTTTTTTCTATCCCTTAATTTTTGGGATAAGTGTATATATATTAGGGTGTTCCGTTTGAAAAGAACATTTTTTTTTCTTCACTCCTCATCGAAAATCTCGTTCTATATGTGTAAATAAAAATTTTGTCCAATTTTGAGTTCTTAATATTAATATTAACCACTGGAACAACGTCGTCGAAGTTTTCCCATGCTAAAAGCACATAAATTTAATTTTTTTCCTCTTCAATGAATAAAATTCAGCCCTACATTTATGTATCGTATCGGTCCAAATTTTTTCTTGAAGAGAATTGTATGCTCTATAAAAAAGCCAGTATCTGCTTAGCTCTGAGTTCAACTCTAGCTCTCCTGTGAGTCTTTAATGTCAAATTTTGTATCAAATCGATGGATTTTTGCTGTTAACTCATAAACGGTCGAGTTTAGAGAAAAAAAGTGCATGACCGTTTTGGTAGGGAATTTAGTTTTTTATTAAAAAAGTTCAATGACTTATATCTGTAAAACTTTTATTATAAAAAACACATGAACTTAAAGTTATCAAAATTTCAAATTTTAGCAAAATTTCGACATCAATTGTTTTATAACTAAATAATATTCATATTTTTAGTAGTTTTTCATCTAATTTTATTTATTACTTAGAAAAAAAAAAAATTTTTTTTTAAGAAATTCAAAATTAAGTACTTACAATTTATTTTTGTAATGAATTCGAAATAAAATGGGTTTTTAAACTCATTTGGATTAATATTTCAGGGTAGTTTTTATATTTTATATATTTATGTATTAATCCTTATCATTCATAAATTACTGATAGTATATTAATTATTAAATCAAAATAATCATCAATTTAAACGAAAATGATAGCTTACATACATTTTTGGCAGTCTAATGATTTTACATTATAAGACATGATTTTTATGTCAGTCTTTTAATGATTAAGCAGCGCTTATTAGTTTTTAAACTATCGCTACAGCTGTACAATAAGCTGTGCCCAATCATTAAAAGACTGACATAAAAATCATATTTCATTATGTAAAATCATTAGACTGCCAAAAATGTATGTAAGTAAGCTATCATTTTCGATTCAATTGATTATTTGATTTAATCTATACTAATAATTGGAGAGCCGGTTTTTTCGTTCTGTTATACTGCGAAAACTACTGAATCGATCGGAATAATACTTATACCATAAGATGCAGCGTATTTCGGAAAAGGTTTCAGTATATGACATGTTGGTGCTTACTTATCCGGAACATATTTTTTTGACTTAGAAATGATGAATTTTTATTGTAATTCAATTTATTCTAATCGATTGTCATTTGTTTGCAATAAATTTTTTAACTCTATTGGTCATGTTTATTTATTGATTTGACATTTGGTGAATGGAGAACTGTTAAGAATTATTTATAATAATGCATTTGCGAGATATCATTACTATTCGTTATTGGTACATCAGGGTTAATCAGTTATATAAGTACGTAATTTTTGTGGATTTTAAAAATAAGGGGGTATTCTAGTAATTAATATACTATCAGTAATTTATGAATGATAAGGATTAATACATAAATATATAAAATATAAAAAATACCCTGAAATACTCATCCAAATGAGTTTAAAAAACCCATTTTATTTCAAATTCATTACATAAATAGATTGTAAATACTTCATTTTAAATGCCTTAAAAAAAATTTTTTTTTTCTTTGTTAGTAATAAATAAAATTGGACAAAAAACTACTGAAAATATGAATATTACTTAATTATAAAACAATGAATCTCGAAATTTTGCGAAAATTTAAAATTTAAATAACTTCAAGTTCATGTATTTTTTAAAATAATAGTTTTACAGATATAAGTTAATGAACCTTTTTTATAGAAAACTAAATTCCCTACAACAAAGGTCATGCACTTATTTCCGCTAAACTCGACCGTTCATGAGTTAACAGCAAAAATCAATCAATTTGATATAAAATTTGACATTGAAGACTCGCAGGAAAGCTAAAGTTGAACTCAGAGCTAAGCAGATACAGGCTTTTTTTACAGAGCATACAATTCTCTTCAAGAAAAACTTTGGACCGATACGATACATAAATGTAGGGCTGAGTTTTATTCATTGAAAAGGAAAAAAATTAAATTTACGTGCTTTTAGCATGGAAAAACTTCGACGACGTTGTTCCAGTGGTTAATATTAATATTAAGAGCTCAAAATTGGACAAAATTTTTATTTAAATATATAGAACGAGATTCTCGATGGGGAGTGAAGAAAAAAAAATGTTCGTTTCAAACGGAGCACCCTAATATATATATATATATATATATATATTAGGGTGCTTCATTTCGGAGCAACATTTTTTTTTTTTTAAGTGCATGTGGAAAAAATCATAGTTCAACGCAAAAAAAAAATTTTCGCGCAAGAAAAAAAATTCTATGTCGATTACAGACCTAGCTCATTGAAAAATTCGATTTTCCCATTTAAATAACACGGAAATAAATTTTTTTTTAGCTTCAAGTATTGTTAACTCTTTCACAAATCAATAGAGCGAATAGACTAATACATATTTTTGTAGGAAATTGAACGCTCTACAAAAAAAGGTCTCTTTTCATTTTTTGATAAATCCATTTGTTCAAAAGTTATTAGAGCTCGAAGTAAAGTTAAAGATCTTTTCACTTTTACGGCAAAACTATCAGACTTGTTACAAAATGTTGCAGGATTTTTTTTGTTGACAATTTTATTCTTTACAAATTTTTATCAGTAAAGTTTTTCCGAATTGCGCATTGTTTTCTAGTTATTACCATTTTAATGTCGAGCTCTTGAAATCGATCAAAACCACTTTTTTAAGAGCTTGTAATGAAAATTAAAATAAATAGAAAACAATGCGGAATTCGAAAAAACTTCACTTATAATAATTTGTAGAGAGTAAAATTATCAACAAAAAAGATCCCACAACATTTTGTGATAAGTCTGATAGTTTCGCCGTAAAAGTGAAAAGATCTCCAACTTTACTTCAAGCTCTAATAACTTTTGAACAAGTGAATTTATCGAAAAATGATAAGAGACCTTTTTTGTAGAGCGTTTAATTTCCTACAAAAATATGTATTAGGCTATTCGCTCTATTGATTTGTTAAAGAGTTAACAATACTTAAAGCTAAAAAAAAATTTATTCCCGTGTTATTTAAATGGGAAAATCGAATTTTTCAATGAGCTAGGTCTGTAATCGACATAGAATTTTTTTTCTTGCGCGAAAATTTTTTTTTTGTGTTGAACTAAGTTTTTTTCCACATGCACTTAAAAAAAAAAAAATCTTGCTCCGAAATGAAGCACCCTAATATATATATATAGATATATATATATATATATATATGTGGTGGTTCGGCTTTCCTCCGCGAGATGACATTCACGACTCACGCCTCTCGCAATGCCTCGTCGCTATGTCTGTTTCAATATATAACATTTCCAACATGTAACTTCCAACACGGCGTCTTAGGTGGGGTATACGATAGACACACCTAACTGAGGAGTCTTAGCTATCGTGTACTTAGACGAAACGTCTCTCACCTCACAAATACCTTTTTTCATCTCTCCTCTTCTCATTATCACTCACAACTTTTCACTCTTTGGTAGTTGGTGACTTAGGCAGTGATTATTGCAATCTAAACCTAAAGTTTCGTCGCCTAAGTGGTGACCTCGACGTGATAGGATAATCACTTTGGCGACGATACTTTAGGTTTAGATTGTTATAATCACTGTCTAAGTCACCAACTACCAAAGAGTGAAAAGTTGTGAGTGATAATGAGAAGAGGAGAGATGAAAAAAGGTATTTGTGGGGTTAGAGGCGTTTCGTCTAAGTACACGATAGCTGAGACTCCTCAGTTAGGTGTGTCTATCGTATACCCCACCTAAGACGCCGTGTTGGAAGTTACATGTTGGAAATGTTATATATTGAAACAGACATAGCGACAAGGCATTGCGAGAGGCGCGAGTCGTGAATGCCATCTCGTGAAGTGAAGCCGATCCACCACACATATATGTATATACGGAATGCGTACGTGCAAATACTCGCGTGTATAATAAAGAAATTAACTTAAATGAAAATTAATAAAATGATGGAGAATATTCTTAATATTTGGCATAGCCTTATGCGCCTGATCCATATACAATAATAATATAAGATATTTATTTGAATAAAATTCTTATTAAGACTCCGGTGGTGCCTGGATGTTGACCTTGGATGATAATTCACATCCATGCTTGGGGTAGGATACAACCCAACGTCGTCTTATGAAATTCTGATTAAATTGCCACTAGATTTTTGGATAAAGGGTTGGAGGGTGATGAGGACGTAACAATGTGATTACTAATATTATCATCTTCTTTTATCTTTGGCAATGTAAGTTATCGAAATATCTTCCAGCTTCGAAGAAAATAAAGTTGTAAGACGTAGGAAAGTTGAACAAATCGCGGCAAGAACCTAGTTATTTTATCAAAGAAGTGCAGTATACTGACAGTGAGAAAATCATAAAAGCACGTTCGACACACAGCATTTTAATGGTGAAGCTATAGTTTAGCCTCCCAATATTTTGAATCTGTTTACAGTCTCACTTTCAAACAAGGACACTAGTTAGTCACGGTAAAATGACCATCTTATAACCATGAATAAAACATTCTTTGCCAGTGATATAACGTCTCCGTATAATGACTATACAATCACGACTTTACGATTGATCCACCGCGAAACCACCACGAAATATTTAATTATACATAAATCTTTTCTAAGGTCACGAATAATTGTATCTTATCCCTGCTTAATTCCGATAGATTCTTATAGCTTTATGTATAATACCTTAGGGTGATTTTTTTTTTGGCGACTATTTTTTTTTTTCGCTCCCATCCCGAAATTTTGTTGGAAATACCTCCAAAAAAATTCTCTGAGAGTTTGAGCCCTTAATATTAATATTAAGTACTCGACCACAGCGTGTGAAGATTTCCCATTTAAAATACACGTAAACTTGGGTTTTTATTTTTTAAACTTCTATAACTCCGCGGCATTTTATGATATCATCTCGCCCAAAGTCGGGATTTTCTCAAAATTAAATGTTCTACAAAAGTGCCCATGGTTGCGAAGTTGTAACTCATATGGGTGGGGTAGTACGGACCGCTAAACCGAATTTTTTCATAGAATTCTTGTTTTTTCTCCCATTATCTCATAAACAACAAGACCTACAGAAAAAATGTAAATGACAATTTCACAGAAAATTTAATTTCCTACAAAGATGGTCCTTAACACTGAATCGCTCAGATTGATATTTTCTGAGATATTAGTCAAATGACAAATCAATATTTTCTAA
Organism: Microplitis manilae; assembly: GCA_030273425.1. Taxonomy (NCBI): domain Eukaryota; kingdom Metazoa; phylum Arthropoda; class Insecta; order Hymenoptera; family Braconidae; genus Microplitis; species Microplitis manilae. The sequence goes on from CP092724.1 coordinate 8,883,145, forward strand.
GATTTAATCCGACATTTTATGGGAATTCAATGCTACGTAAACTTCAATAATTAATATCTCAGAAAATATCAATCTGAGCGATTCAGTGTTAAGGACCATTTTTATAGGAAATTAAATTTCCTGTGAAATTGTCATTCACATTTTTTCTGTAGGTCTTGTTGTTTATGAGATAATGGGAGAAAAAACAAGAATTCTATGAAAAAATTCGGTTTAGCGGTCCGTACCACCCCACCCATATGAGTTACAACTTCGCGACCACAGGCACTTTTGTAGAACATTTAATTCTGAGAAAATCCCGACTTTGGGCGAGATGATATCATAAAATGCCGCGGAGTTATAGAAGTTTAAAAAATAAAAACCCAAGTTTACGTGTATTTTAAATGGGAAATCTTCACACGCTGTGGTCGAGTACTTAATATTAATATTAAGGGCTCAAACTCTCAGAGAATTTTTTTGGAGGTATTTCCAACAAAATTTCGGGATGGGAGCGAAAAAAAAAAATAGTCGCCAAAAAAAAAATCACCCTAATAATACCTATACTTTACAGTACTTCTCATAGAAATTTATTCTTATAATATCTTTACAGAAATTTATGACAATCGATTGAATTCTATGAGATTTTTTAAACAGGGATGGCTGGCCCGCAAGATAAACTGTTTTATAATTTTTATATTCCATTCCGTAAATTTTTTTTTTTTTATTTATCGTTGCAGTGTACATCCTACTGAAGGGCTTTTTACACTTTTTACCTTTACATCGCAACTGCTTGCTTTTCCTTTTTTCCTGCCTTCATTGTGTGGATGTGCACCAACTTGTGCTTCTGTACTGCATCATTACGTAACGCTCTGTACCTCACCTTCTGCGTTAGTAGTATAGCGGCAAGGGGAACCACAGAGAAAACCCATTGCCAGTACAGTTCAGAACAGGCAGAGTTCCAGTGATCGATAAAATTCACATTTTACCGATCACTGGATCTTCAGTCCACGCCGAGCACACAGAGACCTCCATTTTAGCTCAAAGCGTGGCTAAGCGGTCACCCAACCAAGTAGCAACTGTACTCGACGCTGCTTAACTTGGTGATCGCCTGAGCTACGCGCAAACAGAACGGCTGCCTTTGCCACTGTCCATTCCGTAAATTTTAATTTCTCGCTGTAGTGATTCTACTATGATGAACTTTTTTATGAGCCTCTAGTTATACTCAATTTATCCTGAAAATAATTAGTATCAATATAGCGGCATAATCAAAGATTTATAATTGTAAGCAAAGTTACAATGTATATCTAATTATGAACAGTTCATTCAATGATTAAAATTCAATTACTGGCCGTTAATTCAGTTATTAATAATTAATTCAATTCATCATTCGCTGATTAACTTATCAGTTACAATCTTACTGGTGTTTATTTAGGAAATTTTAATATTTTTCAATCTAGATATCTGATAAAATTTTTATCTTTAAATAAAAAGTAGTTACAAACTTAGCAATAAAAATTTACCTTGAATTAACCGACAAAAACAAAAATTGCTGTTTTCAAAGCTTCAACCTAGGCTTAATGACAATTTACCCTCACATGTTTCTATGAAAATTAGAATACCTGATGTAATATTATATTTAAAAGTTAGGAATTAAGATGATATTGTTTTGTTTCACTTTATTAACAAAATATCAAAAGTTTGAATGTGTAAAGGCACCGATCTTTCTATAAATGAGTCGCAGTTATTTAAGTATATGAGAAAAACTCAATGAAATAAAATTTTCTTTTCTAGATGGATGACGCAGCTAATGAATTAGAAGGAATCGATTTGACCGATCCAGATCTGCACAAAGCAGCAACTAAAATTCAAGCGAGTTTCCGAGGCCATAAAGTTCGCCAAGAAGTAGTTGTAACTGAGACCAAAAAATAAGGTTACATAATAAATATAATGGAGTGATAACTAGTGATCCTATCAATATGTGCAATCTTTACCTATAAATAGGAATAACATGCAATTAATGGACCTAATTTATATATAAATATAAATATATTTATATATATATATATGTATATTCTTTTCCTTATTTTAAAAATTTTTCGATCTGTGACTATTGTTGAATGTAATAATGTCAATAAAATTTAAGAGAGGTACTTCACTTAATTATATATATATATATATATATATATATATATATATATATATATATATATATACATATATATATATATATATATGTATGCATGTCTCGCTAAGAACACCGTAAGTTACAAGTCATTTTAAAACAAAAATCATTGAAATTTACCCCGTGTAATGAATAATTCTACATTCAGTTTATATTGTCAATTTATTTCTAATGACAAACAAAGTACTGCACACAGTTTTTGATAGCAATCTAAATGATATTGCTTCAAGCAAAAAATAACTATTAAAACATGTAAAAAATTTATGAATATTTGATTTAAATGAAAACCAATGTATTACGATATTAGATTCTAAAAAAAAAAACTATCGCAATGAAATTTGCGACGTTTTTGAGTGCGATCCATGCATCTAATGTGAAAATTTAAAACAAAATTATAAGTTAAAAATCCAATATGATCAATCAAGCAGCTTACCAAACACGACGTAAACAAACTCGCATAATTTGAAGCCATTTCTACGCAACTTCGAACAACACCATAAAGAATAAAAGTTTAGGCAGTTAAAATATGTTCTTATTTTATTATTATTTTTTCCGTTAATAGTATCAAAATGTAATGTATATTAATTTTATAATTCTTGCCACAAGAGAAGTAAAAGTTTTTAGGTTGATAAAGATTATTCAGTCTTATTTCAAAAAACACTTTATTTAAACATAGAAAGTTTATGTACTAATTATCGGCACTAATTAATGAATGTAAAATAAGAAATCGAAGTCACCTTCTCGACTTTAAAATAAAAATTTATTTCAAACCATTTGCAGTTAAATTTTTTTGGGTATATTTTTATCATTGGATTTTCTCATTGAAATAGTATCATTTGAATAAAAAGTACTTATTGATGAGTTAATCACTGACGATATTAATAAATATTTGTAGTGATCATTTTATTAAAGGTAAAATAATAGCGGAAAATAATATAAATTCGATTTATGAATGTATAACGATTTAGTTGAAAATGTTTTTTACTGAAGATTTGAAACTTACAAATGTTCCGAAAAATTAAGACCGCATGGGGGAATCGGCTGTGGAAGAAAATGCCTCACTGGTGTCTCCTCTTTGACGAATATAATAGTTGTGAAAGGGTAGCTGGTGTATGGTAGCAGGAGGAGAGAAAGTACGCACATACGTAGCATATTAGATCAATACACATGATGAGCTAGATAGTCCCTCGACTGCAGAAAGAGGTCCGTACACATTTTGATAGCCTAGCCGGGTGCTCGGACCTCTCCCACAATCAGATGCCTTGTGCACGCGCTCTTTTTCCACTAAAGTGCGTCCGACGATAAATACACCGAAATTTTCCCTGATTTAAAAAAAGTATTTGACAGGATTAAAAAGATTGAAATTTAAGGATTTCCAGTATTTAGCAGGATTTGAAAGTATTAAAATTTTAATCCTTTTGAATACTGTCAAATACTTTTTAATACTTTTTTTTAATCAGGGTTACTAAGATGCTTATATTAAAAATCATGACAGAGAAAAAAAAAAGTCGATAAAATATCGATACTACCAACCGACTAAATTTTTCGCGAAACGAAGATATCGAGAAAGTATCAATACTTCTAACATAATTACTCTGTTAGAAGTATTAAAGTTCCAGCATATGACGTTCGGACTCAAAAACGCAGCTTGAACGTTTCAAAGATATAGCGACGGAATCGTACAACCTGGACTTCGTATTTTCATACAGTGATCACACCTTTAATCGCATCTGAAGGTGAAAGAAAGCACTTAAAACCCTTCAAAATTTTATTTCAACGTCTTGGTCATTACAGACTGGTGATAAATGTTCCGACGTGCCAGCGAGGAAAAATCGAAGTTAAATTCTTTGGCTATATAATTAACGACTTGAATTAATGACTACTGCATTGAATTATTTACGAAAAAAGTTCGATTTAACGTTAACTTTGATCCTGCTAAAGTCATCAGAAAACGTCGTGGATTTCTGAGCACGATAAATTTCAACAGGAAGTTTGTGAAGAATGTTAAGGAAATTCCCGGCACCATAAAATAAAGTGCTCGAAGGACAAAAAATTATAGAATCGTGTCCTGTCGACTGGATAGTCGTTTTGCAAAACGCGTTTAATGGTGCGAATCGATCTCTTGCTACTGCACTTCTCGTGTACCCAAGAACTGATGTGAATTGGGAAGTTTTAACTGATGCGTCAGAAATCAAAGCCAATGTCGTTCTTAAGCAACGAGTTAACAATAATTAGCAGCCGCTGGTTTTCTCTGACCAGAAATTAGCTGCGAGAAATTTCCAGCACATTTTTGCAAGTTGGCACGTTACGATCTATATCGATCACAAATTGCTTTAGCAGGCATTTGAACAGAGTACAGAAAGAGCTTCGGCATGGCAACACTGCCGGTTAGATTTTATCGGCCGATTTACAACTGACATCAGACATGTGTCAGGTAACGACAACATTGACTCTAATACATTGTCATGATTAGAAACAATATCTACCGATATTACATCGGAGGAACTTGCCGATGCACAGAAACAAGATGTCGAGTTTAAGCAGCTGTAGCAACAAACAACATTTCTAAATTTAAAACGTATGAATTTAACAACGATCTAACAGTGTACTGTGACATTGCATCAGCTAGAATGCAATCGTAGATCCCAGATCTGCTGAAAAAAATGGTGTCCAATTCATTACACTCACTCGCGCCTGCGGGAGTAAAATCATTAAAAAAATTAGTCTCTAAACAATGCGTTTGTCTACTTATTAAAAAATATGGCGGCGAACGGGCTAAATCTTGCATAGATTGCAAAAAGAATAAAGTGCAGAGACACGTATCATCACCAATCACCAGTTTCTAGCCTGCAACTGAATGATTCCAGTATAATCACATCGATCTGATACATAGACAAATGTCAAAAAAGTTCAATCAATCGTTGAGAATCATCTACCAGTTTACGAGGTTTCTCGAGGCTGTTCCGCTATTCAGTGGAACTGCGAAGACTACAGTACATGCACTATTACTGCACTGAATTTCCTGCCACAGATTATCTAACCGTATTACTTCGGAAAATGTACATAATTTGAATTATCGATATTCTAAACGCTATTGAAATTGTGTAGAATAAAATACCTACACACCATGTCATATCATCCATAAGCCAATGTTCTGATTGAACGATTACATCGTCACCTGAAATCAGCGCTCTTGTGTCATAAAAAATCATGATATGACGCATTGTCAGCCATTCTACTCAACTTGCGCGCTGCCTGGAAAGACAATATACAGAAAACCTCGGCTAAATTCGTGTAGGGTGAGCTTATACAATTACCCAAAAAGTTACTTCCTCCTACAAACAAAACATCACTTCATGATGTTGCAAATACAATGAAATGAAATTTTAATTTATTAGCACCGGTCGAAATTTCGCGTCATGGCAAGCATTCTGTTTTCTAATTCAGGAATCTTAGTACTTGCTCTTACATATTCATGCAAAGGGACTATACCACATAATTATTTGACACGATAGGTATTTCGTCGTTGATTTCCGACCAACCGCAATCTCGGTGATCAGATTGAAGATGGTTTATGAAGCAAAGCCAGTCGACAAGGCAGACTCCTATACAAGTAATAACACAGTAGTCACAACTATGAAATAAAAAGTCCGATTTAAACTTCAAATAAATTCAATTGATTTGATATATTTTTTGCTTTTATAAAATTTTTTGTTTACAAAGTAATTGTTCATCATTTTATTGTAGGGGAGAGGGGGGCACCTTTGAACACTTTTCACTTATTTGTTTATTACTTTTAATGTGATGAAGTATATAATATCTTTTATGTTTGAATCAATACATTGGTCATTTATCTTTCATAATGCACTTTAGTTAATTAAAAAAAAGTGCTTTATTGAAACTATATTGTTAATTGAAAAAAAGGTAATTTTGTTCAAAGGTGCAAAGGTGAACAAGCCTGGGGCAGGTTTGAACAATCTATACGATAACCACATAAATTATTATTATTACATTCATAGTTTTTATTACCGTTCTTATTAATCATAATTAAGCCATTCATTTATTAGTTTAATTAAAATTTATAAAATCTTTGAAATAATGATAAGTTAACAAAGTTATTATATAATTATTAAATTTTTAACATCACTAACTGCACTAATAAATGAAATTTAATAATCTAGCTTACGAGACAATTTAATAACGTTAATCGTTAGACGCAAATTGTTCTCAAGTATTTTTTACTAGAAATCTTGGGCTCAAACTTAAATCAGAAATCAATATAAAATATTTAAAATTAAAAACTTTTTTTAAATTTAATCACAGCTGTATTAATTTTTTTGTTTCTAGATTGAGTTGCTTTCTTGACTACTTTACGCGATAGAATAAGGTACCAGCTGTAATATTATAAACATTTGCAGCATCTCTTAGGGGCATCGTCTTATGAATTACATAGATTATAGCTTTTCGTGTATCATTATGAAAATGATAATATTATGATAATGAATGTCACTGCTTGTCCGCTTTTTTTTTTATAATTTCTAACCATAATTAACCTTCAAATTAAAAAATTATTCAATAACCATGGATTACGGATCATATATTTTTTTTATAAATAAATTAAAAGGAAAGAAAATGTATATTAATTATAATTACTTTGGTTTAAAAGTGTTCAAACGTGCCCCCCGTTTCTTGTTCAAAGCTGCCCCAATAGCATACTTGACATAAATAATTTATTTAAATTAATTGAAAATCAGTAATATTGGAATGACTTATTTTCATTAGGTAGTGAAAGACATAAAGATTAAGTGACACTTGATACATTTATGAATATATTATTATTTTAACTATGAGATGCTTACATCCAAAAAATAAATATTTTAGAATTGCAGCGTAAATTCAACTATTCATTGTAAGTTAGGTTTAAAGTGAAAAATAAAACAGTTTTTGATGGATACTAGTTGACAGCTGTGTTGCCACCTTAAATTAAAATTCGCGGTTGGAAAGATCTTTTTTTTTTATTTTTAATTACCGTTGTTCAAAGCTGCCCCTGTTCAAAGCTGCCCCCCTCTCCCCTACTAAAAAACCAAAAAAAGTCATTTTTCTGTACTTACTTCTAATAGATATTAAAAATAAAAAAAATGGTTTTTTCAAAAAAATTATGAACGGTTCTTGTAGAAAATTTATTCAAGTTTTTAACGCCGCCCTAAAATTTACTGTGCGATCATTGGTACCTGAAATATCGATGATCAAAGCCGAAAGGATCATTTTGTGTTTGAAGGCTGATATCTCTGCGACAAATTGTCCTACGAGGTTAAAAAAAAAACCCAATTTGAAGCTGAATAAATTTGCCAAATGACCTATGCATTGGTTTAGTTGACAAAAGTTTTCCACAATCTGTGGGCTCTTTGGAAAAAAAAAAAAATTTAGAAATTTTTTGTCTCGCGGTATTTCTCATGTTAGCGTAATAACCAGACCTTTTAAAAAATTTTGATAAAAATGCACCGAAACTAGAGATTTCAAGCTATAAAATGCTTTTTTTTAAATCTCGATACGATTATTTTTCACAAAGTTATAGCCTTCCGAAAATTACTAAAAAATTTATAAAATTTTTCTGTTCCTTTAATTTTTTGCGTTAGTGTATAAAGATAACAATGTCAAATATATCTGTATTACAAGCAACACACTCATTTTTTCAAATCCCTCAGGCTATAAATGGTGAGGAGATAATTTAAAACCTATCTTAAGATTCATTTTACCATAAGCTTCAAGCTTCAGAAGCGCTTGCCAATGGAGCATTTTGACAATACCATCAGGGATCTACAAATTTTTTACTTATAGTACGTGGTTATACCGTTTACACATTTTGTTCTTACCCAAAATGAAGGAAATTTATTTATTCTATTTCGCAGGTTTTTCAATAAATGATAAAAGTCTGACGCAAACCACATCCGTCTCGCAGAATCGTAAGGATGCTCAAAACTAAATTTTTTATCTTCTATTCCTAACAGTTTCCAAGCCCCTCGATTCCATTGTGCTTCATCAGTAGTTACACAGTCCACATAAAAATCAGCTTTCTCAAGGTGTCATGTACACTCAATAATTAACTTGTGTAGTATATCACTGGTAACAGAATTTTTACTCAAGAAACTCCCAACAAATTGAACCCAATCGCCTTGAAATGGCTGAAACATGAATACAAAAGCACGATCGGCTCTTATATTTGTAAGATGTCGTGAAGTGAAAGCTCACAAATCGACAAATCCATCCAATTTCATCGTTCGAGAATTTAATTTAACTCCTTGACTTAAGGCTACTTCATCAATAAGAAGTGAACCTGTCGAAAAAATGTAATAAATTAAATAATTAAATAACAAATCACGGTTTTATTGGATAAATATTCTCTTGTTATTCTTAAATGCTTGTTTTTAATTTTTGTACAACGTTTCGTCGGTTTTCCGACTTTATCAAGTACTAGAAAGACAAATTTTAATAAATATTTTTATAAAAAACTTAGATAGTAAAAATTAATTGTAAGATTAAATTATACTAATTCAAATTACATAAATAATTAATAAATCATAAATTACCTCAATTACTAAACATTAATTGTAATAAATTAAATATTGCTTATAAGAATTAATGAAAAAGTTATAAAGCGTAGAAGCAAGTATAGAAAACTACTCAAAAATGATCAGAATAGCAAAAGGACTATGTGGAAAACCTGAAACAAAGTTACGAATTAATGACTACGGGTACTTATAAAATGTTAATGTTTAAGCTGAAACTCGGTAAAAAAGTTAGATCATAACACCCCTTTTAGAATATACTTCTATACGTAAAGCTTTATAACCGAGGGTATCAAAAATACCTTTAGGAAAGCCAAATGCACTGTCAAGTTTTTATAAATGAGAATTCAACGTATCCTTGCAAGGAAGTGGTAAAATTTATCTTTCTCTGAGACGATCATACACCGCGACACTTTTAAGACGCATTATTAAGCATTCATGTATCCACTCGATATCGTATCTTCTCTGCTTTGAATTCTTAACTTTAAACGTTCTCCTCTATTTCGCACGTCCCACGGCGGAGTGTGGTTGGTGCTCAATAGCCGTTATGGCTCTCCGTTGGTGAAAATAAACTGAAAATAAAATAATAACCAAAAGTCCCACCTGGAGATATCCCAAATCTCCCTGGGCCCTCAGCTCTGCTCAGGCTGGGTTAGAAATCTTAGTTGGGCGCCAGTTCGTGTGCCCCGCGAACAAATTCAAAGAAAACAAAATACAACGGAGAAATGAAAATGAAAATAAAATTAAAATACAAGATAGCAGTTTCAGATTTTAGGAGAAGGAAGCAAGAAAAAGATGTCAGTAATTTAAATAAATAAAATCTAAATAACTACCGGGTTGATGACCATTTGTTTCGAATATATTTTAAATAATAAATTAATTAATTAATAGTATCGCATAACCAAATAACAATATCAAAGATAAAGTAATAATAGTTCACTTACAAAAATTAATACTTGTATGCGTATACCAATTATAAAATAATAATGTATAAACAATAAATATCGTAAACGCAAGAGATAATTTAATGCATATAAACAATGATCTCACTCGCACGTGATATTCAAAAACTAACAATATAATCTCAAGATAACCTTTAAATACTTAAAGTGAATATTTCGTAAAATTAAGCCACTGGTGAATGCTATGTACTATTCACAAAATAATAATCGCAAATAATAAATTTAATAATAATAATTAAAATTAGTAGTAATTACATAAAATAATATCTAGAAATTCTTGTATCACTCACACGTGATAATAAAAAATAATAATAACGCAGGAAATAATAATTATAGCAGTAATAATTTACATTAATAATAAATGATAACAAAAAATAACCAAATATTTATCACAATCGATATTTGGTAATGATAAAATAATACTGAATATTTTCACTTAGTTTATTAGTATTTACTGGGCACAATAGTCACGCATTCCATCATATACTTATGACAATTATTAATACTCAGAATTTAATATCTCCCCTGGTGGATCCAAATTACGATAAATTACCGCAATTTACGGTAAATTCCCGTATTTTACGGCATTCGGAAGAATTGCCGTAATTTACGGTAAAATACGGTAATCTACCGCAAATTACGGCAATTTACCGTAAATTACGGCAAATTGCGGTAAACTACGGTAAAATACCATATTTTACGGCAAATTGACGGTAATTCTTCTGAACCCCGCAAATTCACGGCAAATTTGCGGTAAAATACCGTATTTTACGGTAATTCATCCGAACACCGTAAATTTGCGGTAAAATACGGTAGATTACCGCAATTCGGATCCACTAGGGTCACTCTCACTCATAGGAGACTACAAATGATCACAAACTTGGGAACCAAATTACACGCCAATGTATTAACCAAAAAGTACTTACAGTTTACGTATTATTCAACTCCCTTGGTTGCACGTTAATACGGCAAATGTATTTTCTTTTATGCGGTTTACCAAAATACTCAAATAATGCCAATGAGTTTATATTATCTACTCAAAATACCAAATGGCGACAAATTTATAATTATCTTAATGTAACAGAGCACACACACTACTCTAACAGAGAATATCCCACGTCTGACCATGGCAGCACGTGAATCTCATGCCGGCACCTAGGCCGACGCCATTTTGTCATATATCTCACTTCAATCAAATGAAGATATATGACTGTCGCATGTTTTTTTTTTTTCCAGTACCACCAACATAATACATAACTTTGGCCGTGTAATTTATCCAATTCCTGATGCTAAATGACCAGTTGCCTCGTTCATAATTAATTATTAATGTGATTTAAAGATAAATCAATCAATGATTTATTCACTAAACTAGTAAATTTATTTATAATAAATAAAATTACTCATGCCAACTACTGCGTTAACGCGCATGCGTCAACCAATCAAAATAATCATAAGCATATGAATCAGATGCGCAATTATTTTTCCCAGCGCTACAAAAATCGAATTATATGCTTAAATTAATTAATAAACTTTCCTGAATTCAACACAATCTATACCTAGAAAATCAAGTAAGTATTACTAACGCAATAATTAAAACAAAATCTTATAGTCTAAGAGCCAGTGGGTGGCAGACAATACATATTTTAGGAAAGCCTCAAATTTCCTCAGTGAGTCTGTTGTACCTACCAACCACGAAATGGGAGTTAGCTAAGCTCGGTCACGGTGGCCCCGGCTACACTCAGGTGTGACAGGTGTGAAAATTTCATGAATTAAAAACATATTTTAGGAAAGCTGCCGTTTGGATATGTTAAAATATACTACTATAGCTATCTAAAATTGAAACGGCAGACCATTATAGCGGTTCTAGAGTGGTGGCAGACATTTTTAAAAATTCAAAAAAAAATTTTTTTTCAAGACATTTTAGGAAACTTGAAATTTATATATGTTATTCTTTGACGTATCAGAAGCTTATATTTCTGAAGGCAGACCGATACGTTGGTTCCTTCGACCTGGCAGACAATAAAATCTTTTTCTCCCACCAGTTTACCTAGGTGTAGTAGATACGTTGTGTGTGAGTAAGATCACTATGAAAAATCAATTCCCCAAACTATTTTTCAAAATTTTCATTTTAAAAATAATTTTTTTTACAATGATTATATAACAAAGCTCAAAATGGATTTCTTTGTTTATGCAACAAAGAAATCGATTTTGAGCTTACGAAACCTGTCCAATCGGAATGTCTTGTCATCAATGTTTCTGGTTAACGAAAAATTAGGCTATCGAAATTTTGGATTATTGGAAATTTGGGTAATTGGTAGTATTGATAATTGAAATTACTGGTGATCGGGATTTTAGGTGATTGGAAATTTGGGTCTTCAGGATTATTAGTAATTGATAATTCAGGTAATAAGGATCTGAGTGAGGGGCAGAGGCAGCCGATCGGTTCTCGAGTGGCTCGGGCGATCACCCAAGCTAAGTAGCATCGAGCATGGTCGCTACTTGCATGGGTGACCGCTTAGCCAAGCGTTGGGCTTGATCGGAAGTCTCTGGCCGTTAGGCGCGGGATGAGGAGCTAGTGATCGGTAAAATGGAAATTTTATCGATCACTAGAACGTCACCCAAACCGAACTGTACTGGCAATAGTTTCCTCTGTGGTTTCCCTTGCCCCTATACTCCCACAACCAAAGGGGGGAGGTAGGGTATCACCGTAATGGTACAGTACAGTATAAGCACAAGTCGGGCCACAGCCGCATGAAAAAGAAGGGAATAGAAAAAGGTGATACATTTGCGATTAAAGGCAAAGATGTGTAAAAGGCATAAAGATGCTATACACCGCAACCATAATAAATAAATAAAAAATAAGGATCTGAGTTATCGGGATATGTCCTATCGGTTACTTTTCCAATTGGAACCTGTCCAATAGACGTCTTCCCAATCAGAGACAACTAACTAAAAATGAAACTTAATTATTAGTTAGTTTTCCTTGATTCGTTATGAAAAATTATTTTATCGTATTATTTATGAACTTGTTTAAAAAAATAAAATTTATTTAATAACCATATTTTTAGGTTTTCAATATTTTCAAGTTTAATTATTAGTTTTTTTTTTTTTTATTCTTAATAAATAATAAATAATTAATTTATTAATTATTAGTTACTAATAATTTCTACATTGTTATTTACTAATAATTAAGTTTAATTATGAGATAGTTTTCCCTGTTTCAGTTTACAAAGAAAAAAAAATACTGGATTCAAGTATCTGCATATTTGTATCCTCCCGCGAAATTATTTGTTTAATGTTAGTAAAAATTTACTCCAACCAAAAATATTTTCTTAAAATAAGTATACAAATTCTTAAATCAAGAAAATATTACTAGGTTAAAGTGTATTTTTACTATGATTAAACAAATATTTACTCGGGAAGATACAAACACGCAGATACTTGAAAACAGTTTTTTTTTTTTTTTTTCAGTGTAATAATGAAAAATTATTTCATCGTATTATTTATGATATTGTTTAAAAAATAAAAGTTGTTCAATAACAATATTTTTAATTGTTATTTTAATTATGACCGACTAAAGCTGCAATATAGCCTGAGACGCTCAGCCACGCACTGTATTGAGAGCGACCGGCACCCCGCGCGCAGTGATAAATAAATTCATATTGTTTAAACTAATTGCGAGCAGTGAGATTTTCTTCAGGGATCTTAAACTTTAATAAATAACACATGCAACCGATGAAAAAAATCTTCATTTTGTTATCGAGAAGTCAATGAAATTTTAATTTGTTTACTTAAAAGTTAATTAACAATAGGATAGTAAATAAATAATTTTAAGCTATTATTATCTTGATAAAATATAGATATTTGACAACAAATCGTAACAATTTCATTACTTTATCTTTAACGGTTGTTTTAAAATCTATTTTTTAATTAAAAGCACTCATAATTTTCATTGTAAAAAAAATTATTTTTAAAATGAAAATTTTGAAAAATAGTTTGGGGAATTGATTTTTCATAGTGACTATTTGAGAAAAAGATGCATAGACTTAATTTTTATGATCAAGTGGAAAATGGGGAGTCCACTTGACGTGATCTTACTCACACACAACGTATCTTCTACACCCAGGTAAACTCGTGGGAGAAAAAGATTTTACTGTAGTAGTATATTTTAACATATCCAAACCGCAGCTTTCCTAAAATATGTTTTTAGTTCATGAAATTTTCACACCTGTCACACCTGAGTGTAGCCGGGGCCACCGTGACCGAGCTTAGCTAACTCCCATTTCGTGGTTGGTAGGTACAACAGACTCACTGAGGAAATTTGAGGCTTTCCTAAAATATGTGTTGTCTGCTGCCCACTGGCTCTTAGGCTATTATATGTAAACAAAATAATTATAATAACAATAGGTCGGATGAGACGTATGAGCAGCGTGTGCTGCCCCCTGTTGCTCACCGACCTGATGCGAGACTGCCGCGATATTTAAATATCGTGACAACTTTAGCTGAATTAAAGCAAGCTTGAACGGCTTTCTGTTAAATTTCGAGTAGATCAGCTATTTGCTTTCTTTAATAACTTCAGCCTCAATAGCACATTTAAATTTTTGTACATCAATTAATTGAGAAAGTTCAATGTTCTTTACATAAAAGATAAGTCAAAAAACATGAATATCATGAAAATATTTAAATGGGCAATAACTCCACTTATTACCTTTCGCGGCAAGCGTGTAGATTTTCTTCTTTGCAAAATTAATTGACGTTTCAAATCATTGCATTCCAATTTCAAGTTTTTCGTACATTTATTTCCACGATTCTGTAGCTGACATCTAAGATTCGACAATAACGACATCGGATAGTACGAGAAGACGTCCATTGGGTAGATTCCAATTGGAAAAGTAACCGATAGGACATATCCCAATAACCCAGATCTCTAATACCTGAATTACCAATTACTAATAATCTCGATGAACCAAATTTCCAATAATCCAAAAGTTCGATAGCTTAATTTTTTGTTAACCAAAAACATTGATGACAAGCCATTCCGATTGGACAGGTTTCTTAAGCTCAAAGTCGATTTCTCTGTTATTGACAGATGATACTCATTGTAAAAAGTACACTTAGTTATTATACAGATGGCCAAAAACTACCATAAAATGAAATTTCATATAAATATGTTTAGAAAAATTTCAAAAATTAAAAATTTTTAAGTGTTCTTTTAATACATTTATTAAAATTATATCATTAATTATAATCAATTTTTATAATAATAATGTTTATTAATATTATTTTTAATTTATTATAATTTTTACAGCGTTAACTTAAGTGATATTTACAACTGATCTTTATTTATTGCACGACTCATGATGCGAAGCATCAGAGTGTGCTTTACGATCGATCTTCTTATATTAACGAATTACTTTTTTAAGAAAATACACTTTTATTATTATTATTAATATTTAACTTTTATTATTATAGTTTTATTTTTTGTGTATTTTAATGTTCAGAAAAACAATCATACTATTGATTAATAAGAAAATTAGAGGTATATTTTGTAAAATAAATAGATAAACAATTAGCAACCAAAGGGAAAAAAATATTCTTCACTTTTACCAATTTTAAACGTTTAAATTAATTATTACTAGCACCAACATTTATTAGTGACTTCACTGAAAAAAAAATTTGTCATCTTAACAAAAGTCAAGATTACGCAGTTATTTGTTAAGATAACAAATCCATCTTGGTCAACACAACGAAGTAAAATTTGTTATGGTAAGTAAAGTGAAGTTGCCGTTATAAAAAATGGCATGCGTTGAGCTAAATATTGAATTAGGTTTTGTAAAGATTTCTTGACTCGAGAAAATTTTACTTCACCTAAAATACTATCACGTCACGATATATTCTCTTGAGTCAAGAAAATCACTTCTTCAAGGTGTCTGCTTTTAACTATACTTAGACATATTGGTATACTTTTCAAAATAAATAGCATTTAATATTTTAGCCATAATTTACAAACACAATTTATGTCCAAAATCCTAAACTCGTGATTAATTCTTAATGATATTGTTCACCTAATTAAAGCACAAAATTCTATGCGTATTCAAGAAATTTTTCCTCAACACATATCATTTATTACAACAGCAACTTCACTTTACTTACCAGAACAAATGTCACTTCGTTGCGTTAACCAAGATAGTTTTGCTATCATAATAAATAGCTGTGTAATCTTGATTTTTGTTATTATAGCAAATTTTTTTTTCAGTGTTACTTAACTTAAAATTTAAGTAATTTCATTGATGAAAATAAAATAATTTTGATGTTATGTCCGCCGCTGTAATTTAATTTAATTATCCGGGATTACTCCCTTTTGTAGCGATAGAAAAATTTAACGAGCGATATGGAGGTTGGGGAAACAGTAAAGAATACGAGGAAGATTTTCACTTCCTATATTTATTATTTAATGTGGGTTTTTCAAAGAGTGTGAACCCAAACGCCTTCGAGCTTGGTCAACGTTGCATTTATAAATCGATCAACAGAGAGCAAAGATATTTATATTGTCTCTCACTTACCTTTAGCTGATTCTTTCTTCTAACACGGCAGGCTTTCATCCCTCCAGAACTTTGCAGCTCACTCGGCCTCCTCCGGATGGATTTGGTTGAATGTACGCGGCTGGGGTTGTAGGATAAAGTCTTATGTGCTATTTTCAAATGAACTCACTGTTAGTTAAGATTGTGATCTCTTGTCTTTTTATTCAAATTTTCAATTACAGCACTTATACACTATAATTGTTGCAATGGATTTCACTTATAAAAGATGTAAAACCATTTAATTGATTATTATTATTTTTAATTATTTTTAATATATGCGTCCTTATTTAGCCTTATGGCTTTTTATGCGCAGATTATCTCGACCCGAGATCAGAAAATAATTACACTTGCTTTTGTGTCACTATTCGATCGAGCCGGACGGAATTTTATAATAATTGTAAATAATAAAATAATACCGCTACACGATATGAAAATATCGGCCTAGTACCTTTATCAATTTACAACTTAACTGAATCTAAATATAAGATAAACCGCTGCTAATAAAATAATACCGCTACACGATATAAATATCGGCCTAGTACCTTTTATTAAGGACGGTTACTTATTGATTTCTCTAGGACAGATTTTTGCAATAAGATTACGGGCTATCGACGCCGTTTACGCGGACGTAGGACTCGAAATTTAAAGATCTGATTGTTATGTCCGCCGCTTAAATTTAAATTAATTATCCGGGATTTCTCCCTTTGGTAGCGATAGAAAAATTTAGACGAGCGATTTGGAGGTTGCGGACAACATTAAAGAATACGAGGAAGAGTTATCTTCCTATAATTTATTATTTATGGTGGATCTTTCGAAAAGTAAGAACCCAAAACGTCTCTGAAGAGACTGGTGCTCTTGTGTTGAACCGGTATATTATGAAGGAATTAAATGTAAATCTTTCACCTACCTTTCGATGTTTCCTTCTTTTTAGTCACGGCAGGTTAGATCCCTCCAGAACGTTGCAGCTCACTCAGCTTCTTCCTGTAGGATTTGGTTGGATGGGCGCGGCTGGGGTAGTAGGATGTAAACTTATGTGCTACTCTCGAATGAAACTCGGAAGGCTGAACTTGTGATTTTTGATCTTTTATTTACTGATTTAGTTACAATTCACTTGTACACTGAATCTTCTCACAATTTTAAACAATTGATATTTTTAGATTATTTATTATTAACGAATATTTGTATAAGAATTTTATTTCATATTTAATGCGTCCTTTTTACACACCCGATAGTGGTTTTATGCGCAAAATTACTCAGCCCGAGATGGAATCACAAATTCACGTGATTTGTGTCACTATTTCGATCGGACCGGATGATTCTATCGATCTCAGAGGATTTTTAATAGATAGAATAGTCGATTATTACTTTTTCTACGCCTAAGCGGAATCCTGCAATAATTGACTGCAAAAAGATGTTAAGTTTAGAATGCCTTATTGATTATTTCAACGCCGAAGCGGATACCTGCAATAAGGTTTAAATAGAAAATATTAAAGATCCTCTTATTGACTTTTCAACGCCTAGGGCGGAATCCTGCAATAAGAGTGCACGAAAATACGACGTTCGAATAATCGCGGACCGTAAGTTTTAAGAACAGACTGGCCAAAAAGATGCCAATTTTAGAATGCCTTATTGCTCATTCAACGCCGAAACGGATTCCTGCAATAAGGTTTAAATGGAAAATATTAAAGATCCTCTTATTGACCTTTCAACGCCTAGGGCGGAATCCTGCAATAAGAGTGCACGAAAGTTCGACGTTCGAATATTCGCGGACCGTAAGTTTTAAGAACAGACTGGCCCAGAGCTATGGGTGCTCAGGCTTTTTATAAACTTTGATTTGGTAATTGATGGGGAATTTTTAATTATTGTCATTGGTGGAAGGTGACGACAGTTTATTAATTGTTCGTTAAACTTATTGCAGTTGTCCTCCCACTATTCTTTGACGCATAAAAAGGTGGAAAAAGCTGACGCTGCGTTTTCGCGCGCTTTTGAAAAGAAGAGCTCTGTAATAATTATTTTAAATAATTATCAGAATAAAAAAAAAAGTTTATTTGGACATAACATGATCAACAACCACGAAACCGTTTACGCGGATAGTAGGACTCGAGATCTGAAAATTTGATCAACAACAAAGGCCCTGAGCCATGGTGCTCAGGCTATTTAAAAACTTTTGATTGATGTTTGATGGGAGTAATTAAATTGTTGTCATTGGTGGAAAATGACGACAAGTTTTTATTTATTCGTCAATCGTTATTGCAAGAATCGTCGCTCTACTTTTATACACATAAATGGTGGTAAAACTGACGCTGCGTTTTCGCGTGCTTTTGTAAAGAGGAGTTTCATAAATTTATTTATGAAATAAAATAAATTAATCAAAAAAATTAATTGGACATAACATAGACGATAAAATTAATTAAAAAGTATTTGGAAAAACCCAAAGTGCACACCTCAAACGCTCATGCAATATTTTGAGTAGTAAATTTACTTTTATTAATTACCCGATGAAAAAAGTTTTCGTCTAATTATATATAATTATATATGATCATATATATATAATCATATCCCAGTGAACACACCAACGTAACAGTGATATCACATCTAGAGAACATGTAACGTAACAAAGTCAACGTAAATTTTACATTCTGATTATATAAATTATAATGTAAATGGTACGTCAAATTTGTGACATAAATGTGACATTAAGATTACATGCATGTTACTGACCGACTGATATCACATTGGTGACCTTAATGTGACGTTATATTTATATCGCATACTAACATTAGCTTTACATTCTAGATATTACCTCAAAATTACGTAACAAAATCGACTCATAAGTGACATAATTTTGGTGATTCTATTTTATCATTACATTTACATCACAATGTAATGTTTCGGATATGTTCATACTGTTACAGCACTCTTACATAAAAAATAGTCATATTTATTTTACATCGAAAAATTTCATCATATTTATGTAAAAAATTTTACTTTAAAATGATATACGTATTTCGACGGCATTGTGACAGAAAGGGTTATGCATAAAAATTATGCATTTGTAATAATTAATATTTGTGCATTTTATTTGTGTAAAAAATAATATTTAACATTGAAACGCGCTGAGGTTTATGTCGAATTGATGGAGTAAACGTTTTTATTAACCCTTTCCCGGTTGACCTTGAATCCCTACTCTCAATTTGAATCGTACGTCTTCGTTTTAAAGCGAGAGAGCACTAGCCTGTTGAGAAGAGAAGGGGCAGAAAAAATAGTAGAAGGGGGCGCATGCATGCACTACTACGATCAAACCGTCACTCACACGACTAAACCGTTACTCACACAGCCTTAACAACGAACTTTGATTGGCGCTACCCCCGTAGAGCTCACACCGATTCATTTCGATTCACACTTTCGGGAAAGGGTTAATTTATATAAATTTACATTTGTATTTTCATTTGCTTATAAATATATTTATTTTATTATTGGACATTTTCTTTGGTTTTTTTTAGTTTTTATTGTGATTATTCTTATTGATTAAATTAAATACAAATAAATAACGATAAAAATAATTTTAAAATAATTATTTACTAGCAGGCGGAAAAAATTAATAAAGTATCTGACGTGAGAGCATGCAGTTGCTGCACAATAAATATTTGGTAGTTCAGGAATCCACCACTAAGATATTCGTGGGCGCGCAAATTGTTCCTCCAAGGATACATGCGATCCACCTTTTATCCCCCAATCGAATGCACATTCGAGGTAACCAGTACAACGGATACATTTTTGTCGTATCGGCCCATGTGGGACGATACTTGAATTAAAACAAAATATTTCAGTATTGAAAAAAACGAACAAAAATAAGAACTTGGAGATTTTTAAATATTTATTAAAAAGAAATATACTTTCGTATAAAAAAATCTATGTATGTTTTTCAGCCAATAAATCACATATTAATATCTTTTATATTTTTTCTTTATGATTTTATTTTTTTTTTAATATTGCAATTATAATTTCTAGCGCATAAAAGTGCTTTGTACGCTGTAATAGAAAATGATGTCACTTAGAGGTCACTGTTATATAACTTCAACGTAAAATTTGTATTTCTTCATGACTTCTATGCTATGTAAATATGATATTCAAATAACATCACCGCTATATCACCAATTTAACATGTACGTCACATTAATATCACATTTACGTTTACTATGTTACGTAACAATGTTATGTAAATGAGTGTGAAATGGTGATATACATGTTATGAAAATGTGATGTACTTGTGACTTACGATTTTACGTAACCGAAAGTTTTCATTCTATAAATATGACATCCCTGTTACGTTGATGTGTTCACTGGGATATACACTAACGCAAAAAATTAAAGGAACAGAAAAATTTTATAAATTTTTTAGTAATTTTTGGAAGGCTAAAACTTTGTGAAAACTAATCGTATCGAGATTTTAAAAAAAGCATTTTATAGCTTGAAATCTCTAGTTTCGGTGCATTTTTATCAAAATTTTTTAAAAGGTCTGGTTATTACGCTAACATGAGAAATACCGCGAGACAAAAAATTTCTAAATTTTTTTTTTTTTCCAAAGAGCCCACAGATTGTGGAAAACTTTTGTCAACTAAACCAATGCATAGGTCATTTGGCAAATTTATTCAGCTTCAAATTGGCTTTTTTGTAACCTCGTAGGACAATTTGTCGCAGAGATATCAGCCTTCAAACACAAAATGATCCTTTCGGCTTTGATCATCGATATTTCAGGTACCAATGATCGCACAGTAAATTTGAGGGCGGCGTTAAAAACTTGAATAAATTCTCTACAAGACCCGTTCATAATTTTTTTGAAAAAACCATTTTTTTTATTTTTAATATCCTTTAGAAGTAAGTACAAAAAAATGACTTTTTTTGGTCTTCTAGTAAATCAACCGCTACTCTGCAAATATTGATAAAAAAAATATTGTTGCCAGGGACTTTTTTAGCTTAATGTACCCCCAATAACCCTATAAATTTTTTAATTGATCTATCGAGCCGTTTTTTGGGGGTGATCGATCAAAGTTTTGCTAAACAATTAAAGGAACAAGTTTTGTTCCTTGAATTCTGTAATCATAATCAAAATGAAAAAATAATTTTTCTTTTACTTTTCTTTCATTTTTGCATTGGTAACTCAGTAAATGTGAGGGAAAGAGAAAAAAAAACCAAAAATTTCCAAAAAATGTAAAAAAAAAATTTTTGACTCCAAAAAACAAGTTTCATTTTTTTTTATTTCTTTGATTTTTTTTGACATTTTTTGGAAATTTTTAGTTTTTTTTTTCTCTTTCCCTCACATTTACTGAGTTACCAATGCAAAAATGAAAGAAAAGTAAAAAAAAAATTATTTTTTCATTTTGATTATGATTACAGAATTCAAGGAACAAAACTTGTTCCTTTAATTGTTTAGCAAAATTTTGATCGATCACCCCCAAAAAACAGCTCGATAGATCAATTTAAAAATTTATAGGGTTATTGGGGGTACATTAAGCTAAAAAAGTCCCTGGCAACAATATTTTTTTTATCAATATTTGCAGAGTAGCGGTTGATTTACTAAAAGACCAAAAAAAGTCATTTTTTTGTACTTACTTCTAAAGGATGTTAAAAATAAAAAAAATTGTTTTTTCTAAAAAATGATGAACAGGTCTTTTAGATAATTTATTCAAGTTTTTAACGCTGCCCTCAAATTTACTGTGCGATCATTGGTACTTTAAATATCGATAATCAAAGCCAAAAGGATTACAACGTTCTCCTCTATTTTACGCGACCCACGGCGGAGTGTGGGCAGCGCTCAATAGCCGTTATGGCTCTCCGTTGGTGAAAATCCTGAAAATAAAATAATAATACAAAAAAGTCCCACTGGAAGATGTCCCAAATCTCCCTGGGCCCTCAGCTCTGCTCAGGCTGGGTTAGAAATCCTTGTTGGGCGCCAGTTCGTGTGCCCCACGAACAAAATTAAACTCAAAATAAAATACAACGGAGAAATGAAAATAAATAAATGACAGGGTAACGGTTTCAGATTTAGGAAGAGGAAAGCAAGAAAAAGATTGTAGTAATTTAAATAAATAAAATTTAGATTAATACCGGGTTGATGATCATTTGTTTCAAATTATATTTAAATAATAGATTAATATTCAATTGTATCGCATTTCCAAAATAACAATATCAAATTAAAATAATAATAATTCACTTACAAAATAATAATTGTATGCGAATACAAATAAAATAATAATAATAAATAATAAATATCTTAAACACCAAATAGGTTCTCGCATGTAAATAATGACATCACTCGCACGTGATATTCACAAGCTAAACTTTAGTCTCAAGATTATCTTTAAATATTTCAAGTAAATATCTCGTACAATTAAACCATTGGGGAGTATTATACACTATTCACAAAATTAATAATCGCAAAATAATAATATAATATTAATAATCAAAATTAGTAATAATTCCATAAAATAATATCTTAAATTCTTGTATCACTCACATGTGATAATAAAAGTAATAATAACGCAATAACTAATAATTATAGCAGTAAATAATAACGAAAAATAACTAAATATTTGCCACAATCAATAATTGGTGATGATAAACTACTACTGAATCATTTCACTTATAGTATTAGTATTTACTGGGCATAATATAATCACGCATTCCATCATATGCTTATGGAAAATTTTAATACTCAAAAGTTACTATCTCTCTCACACTTATGAGATACCAAATGATCACCAACGCGGGAATAAAATTACACGCCAATGTATTAGCCAAAAAGTACTCACAGATTACGTATTATTCAACTCCCTTGGTTGCACTCTAATACGGTAAATGTATTTTCCTTTATGCTTTTACCAAAAATTCAAATAATGCCACTGGATTTATATTCTCTACTAAAATACCAAATGGCGACAAATTTATAATTATTTTAATGTAACAGAGCACACACGCTACTCTTACAGAGACCACCTCACGTCTGACCATGGCAGCACGTGAATCTCATGCTGGGACCTAGGCCGGCGCCATTTTGTCATCTATCTCACTTCAACCAAATGGAGATATATCACTGTCGCATGTTATTTTCATACAGTACCACCAAAATAATACATGATTTGGGCCGTGTAATTTATCCAGTTCCCGACGTTAAATGATCAATTGTATTTTTCATAATTAATTCTTAATATGGTTTACCGATAAATCACCCAATGATTTATTCATAAAATTAATAAATTTATTTATAATAAATAAATTTACTGATGCCACCTATTGCGTTGACGCGCATGCGCCAACTAATCAAAATAATAACAATAATAATAAGCATATGAATAAAGTGCGTAATTATTTTCCCAGTGCTACAAAAATTCAAATTCATACTCAAATTACTCAGTGAAATCTGCTGAGTTAAATACAATTTATACCTAAAAATCAATAAAAGATTATTAATGCAATAATTAAAACAAAATCTTATATGTAAACAAAACAATTATAATAACAATGGGTCGGATGAGACGTGTGAGCAACGTGTGCTGCCCTCTGTTGCTCACCGACCTGATGCGAAACTGCCGCGATATTAAAATATCGTGACAGGATCATTTTTTGTTTGAAGGCTGATATCTCTGCGACAAATTGTCCTACGAGGTTAAAAAAAAAGCCAATTTGAAGCTGAATAAATTTGCCAAATTGGTTTAGTTGACAAAATTTTTCCACGGTCCGTGGGCTCTTTGGAAAAAAAAAAAAAATTTAGAAATTTTTTGTCTCGCGGTATTTCTCATGTTAGCGTTGTGACGGGGTGACCTGGTATTCGACTGCCAGGTCAGCAAAAATTAAATTTCGCGCCATTTTTATTCGTGCGCACCCACCCTCGCGCCGGAAGTCTTTTAGTTTAGCGGCGTGACGGTAGGGGGTAGATCAGGTACACCTCGTCGCCAGACACCCGATCAAAAAATTAATTACAACCTAGAAGCCGCCTGGAGCAGTCGCTCATCCAGCTGCAGTTCCTTCCACGACTTGGGTTAAATATATTAAATAAAGTTTGTGTCAGGCAGACGCCTCTTGTTAAGTTGTTTTGTTTTATTGGAGTTTTGAGTTTTTCTTGTCCATCCAGTTTCCCGAGGAGGATCATGGCAAGACATTTGGGTCAAGTGGATGTAAGTTGGCGTTAAGGTTAAATTTATAATAATAATTATTTGTCAAATACGTGGGGTAATTTCCTAATTCATTTTATCGTCTTTTATTAATTATTTATTTATTTATTGATACTTAATTTATTTAATTTATTAATTGCTGTGCATGCAGAATTTTAGTTATTAAATTTTATCTGCTGTCAGGATTTTCCTAGTCTCTGACTGATCTATAATAAATGAAAACCATCATGAAATATATTAAATTAAATTTATAATAAAATAAAATAAAATTTGAGTTTTGAGATTGTGAGTGCCCGAGTAAAAGTATTGGGCACCTGATGAAAGCGACTCGCGCATGCGCAGCAGAGCCTCGTTAGAATTCTGTATCTGAATTTATTAATTAATTTCTTTAGAATATAAATTAACTTTATTTATTAATGCAAACCAGTATTAATTTATTATAAATAAATAAATTAATTAGTTTTACATTTATTCTTAATTTATTTCAACACCATTTCCCTATCCTAAATCAGGCCGCGTACTCGGTCATATCAGACATTCCCGAACCCAGTGCTCAACATCTACACGAGCAACTTAAGAAGGACTGTTCGAACTTCCTGGTACGGGGAAGCAAGGGCAGACCCTTACAATGGCGCCCAACGTTTTGTTGCAAATGTCTGATTGATTTGGATAGTGGAAAATTTTAAAACTGGAAAAATAAAATTGGTAGAATTTTTTTTTATTTCTAAGGGAAATTATTCTGAAAAAACACGTGTTTGACAAATAGGGATAAAACCCTCAATAAATTATAACAATTTTAAAAAGATCTGGAACATAAAACTTGCCAAGTATTGAATTTATAAAATATATAAAATCTATTAAAAATTATTAAAAATATACTGATATAATAGATTTGCAATTATATAAAATTGATGGAAATAAATTGTTACAAGAACTTTATCGTAAAATCTAAAAAGAAAAAAGCGCGGGAAAAATAATACTGCGTTGTCTGTATGACTCATTGCTCGGCCGGAAGTAAAAATAAATTAATACTACAAGATAAATTTAAGCTAAAATTTTAAGTGAAAATAAAACTTCTGAATATTGAAAGTTTCAGTTAATGATAAAATTTTAATGATTTATTTAATATAGAAATTTGCCATTGTTTAAATTAAAATTCTTGAAGGAATTAATTAATAAATAATGTGTTAGTAAAGATTATAAAATTTTGAGGCAAATAATTAAAGAAAATCTAGGTAAATCCTGTAGTGTAATTTAGTATCGTCAAATAAAATAATTGTGAAAAATTTAAAATAAAATTATCGAAAAGATAAAATAAAACTTAACGATAGAAACTTAAAATTTAAAACGGATTACGGTTGTAATATTTACGTTTATTATTATAATTACGGTTGTTAAATTTACCATAAGTTTAAAAATAAAGTCTTAAGCCATAAGACTTAAAATAAATAAAATTAAGTGTGTTATTAAGGGATTAACCCTCGTTGAGAATCGGGATATATTTTTTCTTTAACTAAAGTGAATAATCTTTTATTGTGAGATTGTGATTAGTGATTTATATTGTGTGAGTGAAATAAACTGAAGACTAACAAGATGTCAGGCACCAATCAAAATGGTAGACGTATGCTGAGGTCAAACAGTCAGAGGGATGATGACGTACAGATCATGGCGGCTCCATCTTCTAGAATTGTGCATTCACCACCTGCACAGCCGTTAACAACAAGAACAGTAACGTCGACGAGGGTAACAACAGCTACTGTAACTAGACCTTCTGCTACAGTAACCAGTTCTGGATTGAATGGAGTAACGTCGTCTACCAGGGTCATCCCTACAACCAACAGCACAAGTAATATAAACACAAGCAATACAATTTCAGGCCAAATTTCGAATCCAAATTCAAATTCAAATCAAAATTCCAGTTCAAATTTAAATTTAGATCCAAATCAGAATCAAAGTCAAAATTTAAATTCAAATTCAAATTTAAATTTAATTACAAATTCAAATCAAAATTCAAATTCAAATCAAATTTCCAGTTCAAATTTAAATTCAAATTCGAATCAAAATCTGAGTCAAAATCAAAATTTAAATTCAAATGAGAATTCAAATCTAAATTTAATTTCAAACTCAAATCTTAATCCAACGGCAAATTTACAAAATCAAAATTTAAATTTAAATAATTCAAATCAAAATTTAAACTCAAATAATTCCAATCAAAACTCAAATAATTCAAATCAAAATTTAAACTTAAATAATTTAAGTCAAAACCCTGGAAATTTGAATATGAATCAAAATTCAGACGATCAGAATGGAAATTTGGACAGAGATCAGTCGGTAATTAGAAATCTATTATTGAATCCAATTCTCAACCAGGGAAATGACCCTATAAATGAAGATGCTAGTCGTGTTCAGGCCGTGTTGGTTCCAGGTTCCGTTTCTTTGCCTGGCCCTGTTCCAGTACCAGTTCCAACAGGTGGTGAACCGACTATGACGATGAGCGAGGTATTAAACCTATTTCAACGTTTCTCGTTGAACAATTCAAATATGGCTGCACCTTCTGTAGCTCAAACTGTTCACCAAATGGCCAACAGTTTTGGTGACGGGGGGTGTCGTGCAGCCATACCCGCTCCACAATGTCAGGGTATAATGAACGATCCGAGAAATTATGAAAATAATCTTCCAGAAGAGGTTTTTCCTGGGGATTATATTGACACACCAGTACAAAATTTTAATAATAATAATTTTAATAATAGATCTACTGGGAATCCTTTACACCAACAATCAAATAGGGGAAATGGTCCCGAGGCATTTCCGAGGCAAGAATATGGCAACCAAGACGAGAGAAAATGGCGTGACATCAGGCAACACCTAAAACTGTGGACATTGAAATATCCACAGGGTGACCTATCGGCGAATGGATTTATTGCTGCTGTTGAGGCTAGGATATATCGTGAAGGTTGGTCGGAATCCGATGCGATTCGTATAATTAGTTACTTATTAGAAGGCAAAGTTGTCCAGTGGTTTGACACAAACTTTCTGCGCTGGACTGATTATCAGCACTTCAAAAGGGAATTCCTGCGTGTATTCGGCTCATCAAAAACTGACACCCAAGTACTGATGGAAATAGTACATATGAAGCCAGCTGAGGGTGAATCTATGGTGGATTTCACTTTCAGAATGCAGCGGAAATATTTTGAAATGCGCTCACCTCCATCTGAGCAAGAGCAAATCACTTGCATTCAAAATCACTTGCCAAGTGAATTGAGAATGTTGGTATTTGCTAGATCAGTTCATGACTACGATTCGTTTTTGTCTGTCTTGCACGAAGCCACTCAGTCAATGGAAGAGAGTAAGAGATTATTCAGATCGTCATCTTCTGAATCCTTCAATAAGTCAGTACCTAAGCCCAAGGAGAAATCCAGGTTCCTAGCTCTTCAGGGATTGGCTGGTACTGAAATTTGCATTGATACTGGGTCGTTGAAACAACCTCTAGTCATCGAAGAGGTCAAGGAAGATTCGAAGGGTGGTTTTGTTGTCTGTGCTTCAGTGGGTAGTTCAACTACAACCAAACCTCAATTTTTATTGAGTACAGGGGAAGTCCCTCAACAATATTCAGTTCCACCTTCGAACCAACAACCTTCTCGATCAACAATTAATTATCCATATTCGTATCGTCAAAATTTTTCACCTAAAACCAATTATGCGAGACCAAAATTCAATCAAGTTGCTCGAAATAATTTTGCAAAGCTTCAGGTAAATCCTAATGCATTCTTTTGCTATAATTGTGGTCAAAATGGCCACAGGTTCAGGGAATGTACGAACCCTAGAGTAAATATTTGTACATATTGCAATAAAGTCGGCCATCTTAGGCAGGATTGCTTTGCCATCAAAGGTTTCCCGACTGGAAATGGATTTCGGAATCCTAATAATTTCCAGCGTCAGAATAACTTCAGATCTAATAATAATAATAATGGTTTTATGAATAATAATAATAATAATTTTAACAACCGTCCGAGAAATAATTTCAGTAATAATAATAATCATTTTAATCCGGGTCAACTAACCCAACAAAATTTTCCAGCTTTACCTAGTACTAATAATAATAACAATAATAATAATTCAAATGATAATAATACTCAAAATGTTAATTTAAACGGGCAACGCCCTTTTCCTGGTGGTTCCCAAGGAGACGGGGCGTAAAAAGATCGGGAATCCGGAAACGGAAACGAAAGATGAGTCCTGGTAGTAGAAGAAGGTATAGGAGATTTAAAATGAGGTTTATGCCTGAGGTTGGCGATGATATTCACGTCACCCAGGTAAGTAAAAATTTGTTTGATGGGGTTGGCGATGATTTTCACGTCCCCCAGTATAATGAAATTGTTGTTGAAGGGGTTGGCGATGATTTTCACGCCCCCCGAAGTGAAGAAGTTATTAATATTGCTGATTTACGGGTTGACGATGATGTTCACGTCCCCAGTATTAAAAAAAATATTGGTAATGAGATTGGCGTTGATACTCACGCCTCTCAGCAAAGTAAAATTAAGAATTCAAGGGTAGACGATGATGGTCACGTCCCCTGTCGTTTAGAAATGAAGGACTCATCGAATGTCGTTGAATTTTCCGTTGTTAAACGTTTAAAAAATTTCTTTGAAAATAAAATCAATAAAAATAAGATTAGTAAAGCTGGTAAAAAGGAGGCTCAGCCTGTTGTAAATAATGTAAATAGTATAAATAATTTCATTGAATCGAGTCCTGTGGTTGAACAGACTCCTGTAAATAATAATTTTAGAAGTAGTGATAATTTTGTTGCTGATAAAAATCAGTTTTGTGTAAATAGTTTCAATAATTTTAATGGTAATGATAGTTTTGAATCCTCAGAAACTTGTTTTAGTAGTTTTTGTAATTTATTTGAAAATATAAATGGGTTTAGTGTTTTTGAGGATTTACCTAATTTTAATATTGACGAGGTACATCTGGGGGAAGTCTTAGGTGTAGAAGAACGGTCCCCAGATGACCATACTGTGCCAGAGACCTTCAAGTCTACTGGATTTAATTTAAATTATTCTGATCTTTTAAATAATCTATCATCTACAGAAAGCTCAAGGGTGTTGGAAAAATTAATTAATGTATTTGAAGAGATACCGATAAGTGCGCATGAAATAAAAATCTCTCCAGTTGGTGTCGATGAAGAAGAAGAACCAAGTGTCGTGAATATTGAGGGCACGCCCTATTTGTGTGGATTGGAACCACTAGCTGATCCAGAAGAACCGGAAGAACCTTGGGAAGATGAGTTTGATTCAGGATTGGAATCTGATGTTGAAGCAGAGCAAATTCCCAGCGTTCCAACGTCACCTGAGCCTTCTCGAGCTGCTTTCCTGCCTGGAGTACTAAGAGGTAAACACCTACCCTCTCATATTATTAATAAAATTACGTTACGTTCTAGATTTCTACCTGGCACTGGCTCACGTCCGCCAGTTATGACAGCCAGGATACCAGTGTCTGTCTGGGTGTTTGGGATCCAGTTGAACGGGATAATTGATACAGGCAGCGAGAGGTCATACCTAAATTCAACCGTATATGATAAGATACGTGAATTTAGTTCAGGTGAATTACAAGAAGATGACACGCAACGTCGAGGTGTTCTTCTTGCCAATCACACAGCGTGCAAGACGATAGGCGGTGCGCCTTTTATAATTCAAATTGGTTCAGTGGCTGGAGAGCAGTATCTCAGCATCATGAAAGACCTAAGTCACTCAATTGTTTTAGGTATGGATTTTGCCTTGCATTTTGGTGTTAAAATTAATTGTGCAAATCAAACATGGAGATTTGATGGCACGGATGAAGTCTACCAGTTCCAGAAAATTAATTGCAATGAACAACGTGCTCGATGTCAGGTATTAACCTCTAGTCAGGAGGATGATTTCGAAAATTTTCTGAAAGTGGAATTGGATAAATTTCAATTGCTTCCAAAACAAGGTTTGACTAACTTGGTGCAACATGAGATAGTTCTTCAACCCGGGGTTAAGCCCATACAGGTACGTCCTTATAGGAGAAGTCCTGTTATAACTGCAGAGCTTAATAAACAAATCGACGAGTTGCTGGAGAAGGGATATATACGTCCCAGTAACAGTTTCTGGTCATGTTCACCAGTAATGGTTCACAAGGCAAATGGAGATTGGCGATTCTGTGTCGATTATCGACCAATTAATCGATGGACTATTCTACCTGCGCACCCATTACCAAACATGCTCAGGATATTGAGTGCGTTACACGGAGCTGTCATCATAACAACTATGGATCTTACTGAAGCCTTCCATCAAATCCTAATGGCGGAAAACTCCATTCCTTTAACAGCTTTTTCCGTTGAAGGACGTGGACAATACGAATGGGTTAGGATGCCCTATGGTTTATCTGGAGCACCATCTACGTTCCAGAAGGCGATGGATAAGCTTCGGGATCGTTTTATCCACCTTATACATGAAAGGGATTTACCTCGAGCATGGATTGACAAGGTCTTTGCCTATTTGGATGATTGGGTTATTATCAGCGAGACCTACGAGGAACATAAGCGAATACTTTCACTTGTCTTCGAAGTATTCCGTGAAGCTGGCTTATTAATCAATCCAAAGAAGTGTAAGTTTGCTCGATCAGAGGTCAAGTTCCTGGGTTTCATTGTGGACAGCGAGGGCTTACGCCCTGATCCGGAAAAGATCGCTCCTATTATAAAATTGCCTCGACCAACTAGCCGTAAACAAGTACGGAGTTTTTGTGGACTCGTTAATTGGTACCACCGCCATTTACAAAATGTGGCCAAGGTACAGGGACCCCTTAATAAATTGTGTAGTTCAAATTCAGATTGGAAATGGGGACCTGAAGAAGAAGAAGCTTTCCAGAAGCTTAAGCAAGCACTTATCGAGGCCAAGCCTTTAGCGATACCAAAACCAGGGTTACCATATATTTTGTATACCGACGCAAGTGATACTGGATTTGGGGCATTTTTTTTACAGAAGGATCCTGAGACAGATAAGGAGTATCTGATAATTTGTTTGAGTCGTCCACTACGAGGTGCAGAGACACGCTACACCACTACTGAAAAGGAGTGTTTAGCAGTTGTCTGGGCTGTACGAAAATTGAGATGCTACCTAGAGGGGGCACCCTTCACCGTCGTCACTGACCATGCTTCGCTCAAATGGTTGCATACTCTGAGAGACCCCAACAGCCGTCTCGCAAGGTGGGCAATGGAGTTGCTGTCCCACCAGATCACCATAGAACATCGCCGCGGACATGAAAACGAGGGACCAGATGCCCTATCACGATTGTATGAGGATGATAACCCTGTTGAATGGTCTGAGGTTTTAAAGGAGGTCAAAAATGAAGGTATCATATTTAAAAATATACAGTCCAAGGATTGGTATGATATTAAAAAGTTAAATGTACTAAAACACCCGGAGAATTTTATAGAGTGGAGAATTGTAGATGATAAGTTGCAATATTATAAACCTGATTATTTAAAGGAGTTCCTCGAGGATCAAGATGCCTGGAAAATTGTATTGCGGGATCATGAAGTAACTGAGGTATTAAAGAATAACCATGATGTGCCTGACGCTGGACATCTGGGTCGAGAGAAGATGTACCAGCGCATTAAAACCAAGTACTACTGGCCCGGCATGTACAAGGATGTCGCTGATTACGTTGAAGCCTGTGAGACATGCAAAAAGGTTAAGTACAAGCAAACTTCCTCACAAGGACCTATGAGGACCCGTCAACCAATTGAGCCATGGGGAATTGTAGCTGCCGACGTTACAGGGCCATTCCCTCGTTCAAAAAATGGCTATCAATACATTTTGATTATTCAAGACTTGTACACGCGTTTCATTGAAGTCTTCAGGTTACGTAAACAGACTGGTCAGAATATTAAGAAATGTTTTTATCGCGCGTTTTCTCGTTGGGGTTATCCCATGTTCCTGGTTACCGACAATGGTACCGAGTTTATCAATCAATTGGTTAAAGATTTCTTACTTGAAACTGGTGTGAAGCTGACAACTACCGCTGTCGCTCACCCTCAGGGTAATCCTGTTGAGCGCATAAACAGGACCCTCAAACCAATGATTCGGGCTTTCATCGATAAAAATCAGACATCTTGGGATGAACATTTGGGTGAGTTACAACTCGCGTATAATAGTTCATACCATACATCTCTCAAGATGTCTCCTTATTATCTCGTCCACGGTAAAGAGCCCAGGTTATCGGGAAAGGTTACTAACCTCGAAATTGACGATTTAGAGCTCGAAAATCTAGCTTGGCGCGCGCGAGTAAATCGGTTAGATCAATTAAGGCATAAGGTAGAGGACATCATGAGAAAAGAGAGCGAAAGACAAGCTCAGTATCATGATCAAGGCATTAAGGATCTTCCTACTCTTAAAATGGGAGATCAGGTTTATTATCCTAATAGAAAGCTGAGTAAAAAGATAGATAAATATAGCGCGAGTCTAGCATGTAAGTTTTTGGGACCCGCTATAGTAGATCAGATAATTAGTCCGTTAATTGTAATTTTAAAAGACGATAAAGGGAAATCCCTTGGCAAGCACTATGTTCCGGATCTCAAAATTCCACGAAGGAGTTTGAGATCGAAATAATTGAATTGGATATTTTTCAGAGGCGAACACGAGACTGGCTCACGCTGGAGCATTTCTTGGACAACCCATACCGTTACCGCAGCCCAATGGAGACCAGGACTTTTGATCGTCTAGGGCGCCGGAACAGACGCAGTATACGCCTGGGCAATGGCGAACTGATTCAAGGGGATCTCTTGGCGATCCCAGTACAACGTCCCCCGTTTCCAGAGGCTATCTATGCACCAGCTCACTTGTGCTATCAGCCACCACCGAAGCCCAAGCCGCAGTTTTTCTTTAATTGGGCACAAGCTGATTATGTGCGTCCGGGGGACCCAGACCCTCCATTGTCGGAAGTCCGACGTACGTCACCGCCGCACTCGCCGGCACGCGGCGACGAAGAGGGTATTCGTGTATCGGAGGACGATACCCTTTCCGAGGCTGTGGCTGGCTGCCAAATGGGGGAAGCCGAATCGGAGGAAGATTTGGATGTCCTGGTCATCCATCCAGAGGAACAGTCACCAGAGGGCCCTATGGGTCTCTGGGAGAAGGTGGTCCTGGAAGTATTTGGACGACGTCGCTAAAGTGGGGTATAGAAGGCGACATTTATTAAACCGGGAAGGGAGTTCCCTTGTCGCCAATTTTTCCATAAAATGTTCGTCGTGAAAATAAAAATATTCACCAACCCAATCTACGCTCAATTTAATTTTTCCCGACCTAACGTCAGTCTGGTGACGGGGGTTGTGACGGGGTGACCTGGTATTCGACTGCCAGGTCAGCAAAAATTAAATTTCGCGCCATTTTTATTCGTGCGCACCCACCCTCGCGCCGGAAGTCTTTTAGTTTAGCGGCGTGACGGTAGGGGGTAGATCAGGTACACCTCGTCGCCAGACACCCGATCAAAAAATTAATTACAACCTAGAAGCCGCCTGGAGCAGTCGCTCATCCAGCTGCAGTTCCTTCCACGACTTGGGTTAAATATATTAAATAAAGTTTGTGTCAGGCAGACGCCTCTTGTTAAGTTGTTTTGTTTTATTGGAGTTTTGAGTTTTTCTTGTCCATCCAGTTTCCCGAGGAGGATCATGGCAAGACATTTGGGTCAAGTGGATGTAAGTTGGCGTTAAGGTTAAATTTATAATAATAATTATTTGTCAAATACGTGGGGTAATTTCCTAATTCATTTTATCGTCTTTTATT
Source organism: Microplitis manilae (assembly GCA_030273425.1). Classification (NCBI taxonomy): domain Eukaryota; kingdom Metazoa; phylum Arthropoda; class Insecta; order Hymenoptera; family Braconidae; genus Microplitis; species Microplitis manilae. Next base: position 8,917,389 of record CP092724.1, read on the forward strand.
AATTATTTATTTATTTATTGATACTTAATTTATTTAATTTATTAATTGCTGTGCATGCAGAATTTTAGTTATTAAATTTTATCTGCTGTCAGGATTTTCCTAGTCTCTGACTGATCTATAATAAATGAAAACCATCATGAAATATATTAAATTAAATTTATAATAAAATAAAATAAAATTTGAGTTTTGAGATTGTGAGTGCCCGAGTAAAAGTATTGGGCACCTGATGAAAGCGACTCGCGCATGCGCAGCAGAGCCTCGTTAGAATTCTGTATCTGAATTTATTAATTAATTTCTTTAGAATATAAATTAACTTTATTTATTAATGCAAACCAGTATTAATTTATTATAAATAAATAATTTAATTAGTTTTACAATTATTCTTAATTTATTTCAACACCATTTCCCTATCCTAAATCAGGCCGCGTACTCGGTCATATCAGACATTCCCGAACCCAGTGCTCAACATCTACACGAGCAACTTAAGAAGGACTGTTCGAACTTCCTGGTACGGGGAAGCAAGGGCAGGCCCTTACAGCGTAATAACCAGACCTTTTAAAAAATTTTGATAAAAATGCACCAAAACTAAAGATTTCAAGCTATAAAATGCTTTTTTTAAAATCTCGATACGATTATTTTTCACAAAGTTACAGCCTTCCAAAAATTACTAAAAAATTTATAAAATTTTTCTGTTCCTTTAATTTTTTGCGTTAGTGTAATTATATATAGTCATACATGAAACTATACATAATTATTTATGATTATACATAGGATTATATATAATTATGTATAAGTCTACACGAAAAAAAATAATTGACAATAATTGTAGTTTAACTTCTAATTATCTATGTTATGTTCGATAACTAATGTCGTTTCAATCAGTAAAATTATGATTTCAATGTTTAAACTGCTATAATTAACAGTTAATCGTTGAAATATACTGCTTGACTATTAAAAATGAGTACTTGAACCTTAAAAAACTACACGACATTTGTCAAAAAAATGCATCTATTATTAATTTCTTACGTTCTACTCCATAATATTTACTAGTATTCGGTCTAGGTGCGTTGTTGATGAGAATCTAAGTATTATTTACTAACATTTTTTTCCGTGTCTACACTGATCATACCTGGCTGTTATAACCCCATATATAATTATATATAAGTTGACATGTGATCAGATCTGATTATATATGAGTCTATATATATAATTAAATATGATCATACCTGACTGTTACAACTCCATATATAATCATATAAAAGTCTATATATAATCAGATCTGATCGTATATGAGTATATATATAATTAGATATAATCATACCTGGCTGTTGTAACCCCATATAAAATCATATATGTCTATGTACGATCAGATCTGATTATATTTGTCTATATATAATTAGATCTGATCAGGCTTGCATGGTCAGATGTTATAAAAATTTTTTCTTACAAAAAAAAACAAATTTTTTCTGGTAATCACAAAAAGTGGAGAATGATGTTTACCATTGCGTTTGAATAATTCTGATATAAAAAATGTAATCATAATAATATATATACGTCCATTTATGATCTGATTATATATGGGTTCATATATAATTAGATTTGATTAGACCTGGCTGCTATATATAGCTTGTAAGCATATATAAGTTCATCGTATGTGTTTATTGCAATCAAAATTTTTCCTTTAATTTCGAATGAATGGTTTAAATGTTTTATATTGCGGCGAAAATGTTGGTCTTATTAAAAAAGTTTTTAAACAAAAGTTGTAGGACATTTAATTTTATATAAAAAATGGCACTTATGATTTTTTTTATGATTAATAATTTGTTTCACCGTAATTCTGAAATTAAGATTCATAATTAATGGTTCAAATTTTAGCTAATTATGAAAATATTAATTTCAAAATTACGGCTTCCCAAATGGTCCTGAGAAAAAATTATGAGACATTTTTTTTATAAATTAAATTTTGAACAACTTTTAATCAAAAGATTTTTTTACATCACAGAAGATTATGTAACATATAATACGCTTTTCTTATATTATTGAAATATTAATATAAATAATAAATATCGTTCAAATTTAGTATGGTAATAACTATTTAAAGAGAAATAAAAATTGAAGTACTTTAGAAAAATTAAAAATATTTTTTTGCATTTCTATTATGAAAACCACTATATTTTATACCAGGGACAAAAAAATAACTTAATTCTGACTTTTTCGACTTATTTGACTTGCTTTTGACTGAAGTAACTTGTTTTTGAATGTTATAATTTGTTTAACTTGCATTTGACTACACCCGGGAAAAAATGATCAGATCTGATCAGATATGAACAGGCATGAGTCTTCAGGTCTGATCTGATATGAAAAATGACCGGCTCTGACCAGACCTGATCAGGCATGTTCAGGTCTGATCAGGTATGTTCATGCCCGTTCATACCCATCCGGGTAAAAAAATTATAGATAAAAAATGGCCCTATATAATTATACATAATTATGTATAACTATACACAATAGGGTGTCCGTTATTTACAAAACTGATTTTTTTTTCAGCGACGCCCCCTAAATTTTTTCTTTATCGCCTAAAAAAAATTATCAGACCTATATAAGCTCTTAATATTCATATTAAACCGTGCCCCAAAGACAATACATTTCCCATTTAAATAACATGGGGTTTCGGCGTGTTTTACATTTAATTTTTATTCTCCTGAGCTAATTAATCTACAGATATCAGAGATACACATTTTCGTAGGAAATTGAACACCCTACAAAAAAGGTCTCTTATGGTTTTTCGATATATTTACTGCTTTAAAAGTTATTCAAAGTTAAAGATAAACTTATAGTTAAGTTTTGAATTTTTTATTTTGACCGCATAATTATCATTATTTCTGTAAAAGTAAATGGTTTATTGCGAAAAATCTTCAATTTTGACTGTGTTATTGAAAAAATTACTGTCTAAAATTCAGATAACTGAAGAATAATGTGAGTGACGTGTTGAGTTCATTACAATATTTTTCAATTTAACGGAAAAAATATGACAGATTTAATAAATTTTTTTACATTTTGATCAACACTCTATTTGATTATATATTCTTTGGTGGAATTTGGAAATTTTTATTTGAAAATTGTTAAACACCTACAAATAGTCACTGATACCGCAAAAAGAGCAGAAAGTTTATCTTTAACTTTGAATAACTTTTAAAGCAGTAAATACATCGAAAAACCATAAGAGACCTTTATTGTAGAGTGTTCAATTTCCTACAAAAATGTGTATCTCTGATATCTGTAAATTAACTAGCTCAGGAGAATAAAAATTAAATGTAAAACGCGCCGAAACCCCATGTTATTTAAATGGGAAATGTATTGTCTTTGGGGCACGGTTTAATATGAATATTAAGAGCTTATATGGGTCTGATAATTTTTTTTAGGCGATAAAGAAAAAATTTAGGGGACGTCGCTGAAAAAAAAATCAATTTGGTAAATAACGGACACCCTAATACACAATTACATATAATTATTTCTATAAAAAGGTTTATTGATTTTTTTTTTCTATCGAAAGATTAACCCGGTACCCGTTGACCTAAGAGATTGACTTGAAAAGTAAGTAATAATAAGTAAGTAAAAGTAAGTAATTGAACTTCTAGTAATAAAAATCTTGCACGTGATAGATTCTTTGTCGACAAAATTTTATATTTGATTTATTAATTATTGATTTATAGTTATATGAAATTATATATAAGTTATATATAATTATAATTAAGATTTTCAATGTAATCCCATATATCAGGCTGGATCAGACATGAACAGGCATGGACAGGTATGATCAGACCTGAGCGTATTTAACACTTCAGACATGAACAGACATGGACAGGTATGATCAGGCCTGACCATGTCTAATTTTAGGCCTGATCATACATGAACAGGCATGGTCAGGTCTGATCATTTTTTCCCGGGCAATTTTGAGTACAAAAAGTTTACAGGTTGAGAAATTTAATAATTAATAATCACATTAATATAATTTTTTTGTAGTTGTCAAACGATTATTTAATTTATTAAAACTTCTTAAAATTATCTTGAAACCTTGACGAATCTGATATTATGGTAGATCTACGGTAGTATTACAGTAGGTTTACCGTAACTTACGGTATCTCTATCCTAACACTACCTCATTTATCTTCATTTATCCACATTCATCCTCATATAGGTCCGGACTCAAAAAATAAATTATTCCGAGGACTTTTTATGGCTTTTCCTACTACAGGATATTACAATGAACAATAAACGTTGTTATTGTAATGGGTTATTCCCAACAGGAGCAAAGTTACGGGCCACTCTTGTTAAATAGCCATAGACAGTGTCATCCTTATTTATCTTACTTACTACCGTAAGTCAAACCTATTATTTTGGGAATTGTGATTTACTTAGGATTTTATTACCCATTTCGAAAATTTATATGGCACCATCTGTCAAACAAAGACAAAATGAATCAATAGAAATGATGTAGATATAAGGCCCTTATATTCACGCAGCGTAGATTTATCAGAACTTCTTAAGTATAAACAAACATGTCCTAAAATTAATCACGTAAAGTATTTACCGTAAACGACCGTAATGCAGTAGTGTACGGTAACTAGTAGGCTGTGCTGTAACTCTACTGTAATCAACAGTAAATATATTACTCATACTGAAGAATCAGAACTTTGTTATCGATGATCGCACAAATAGGTACCATATTTTTATCACAGTTCTACCGTTAATTTACCGTATCTTGCAGTCATGAAATGGCAGGATTGAGGCAGAATTACGGTAGAATTGCAGTAAGATTACAGTAGCATTATGGTAATATTATGGCAGAACTACGGTAAGACTACGGTAGGATCACGGTGACTACAGGAGGGTTACGGTAAATTACTCTAGTACCGGAATATACGGTATCTTTACCGTTATTCTACTGTAATATCGGGTCCGCCAGGGAACAAAAAAATATTTTTAATTAATCTGACAGTAATGATGGTTGAATCGTGAATTCTATGCAATAACGCTTACAATATTATATATATTTTAGTAAAACGAACAGTAAAAATAACAAATACGAGAACTTATTGATACTTATGCTTAATGCATTTAAAAAAATTCAGTTAAAGTTTTTTTTATTTTTCAATAGTGAATAGAATTTTTCTTGTCGGTTATGTTTTTATCTAGATGATATTGCAACATTCATATAAATATATAATACATATAAATTCCACAATATTATATTATTGTACCAAACAAAGAAAAAAAAATTTTTTTAAATATTAATATTAATATTGAAATTTCTACCGGAATAATTGACGTAAATTATTTATATACAAAGTATATTTGATGAAAGTGCACATACATATCTTATGAAGGGAAAAATTTAACAAATATAGGGGACAAATAAGGTAAAATTATTTGTGGCGCCTATATTCAAACTTACCAATAGTGTTCGGTTTTATATATTGATACCACCACCACATTGTGTGTTACGAAAGTGAACGACGCCATTTTTATTGCTACAGTGACTTCATATTTAACGTGAAACCAAACTATTTATTAATAAAAATAAATGATTTTACATTATTTTATATTATTTTGATCAAAATAACAAACATGAGATACGCATTGATACACTGGATTGATGAAAATAAGTCTGATGTAATACCTACATCTAAAATCCCTTCGACAGCATTAAGGGAAGGAGCTCTTACCTCTTTAACCTGGGTGGATAAAAAATCTAAACAATCATCCAAGCATTCCGTGCGAATTTTAAATATTGATAGTAAGTAATGTTCGATCTTATTGTTAATAATTTATAAAATCTATTAGTGAATAACCATAATTAAAGGCTATTTTAGAATATATTGGAAGTTGAAGAAAGCTATTCAAGGTACGTTAGTAGGTATGATTTGCATTCGATTTTTTATTAATTTCATGTAATCTTACACTATTTACAATTTCAGATATTATAGCACATAGATTCCGAATTATTCTACTCAACCATACACTACTGTAAGTCCACGCTATTTTACTTAGTTATATGTTACTGGAAATCTAAGTTATTATAATCAACCATCCACTACTGAATAGCTACTAGCCTTCACTACTAGCTACTCCACTACTAGCCTTCGTGCCCTGGATGGTGGAGTCGCACCCGATCTTCAAGTCTGGTAACGGGAAGTGTAACAGTGCGTTTCTGATTTTCGATTTAAAAATCGAGCACGAAAGTCTAAATGACCCTACGGCCATCTATTGTAACCATTGTATGTTAATTAACACTCTTTAGTCACTCGGGGCCATGTTAGAGGCCCCCTAGATCGAATTCTATTTGAATTGAGACGATAGTGGGGTAGTTCCACCCCATCTGAATTTTCCTATAAAAGGGCCAGCAAGCACTTGCTTGAGAACTTAGGTCCTGGCTACCACCCACAGTGGACCAGTAGGGTAATGAACTGATGACGCTTGGCGAGGTCCTTACTCTACAACCAGAGCTCATTACAATTTATATGAGCCGGCCTAACGATAAGTCTAGTCATATTTAGTCATCAATCTCCATTGAGGAGTTTTATTTAATTTATTGTATATCCTTGCGTTTGGTCGTCCGGCTTTGATATAGCTGCAATGATTAGTTTAAGATATTTAATTGAAGATCGTTGAATTAGCCATATAAATATATTTCAAGTCAAAATTCTACACGCGGTCATTTAGTGTAAAGTTAAAATAAAATTGAATTGTACCGATAAAATTTGAGAGTATTACCGGATCATTGCTGTTCGTTTCCTAGAATCTTCTACCACCAAAGATTGGCCCTACACCGTTGCTGCCACGTTTACTGCCTGCATATGTTAAGGGTCATTTCCCATCTACAACTACAGGAATGAAACACGTAGTAAGGTACACCGTAAGTGGGATTCCGTTTTCCCCAATCTAAAATTATACTTGATCTCCTGTTGAGTTCGGATCTATTCGATTTATCCACGAGCATTCAAGCAAGTAACTGGCATCAAGGTGAGATAAGTGCCGTGTCATGCTATTGATAGGCTTTTAGTAGGCTTAATAGTCGGGCTATTAATTGAGTGAACCCTGCTAGCTAGCCGTTACATCAGCTAACTTGGCGTCTGACTACAGTAAATCGGCACATTTTCTAAGCAATAGCAAAATTCACAGACAGCCATGCTGCACACGGCACTTCTACGTGGCTACCGAAAAGGAAGACACCACCATTACATTAAATTGTATTCTTGTGTCAACCTCAACATCACGAGCTTACTTAATGTTAATCAAAGGCCTAATATATTGTTGCAATTTGAGTGTTCTAAATTCGCTAATTAATCATAATTTTACTCATTTCGTTTGTGCACTCATTCGCTCTCCTAGGTAATTGACAACACCGCATGAGTTGCAGATAATATTTCTATTTTATTATAGTACACACTATTCGTTAGGGTAGTTACTATTTATCGTCAAGATGCTTTGCGTGTGGTAAATGTTACTTAGCGCATGGGAATTTTACAGCGTACGCAAAGTATCTCAACGGCAAACGATAACTGACCACACAAAATTTCGGGCACTAAGATAGGACTTAACTCACAATAGTCAGAAAAAAAAATTTATTTACTTCATGAAATCATAGACAGCAATCACAATTAATCGAAAATGAAAATAACAATTTTGATACTGGATTCTCGGAAGCACGACTAGGTAATTCCAGAATCAAGTAGTCACGTGTTTGTACGTACATTTACAAAGCTCAAATGCAAGTATAAAACACCAATACTCTGTCTGTCTCACAATAGGCCGGCGCGGTAACTTAATATTCACTCAATGCTCCAATCCCGGTAATTTCACAAAATAACATAGCACAAGTTGTAAAATTAAAATAATAAACAAGATCATTGCAAATGGTGAATAAATAGGCAAATGACAAAATAGAACTTTAAGGGCCACAGACAATAATTTCCACTCATCTTTACGCTCTCAGCTAAACGCGCTACTACGAGATCAATAAAATTACAATGATACTTGGCTATCGAGTATACATGAAGGGGTTACATGAAGTTAAAATTTAAAAAAAAATTTTTTTTTGTTCTATTTTCGTAATGTACATATATTTAAGCACATACACAGAAAATTTCTTTTCAATCCAGCGAATATTTTGGAAGTTACACACACATATGTAATGATGGTAGAGCGTTTGGAGGCCAGAGCGTGAACTGTCTATTGTGATCCATTTTATTGTACCCTTCTATTGTATTCAGATGCATGAAGTGACATTGTAGTAGTGTTAAATCTATATATATACCTGTGGGCCAAAGTTACCTTCTTCTTTTTCCCAACTGGCAACTATTGAAGAGTATTAATCAGTCCAGACAGGCAAGCCAAGCAGTAAACTTTTTTATGAAAATAAAGTCTAGCAGAGAAATGAGGATATCTCAGAAAATGCAAAAGTTGAAACCGGAGACCATTCAAGGTCTTTTGAAAAAGTAAATGTCGATACAATAGTTGAACTGTTCAAGCGGTCGGTAGGAAAATTTAGAATGCAGTATGGAAATTACATCGGAGGCGGTAACTTCAAAACATACTCAGGAAATTTTAAAGTACCACTGTGCGGTGATGAAGAAGTCATGAAGAAAGAATTTATTAGACACAATAACAAGAAATGCTGTCAACTGATGTGGAAAATTTCTTCAAAAATAGCTTGATTGATTTAAAGACTGTGGAAGTACCCGAGTCGAAATCTAAGTTCTGTTTTCGTTGTAATTTTTTCTCGACTTAATTCCAGAAAAATGTATGATCAAAACAGACCTTGTGCTATTGAGTACTGTATCAGCGTATGTCTGGTTTAGTTGTAACTCGGGGAGTTTTGTCCCAATATACCAAGTTTACAACGAAACCAGACGTTGAATAATCATAATATTAAATACAATAATAACAATAATAATGTTAATATTATTTCAGATCTGAGGGCGCGGGTTCGAATCCCACTCAGGCCCATTATTTTTTTTTTTTTGTTTTTAAATAATATTACTATCAATAATAATAACAGTAAAAATAATAATTATTTATTATAAAAAAAATAAAGAAACTAAAAACACGTCAACACGTTAGAAGCGACACCACTGTTTTAATTATGAACTCATAATTATTATAGAATTAGAAATATGATATATATAATATTATTATTATTATTATCTTGAGTGGTTGTGTCATTATTGTGCTCCTCAATGGTATCATGATTAAGTTGATATAATTGACAGTTGTATGTAAAAAAAGTGATGTAATGATAGAGTTTATTTCGCTTGAAGTTCTGAAATAATAAATTCTACTTTTTTTCATCTAATTGTGGAATTATTGAAGTTTTTTCTATCTTCGAATTTTTGAGGTTGGAAATCCGAATTGTTACCGTAATTTTTCAAGTTTCTTTTTACTGAGTACGTGGTTTGTCTTATTATTCAGTGATCAATGACTATTAAATCAATATGACCAATATAACGGATAAAAGTCATAGTTGTTCACGCTGCAAGAAAATTATCGGCCGCGTTGTTATGAATTGTAAAATATGCCTTAAGGATTTTCATCCGGGCTGTGCCGACTCCAACTGTCACAAAATCTACGATATAAATAATCAGTTAGTGAGATGTAATGGGCCTTACACTACTTATGAGGTTCAATCGAATGAAGATAGAGAAAATAGCGATATAAATAATATTAATACTGATCAAGTGGAAAAAGCTAATGTCAATAACTCTGTTATTGCTGAGGATCATGTTGGCAATAACACCACTGACATCTTAATCTCAAAAGTGGATTCTATATTCAATAAAATTGACATTATTCATGCCAATAATATTAGTTGTTTAAAAGAGATAATAAAAAATGAAATTAAAGATCACGTAAAACACCTTACAGTTTCTCTTCAACAGACTATACAGCAAGAAATAACAAAATTATCAAGAGAATTGAAAAATGAATTGAGTAAAAACAGTAAAAATTTGCATTCAATGAACAGTAAAAACAGTTATAGTGAAATTACGAAAAAAAGTCCTGTTGTGTCTAATGTTGATCGTCTAGTTGTAAAACCAAATAAAATACAAAATACGGAGGTCACAGTTAAGGATTTAAAAAATAATATCGACATCGTCAAATTAGGAGTTGACGTAAAAAAAGTAACCAATCAATCTAATGGTAAGGTTATAATTGATACAGGAAAAGAAGCTGATAGTATAAAGCTTATGAATGAAATTCAAAATAAAATTGGTAGTGATTACGTGGTGAAAAATGTAAATAAAAAGCTGCCAAAAATAAAAATAGTTAAATTGGAAAATAGCGTACTATGTATGAGTGGAGAAAAAATTTTGCGTGAATTGTCAACACAAAATAAATGGATTAATTCAAATGACAATAGTCCGGTTAAGTTAATTAAAAAATATAAAACTGCGAATGGTTATGGCTCAATTATAATTGAGGTTAGTTCGAGCATACATCAAGCAATAATGAATAGTGGTAAAGTTAAATTCGGCTGGAATACGTATAATGCATACAATCATATTAATATTTTGAGATGCTTTAGATGCTGGGGGTTTGGCCATCTTGCAAATAATTGTAAAAAAGAAGAAATATGCAGGTTATGTTCAACTAATCATCATGAGACTGAGTGTCAGAGTAAATCTAATAAGTGCATTAACTGTGTGGAATTAGTCAACAAGCATAAACTTACAGATATTGACATAAATCATTGTGCTACGGATAGAAATTGTTTCTCGTACATTAAATTGTTAAAGAAACGGGGAGAAAATATTCTATTGTCAGAAAAATAGCCATCAAAAGTAAACATCAATGATCTATTAAGTAAATCCAACTTAAAAATAATAGCAGTCAATATTTGTGGCCTAATTAATAGAAAAGATGAGATTGATATAGTCATAAATGAAATTAAACCTGACATTATGTGTTTGTGTGAAACCCATACAACTGATGATGTATCAGATTATGAAATTGAATTTAAAAATTACAATATGATACGAACGAATTCGAATAATAGGAGAACTGGCGGAACTATAACATATATAATTAAAAACATCAAGTACAAAGTTATATTAAATAGTAATGACATTATTGACGGATCATGGATAAATTGTATTCAGTTTTGCAATGGTAATGAAAAATTAGTACTATGTAATTTATATAGGTCACCAAGTAGTAGCATAAATATTTTTTGTGATGAAATTTTGGAAATAGCAGAACAAATTTTGGATACTGGAAAAGTAATAATGTTAGGTGACTTTAATATTGACGTTCGCAGAAACGATTTTTATGCGAGGAAATTAACTGACGAGATGTCTTATTTAGGCTTGAAACAAAATATTGATACTCCAACGAAATTGACATTTGATTCACAAACAATTATAGATTTAGTTTTTACAAATTTCAAAATTAAATCTGTGGTAATGACAACACCCAAAGTATCTGATCATAATATCATCTATATTCAGATAGATGGGATTAATGACGTTGACAGAAATACTGTTGTTTATTCTAGAGATTTTAAGCATTTTAATGATGACGTTTTTCGAACAGAAGTTTTAAATAAATTCAATAATTGGCAAACGAAACTATGTGTTAATAACAGTAATAATAATGATAGTATAAATTTTAATTTAACCGTAGAAAGGATAAGTAGTAATATACTAGATGTACTTGACAAAATGGCACCGTTTAAAGAAAAGATTATAAATTATAAATGGATTAATAAACCATGGATTGACAACAAAATTATTGAAATGATAAAAAATAAAGATAAGTCCTATAGAGTAGCTATGAAGTCGAAAGAAACATCGGCAATTAATAATTATAAACGATTGCGTAATAAAGTACTTAACGAACTGCGAACAAGCAGAAACAGTATTATGAAAATAACATCAGTATTAATAAAAACAATCCACATCGTATGTGGAAGACATTAAAAGAATTGATAGGTGACAAAAAAAATAGAGCCGCTAATCTGTGTGAATTTAAAATTGATAATATTATTGTATCTGACAAGAAAATTATCACAAATAAGCTAAATGATTATTTTATTACAAGTATTGAAAACATTGTTAACGAAATAAATTATGATGATGGTTGTAACAAGACTTCTGAGAGAATTAATGAGGAGCCTAATGTTAAATGGGAGACATTTGATGAAGTTGAATTTAATGTAGTTGATAAAATTATTAATAAATTGGACACTAAAAAGGGATCAAAAAATGACGTGAATGCGAATATTTTAAAACTTGTATGGGATGCTAAGAGTGACGTGATAATATACATGATAAATAATTCGCTCAAATTAGGATTAGTACCGTCCATTTGGAAAATATCGACAGTTACGCCCATTCAAAAAGTCTTAGGTAGTATAAGAGTAGAGGACCAAAGGCCGATAAACACACTACCCATATATGAGCAGATCCTGGAACAAATAGTTAAAACGCAATTGGGTAAATTCATTGATGCTAATAATGTTATAAATCCTGAGCAATCAGGCTTTAGGAAAAATCACTCGTGTGAAACAGCTCTCCAACATTCCATCATAAGTTGGAGGAAAGATTTAGATCAGGGTCTATTCATTGGTGTTGTTTTCATCGACTTTGCTCGGGCCTTCGAAACGATTAACCGAAATAAACTACTAGAAGTATTGTATAAATTAGGAATTAGAGGTACAGTATTAAAATGGTTTGAGTCGTATCTTTCGAATAGAAAACAAAAAGTAAAGTTTCAAAATATTTTTTCAAATGAACGAGAAGTTAAATTTGGTGTCCCCCAAGGATCTAAGTTGGGTCCAATACTATTTATAATATACATAAATGAAATAATAACAATATTTAATAGATTAAATATAGATTGTAAGCTATTTGCGGATGATATGAGGTTGTCTGTTAGTGGAAATAATACATCTGGAATTGAAAAAAAGTTGAACCGTGGATTAAAAATACTATATGAATGGTTAAATGATAATCAATTAAAAATAAATGTAAGAAAAACTGTATATATGATATTGCACGACCAAAGAATAAAAAATGTAAGGAATAGTTGTAAATTAGTAATTAACGGTAATGAACTAAGTTATGTGCGTGAGACTAAATATTTAGGAGTCATGATAGATGACAATTTAACTTTTAACAGTAATGCAGTCTACACTAGTCATAAAATGGCGAAAAAAATTAATGTGATAAACAGACTAGGATTTTCAGTTAGTAACTATGTAAAATGTCTTATATATAAAACTGTGATACTTCCGCATCTAGATTATTGCAATACTATTATGTTAAATTATACTGATAATAAATTAAATATACTGCAAAAACTGCAGAATCGGGCGATGCGTGCAATATTAGGCGTCAATAAATACACAAGTGTAGTTACAATGTTAGATGCAATAGGCTGGTTATCGATTAGACAGAAAATAATATATAATACTTGTTTATTTATATATGAAATGAAGAATAAGCTACTACCTGATTATTTAAATGACGTTATAGAATTGAATGATAATAAATATAATACAAGAAATTGTTCGAATCTCAAAATTGCACATACAAGAACGCATACAGCAGAGAAGTCAATTGTTTATAAAGGATTTAAATGGTTTAATAGTTTGAGTAATGAATTAAAAAATGAGAATCGAATCAAAATTTTTAAAATAGAGTTGAAAAATTACATTAAATTAAATATTAGCTACAATGAAAGATTATAATATGTAACGATATAGTATAACAAAAACTTTCGAATTATAAGAATAATGTACAATAGCATTTGCTAAAGTAATAATAAACATTACATTATTATTATTATTATTATTATTATTATTATTATTATTATTATTATTATTATTATTATTATTATTATTATTATTATTATTATAATAATTATTATTATTATTATTATAATTATTATTATTATAATTATTATTATTATTATTATTATTATTATTATTATTATTATTATTATTATAATTATTATTATTATTATTATAATTATTATTGTTATTATTATTATTATTATGTGTTGACGCTAATTTTACGCTCCGTAGTTGAGAGTTAAATTAAGTATTAAAATTGACATGTGCAATTCATCTGTTGTGATTTTGAGTTGGATTAAATTTTTTGGATCGTGGTGATGTATAAATCATATTGATACTTGCTGTAACTGATTTTTTATTGAAAATATAAAAGTTCGGAATCAGAAAGTGAGGTTGGATCTTATATAACTTAAGGCGCGCTTACATTAGTTGAAACTATTTCCAAGTGTCGTCGATTAATTATGCTTGTAAAATGAATGAAGAAGGAGAATATCAGTGCTATGTATGTAAACAAAAGAATTTAAAAACACCACATTACTGTGTAAGTTGTAATAACTCTTTTCATCTGAGTTGTTTGAAAAAGAAACATAAAATACTTGATGATAATAAGGAGTTTATTGTCTGCATTGGTAATGATGTCGAATTATTAAGCGATAAGGATGAGATTTGTTCAGCAGAAAATAGTAGTAAACGCAAGCGGAGACGAAAAGAAATAGGGTTAGAATCAGAAGATAGCGAACTAATGAATAAAGTAGATGTCATAATGAATAAAATTAATAATATTGTTTTCGATCAAGATGAGCTTGTCGCAGAGATTAAAAATATTATGTTGGAGGAATTGACAAATTTCAAAAAGAACATTGAAAGGATGATTACAAGCGCAGTGAAAAAAGAAATACAAGTCATGGGTAATGAAATGAAGAAGCTAATTAGTGAGAATGTGAATTCTGTTAATAGTAAAGAGTTGAAGGAAAATAAAAAGATTACTGAATCATATGCGGTTAAGGCTAAGAAATCTAAATATGATAACATAATTATCGAACCAAAAGAAGACCAAAATAGTGTTAAAACTTTGAATCAAGTTAAAAATAGTATTGATGTGGCAAAATTCGGAATAGGAATTGATAATGTGATTAATGCTCAGAAAGGGAAGGTTGTGATAGGATGCACTAAGAAAGAAGAGTCTACTAAATTGGCAGAAGAATTGAAGAAACAAATCGGAAATAATTATATCATTAGAGTACCTGACAAGAAATTGCCTAAATTTAAAGTTGTAAATGTCGAAGAAGAAGTACCCGATAAAAAAAGATTTTATCTGATTATATATAAGTATATATGAGTATATTTGATTATATATAAGATCATATATAATTATATATAATCATATATGGAATTATATATGATTATATATGGTCATACATGGAATTATATATAATCATATATGAACCTATATATAATTAGATCTGATCAGACCTGGCTGATGAAGGCTAGGTATAATCATATATAAGCCTATATATGATCATGTTTAATTATATATAGGTCTATATATAATTAGATCTGATCAGGTCTAATTATATATATGTCTATATATGATTAGATCTGATTAGATCTAACGGATGAAAGCTAGGTATAATCATGTATAAGCCTATATATGATCATGTCTAATTATATATAAGTCTATATATAATTAGATCTGATCAGATCTAACTAATGAAAGCAAGGTATAATCATATATAAGCCTATATATGATCAGGTCTAATTATATATAAGTCTATATATAATTGGATCTGATCAGGCTTCAATGATATGAAATCTATAAATATTTAATTACGTATGGGTAGGGGGGGGGCAAAGCGGGGTACTTAAGAAAATACTATGGTTCCAAGGATTAAAATACGCTAAATCTTTTTGTTTTTAATGATATGCGAAGTAAATAAACAAAAATTTCAGTTGCCGTTGAAACAAAAAATTTTCACTTTGGCGGGCAAAATAGGGTATCCCCTAAAAAAGGCCCAAAAAAAAATTTCTGCATGTTAAAAAAATTGATCAAATTAAAGTTTTTTTGTGAGCAATTTTTATAACGAAATATTACATCTTACACGATTACTGGATGCAAAAGCAGAAAAAAAACTTTTTACTGGTTTTTATCATAAATCAAAAGCCATCAACATTTTTTGACTGAAAATCGATTTTTGAAAAAGTTTAACAAAAATATTTAAAATATTACTTAATTATGCTTACAAAAGTGCTTTTGGAATAATTAAAAAATAAAATTTTCTCTTATGAAATTTTGTATCAATTTGATTATTTGAGTTAAGTTATACCATAAACTTTTCTTTGTTGTAAGTTCATAACAGACTAGAGGATCAGACTACCATCCAGCGATTACCAAAGTTAAGTAGCATCGGCGTGGATCAATAATTGGATGGGTGACCCCTTAGTACAAAAATAGTTGATCTATAGTACTTTTTTTTTTTTTTTTCAATTTAAATTTAACCAACATTTATATTAATGAAGACAATAAATCCTAATTTAATTACTTAATTAATTATTTTCAGATATTTTCAATGAGCTTTTAAAAATGACTATATTCGTTCATGCATGATTATATCTAATCATATATGATTATATATGATCAGATATGGCCAATTTTCAGATCTGATTATATATGGACTCATATATAATTATATATAATTATACAAAATCTTTTTTTATCGGGTACTATCAATGGATGAAAAAGGGGTTCTAGATCTTATATCTAGACAAAACGAAATCAGTATTAATGAAGAGCACAGAATGGAAGTAAAAAAAATCATTAGAGGTAAAAAACAAGGAGGCAGTATAATTATCGAGACGGATCCTTGGACACACAAGTTTATTTTACAAAAAGAGAGAATAAAAGTGGGCTGGAGTAAATGCCGAGTTTTTGACTGCGTAAGTGTGGTAAGATGCTATAAGTGTTGGGGATACCATCACTTTGCGAAAGATTGCAAAAAGGAAGAGGTTATATGCAGAAAATGTGCAGGTAATCATTTGGAGAAAGAATGTAATAGTATTATTGAGAAATGTGCCAATTGTAATAGAATGTCTGAGGAATACAAAATAAAAGGTATAAATATAAATCATAGTGCAACGGACGAAAGATGTGAATATTTTAAAAAGATGAAAGATAGAGCACAAAAAAATATAAAGTATTGCACAGAATAGCAAATAACCAATGAAAAGAGAATTAAAAATGAAGTTTTTATATTACTGACAAATATCCAAGGATTCATTCACCATAAAGATGAGTTGGAAATCGTTATAAATGATATGAGACCTGATATTGTATGTATCACAGAAACACATTTGACAAAAGACATAGAAGAACATGAAATAGATATAAAAAATTATAATAGCATTAATGTATACTCTGGAAACAAACGGACGGGAGGAGTGACAATATATTTAAGGAAGGAAATTAAATTTAAGGAACTTGAAAGTGTGGTGGACTTAGGAGAAGAAGAGAAAAATATGTGGATCAGTAATGTGAAGCTAGAAGGAAAATATGAGGGGGTGATTATCAGTAATGTTTACCACTCACCTAATCAAAGTAACGGACAATTTATTAATAGAATAGTACAGGAGTGCGAAAAATTAGTTGAAAGTGGACAAATGATTTTGGTCGGTGATTTTAATATAGACATAAGTAAAGAAACGCAATATTCGAAAAAGTTACTGAAGGAAATGAAAAGCTTGGGTCTAAAACAATGGGTTAATTCCTACACAAGATGTACAAAAAGTTCAAGTACGACTATTGATTTAGTCTTTTCTAATATGAGTATCAAGACGAAAGTGATTGAGAAACCTAGGATTTCGGATCATTTCATGATTAAAGTCACCGTGCCCAGAAAAGTTGAAGAAGAAAATGATAATGGTTTGTATATAGGATATAAAAGAGATTACAGCAATTATAATGAAAAACTATATAAGAACGTGTTAAATGATAAGTATCGAAAGTGGAAAGAGAATAAGAAAGCTATTAATGTCGATGATGTAGATGCACAAGTAGACGGAGTGACTGAAGTTATTATTGAAAGTATGAACGAAATTGCACCGATGAAAAGAAAAGTAATACCAACACTATGGAAGAATAAACCATGGTTTAACCGAGAAATTAAGCAAAAAATGTATGAAAGGGATTCCACGTTTTGTAAAGCAAAGAGTGAAAGATGTGTTGATACCTGGAACAAATATCGGAAGATACGGAATGAAGTGGTAATGGAATTAAAAATTGCTAAAAAGAAATACTATGAGCAGCAGATTGAGAAACAAAAGAAAGACTCGAAGAAGATGTGGAAAAATTTAAAAGAAATTATTGGAGATAAGCAAAAGGGCAAAGGACAGAGCGACATTGTGTTTGGGGGTATAAATTACACTGACGAAAGCATGATTGCTGAGAAATTTAACGAATACTTTATTGAAAGTATAGATGAAATTGTAAAGGAATTTGAGACGAGACAAAATAATGAAGTAGAACCAGATGTTAATGAATGTGAATCAGTGTTGAATGAATTTCAAAATGCTAGTGAAAGCGAAGTTGATAGGATAATAAAAAGCTTAGACAAAAATAAATGTAAAAATGAAGAAGTATCGACCGACATCTTAATACAGGTGTGAAATGTTAATAGAGAAGTTATTATTGATATGATTAACTGTAGTATTGAACAAGGTAAAGTACCTGCATCGTGGAAGAACTCTATAATACATCCTATACAAAAAGTAAGAGGGAGTAGAAAAGCAGAAGACTATCGGCCAATAAATACATTACCAATCTTAGAGAAAATATTGGAAGAGATAATTAAAAATCAATTAGAAGAACATATAACAAAGAACAAAATATTAAAAGAAGAACAATCAGGGTTTAGGACGGGGCACTCATGTGAGACAGCTTTGCTGAAGATCATTAGTGAATGGAGAGCAGGATTGGATGATGGAAAGTTGTATGGAGTATTGTATTTGGATTTGAAGAGAGCTTTTGAGACGGTCAACATAAACAGACTTATTGTAAAATTAGAAAGAAAGTGTGGCGTGAAACAGAAGGCAATTGAATGGTTGAAATCATATTTGAATAATAGGACTCAGCAAGTTAAATATGGAAAAGGAGTGTCGAAAAAGAAAAAAGTAAAAAATGGTGTACCCCAAGGCTCGAAGTTGGGTCCACTATTATTTATTCTATATATCAATGACATAATAGAAATCGCTAAAAAATATGGTTGTGAATGTAAACTATTTGCGGATGATTTGATATTGTATGTTTGTGATAAAAGTGTAGATAAAGTAGAGTTAATATTGAATAGGACGCTGATTGATATAGAAAATTGGCTGGGAAAACACTCCTTAAAAGTTAATACCAAAAAAACAGTGTTCATGTTGATACATGACCGGAGAAAAAAGGTCAAAAAAAAGTGTAATATTATGATTGGTAGGGAAAGTATTATAGAGGTTAACGAAACGAAGTACTTAGGAATAATAATAGATAAATATCTAACGTTTGAGAGTCACGCGTATTATATATCACAGAAAGTTAATAAAAAAATAGGTTTTTTAAGACGTGTAGGTGATCAAGTAGGGTACTTCACGAGAATTTTAATATATAAAACAATAATTGCACCTCACTATGAATACTGTGGGACACTGATGTTAAACATGAATAAGCATTGTATGAATATGCTGCAAAAGACACAAAACAGAGCGATGAGAGCGATATTGAGAGTAAATCGGTATACAACCATAGAAAGTATGTTAGATGCGTTATGTTTTATGTCCATCGAGCAAAGAGTTAAGTATAATGTGTGTGTCATGGTATATAAAATGATAAATAAGCTTACTCCGGATTATCTCAATAGGGAGATTGCGAATTATAGTCATAAATATAACACAAGATATGGTGATAATTTAGTAGTAACTAGAAAAAGGACAAGGTCTGCAGAAAAATCAATAAACTATGAAGGCTTTAATTTATACAATAAATTGCCGGTTGTAACAAAAAAAGCGGATACATTAGCATGTTTTAGGCGAAATTTAAAAAAAGATATTAAAGAAGGCAAAATCTAAAATTATAAATAATATTGTTGAATGTAAATAAAACATGTAATGTAAATGGTAGTAGCCAATCGGCTAATTGAATAAACATTATTGTTATTATTATTATTATTATTATTATTATTATTATTATTATTATTATTTCTTTTTTAGTTAAATGCTCAGGGGGTTATCCCCGGTAGTCCGACTCTACCAAGGGCCTCACCTGAGCGCCAAATCGTTACTGCTGCGATGCTTCATCAACAAGATGATCAGCATGCGCAGCAGGCCAAGTTCCGTTGCCTAAGTAGACGGGGGGATCCGAGAATAACAGCCTTTTGCATCCGCGATGCCAAAAACTCAACTTGCGATAGACAAGTTGGGATTCTAGCCAATGCAGATACAAAAGTCTGTTTCATCCCTCCCAGGACGCCAACAATGAGTACGACAAGCTTGACACGGTAGCCTGGGTAAAGCTTGCCAATTTCAAACAGGAGATCCTGATATATCTCGTGTTTGTGCTCCTCTTTTACCGTGATGTTATACTCAGCTGGAGCTGAGAACTCAATAACATAAATGTTACGAGCGGTTTTATCGAAGAGCACAATATCAGGTTTATTATGATCGATTTTCCGCGTTGTTGCGAATGGCACGTTCCAATAAATACGGCAACGGTCATTCTCAACAACTTGCGGAATATCTCCTGGCAGGTAAGGCAGCACTGGTGTTTTATCGATACCGTGCGTGTGTCTAAGATGGTAATAAAGTACTCGCAGAGCAGCATTATGGCGCTGGATGTATGCATTTCTTGCCAGCACAGGACATGCTGACAAAAGATGCATGAGCGTCTCTGGATGCTGTTTACAAACCCTACACAAAGTGTCGGGTAGCTGCGTCTGGAGCACTTTAGCACGGTATTCAAGAGTGTTGATAACACCATCTTGGCAGGCAAAGATGTATCCTTCGGTCTCGGACATCAGGCCCGCTGACTTAAGGAAGGAAAACGTCAGCTGCTCGGACAAGCCATGATCACGCACGTGTTTAAAGAACACGCTGTGCATGGACTTGTCCATATGCGTACTAAGCAGTTTTTGTTGCTCAGCATTCCTGATGACCGTCTTAAATTCCTCCTTAGGGAGTTCAATAAGCGGGTTTACTCTTCCAAGACCGAGGGATTTTGCCGCGTACATTGCTGCCTTATATAAAAACGCTCCCTTATGCCTATTTTCATGACTATGAACAATTTGCATAAGGAAGTCGTCTTCATCTGCTGTGAAATTGACAACCTCGTATGTTATACCCAAAACCAAACGATCGTGCAGACACTCCAAGCTCTGTAAACCTCTCCCTCCGATGTGCCGGGAAAGGTATAATCTGGTGACTGAAGACTTAGGGTGCATGCTCCGATGCATATTCATTACTTTGCGTGTCTTGATATCGAGATCTCTGAGCTCTTTTCGGGCCCATTTCAGGACACCGAAAGAGTACAGAAGTACCGGGACAGCAAGCATGTTCGTTGCAGAGACTTTGTTTTTCCCGGAAAGTTCTGATGACCAGATTTTCCGGAGTCTCCGCACATACTCGCTGCAGAGAGTCGTTTTGATTTTCGAGACGTCCTGCATAGGACTCCCGTCAATCCCTAGATATTTGTACGACTCTCCGGCGTCAAGATGGTCTATGACGCTCCCATCTACTAACTCGATATCTTCACGCACATCGGAACACTTACCCTTCACCAGATTAACGACCGCACACTTGTCCAACCCGAAAGCCATGCCGACATCCCGTGTATACTCTCCTACGATATTCAAGGATGTCTGAAGGTGTTCCTCATCAGGAGCATACACCTTCAGATCATCCATGTAGAGTAAGTGGGTGATCGAGTATTTTCGATCATTTGGTGGACCCACTGAGTATCCACGGGTGCGGCGTAGCGCAACAGATATTGGCAGCAGTGAGATGCAAAACAGCAGAGGGCTCAGAGAATCTCCCTGAAGGACTCCTCGTTTGTACTCTACAACTTCGGTTACACGTTTGTCGTTACCACATAAAATGTGGAACCGTGTTCGCCAAAGCTGCATCGTACGCTGAATGCATCCCACTGTATCGCGATTGACCCCAAGACATTTGAGCAAAAAGAGAATAAGCTCATGAGATGTTGAGTCAAATGCCTTGCGGTAGTCAATCCAGGCCATTGACAGGTTGCGCTGATAGTAGATCGCGTCTTGAATGACGCATCGATCTACTAACAGATTCTCTTTGCAACCTGACAGGCCTCTTTTACTGCCACGTTGTTCGTATATCTGCTGCCATACAGGGTCTATCTCCTGCAAAATGCGATTATTCAAGATTTTGGTGAAAATCTTATAAACCGCATTCAAACAGGTGATAGGCCTGTAGTTTTTCGGGTCAGACAAGTCTCCTTTCTTCGGGATGAGCACGGTTCGCCCTTCTACAAGCCAGCATGGAATTGGATCATTACCTCTGATGAACGCTGTAAAAATCCGGGCCAGATGACTATGGGTAGAAGTTAGTTTCTTCCACCAAAACAAGTTAATGCCATCTGGACCCGGAGCAGCCCAGTTCTTACCATTATTCACAGCTGAACGAACTTCTTCCACGCTGACTTCAGGGTTCTCTTCATCAGCATTGCCGTTTCGATGTTGTCGACAAAATGCCTCGAAGTCGTTAAGAGCTGGAGTGTCACGATTCACGTTCGGTTGATCACCATACAACTCGGACCAGAAAGCTTCTACTCGCTCGATAGATGGGGGATCACCAGAAACAGAGGTCTTAGGTGTCAGGAAGCGTGAAGGACTTAACCGAAACAAAGAGTTATCGGTAAGCCGCTTCAGCTTTTTCTCTAGTGACTTTTTAGCAGTCACTAGAGCCCGCAACCTGTTAAGGGAACCTTCTTTGATGTTAAGAAGATTCGCCTTATTCAGTGTGTGATGCTGATATCGTAATTGAGCCGCAATGCGGCAGACTTTTGGTGTAAATGCTTTACGAGCATTTACAAAGTCAATCACACACTGAATGCGGGAGACATGTTTCCGGAGATCATCAATCTTCAGTGAAAGCTGCCCAATGCGCCCTCTCATCTTAGCCTCAGGAGAAGAAATATTTCTCCTTACTGGAGGTAAGAGTGAGGAAGCAGCATCATAGACAGCTTGATTGATAGTGAGCAAAGTAGAGTCTTCCTGAATCCGAGCAGATAGTTCGTGGTTTTCCGTGTCAAGTAGATGTTTTGGGTAGTGCGTCTTTCTAGAGACACATACTTGCCGTGTGTCAAATTCATTGTTGGTGTCTTCGGAAGAACGGCGTCTCTCCTGATGTAGCTGTGCTGGAAATGACAGACGGTGAGATAACCGTCTGTTTGTCAACAGTGATCTTCGTGTACGCCGGAGATGAGAGGCATAATCACGGAGATGTTGTTGTGAGAATTGGCTATGGTTAGGGTGCATATCGCACCAAAGTGCATGCATCCTAGCCATGTAGCCTCTCCGCTCCGGTTCACTGTTATTATAGCACATCAGGAGATCGGCACGTAATTCCTCCGTCCACCTAAATGCAGTCCGTTGGTCGCCAAGGTCGTCATCGTTCGGAATCTCGGTTATTATTATTATTATTATTATTATTATTATTATTTAAAAAAAAAAAAGTGACTCAAAGTGAGACTCGAACCCGCGTTCGTAGATTTCAAAGACTATTTGCATACTCATTATTATTATCCTTACTATTATTATTATTTTACGCCTGGTTTCGTTGTAGAAAATGTTAGAAAAATAATAACAATAATAAAAATGTGGGTAATGTTTACGATTAAAGAGCATTTTGTAGGTCTAGTTTGGTTGTACTTTTAGTCTGCGTCATCTTATACAATCAAAACAGGCGTTTGGGGAAGCGGCAAATTGAACTACAAAGGATTTGAATACTTTTACAATTAAAACAGAACTTGAATTTCGACTCGGGTAGCTGCATACATAGTCGCTGACATATTTAAGGAGTTAGGTGGGTTTCAGAGGTACAAAAAAAAGGTATTTTTACGATTTTTTTTTTAATATAAACAATCACCTATTTTAAAAATATAATATGGCATGTCAAAAATACATATTTCAACAATGTCTCCTAAAATTTTAATATAAAAATGTTGAAAATTCAGCCGTTGAGACCTCATCTCCCTGGGTGTCTCACAAAAAAGTGCTCTCGCGGTGGATAGCATAACTTATTATTGGTTCATCTAAAATTAAAAAACCAAAAATATTTCGTTAGTACATATATAAATCTCGTGTTTGAACGAAGGAAAAAAAAATTTTCATTTTCATTTTTTCTCAGACTTAGAACAAAAAATCTCATTTTTTGGTCAAATTTTCGCCATTTATTGGCTTAAAAAAATAAGTTGAAATGAAAAAAAAAATCCTTTGTTCAATAACTAGATAATGTTATTGTAAAGATGTGTACACAATTCGAACTAAATCGGTCCATAACAACTTGAGTGTAGCTCTGCCAGTCGATATGTGGGGGGGGGGGGGGGGGTAAAAATCGAATTTTTTTCCATTTTCTTATAGCTACACATTTTAAGAATATTGTCTCCAAATTTGAAGTCGATCAGAGCAAAACTCTCAAGGTTATTAACTAATCGGTCTTCTCAGAAACTAGAGGCTGAAGACATCGAAGCTGCTGCAGGAACTCTACTTTATGGAGCTGGAATCGATGATTCAGTGTAAGTAAAAAAATAAAAATTTTATTTTTTTTTTACTTTTTTAGCATCTAAAATTTTAAACGTATTTTTCTCGAAACTACTTTTTCAAAGTCCGTGAGCACTGCTATTTAAAAACTATATTACCGATTCATTTCAAACTTGGTACACACTTTTTACGTATAAAAAACCTTCCCCCAACGTTGAGTTTTAGAATTTTTTTTTATATGAAGGGGGTTTCCCACCCTCAAAATGACGTAAATTTTCATAAAAAAATGGTAGTTTTTATTTAAAATGACCACAAAAAATGAAAAAAAAAATAATCAGGGAACGTTGGGGGGAGGTTTAATAACGCTTTGATTAAATTTCAATGGTTTTTTTTTTTTGAGATAATTTCCAGCTGAGATACACTGCTCACCGCAAATCATGTCATTAAAGACGTTCTGGGAAAAGCTCCATCACCGGCTAGTTTGCGGATACTATTACCTAAAAAAATTACCTAATGTTGTTGAATATAAACTTAATAATGTTCAAAAGGTTTTAATAAAGTGGCTCAATCCATACGCCTACAAAAAATTCATGAAAAAAGTGTTTTTTTCACGATTTAGCCTGTAGCCCCTCCCCCCCCCCTTAATTAGATGTTGTGAAGCGGACTCGAAACCCGAAAGTGTGCTGTGTAGCGGTTGTAGCATAGTATACTGACAAACAGAGGAGTTGGCGTATCTGAATTCGTCTGTCTCCCGTAGGTGACTGGAGTATTTATTGATCACTCTGCTGGCTTGGTCAGCCTTCCACCGCTGGGGGTCCAAGTCGTCCAGTAGATGGCTCTCGTTGATGATACTGAGAATATCTTTTAACTGTTGGACCCAGTTGTGTTTCCTGGAGGTGAAAGGAGTAGATGTAAGTGAGTGTAGGCTTAAGGTGCTTTTTCATGCTGACACTTGACGCTGCTTTTTAGCGTCAAATTCGGTCACGTGATGAGAATTTTTCATGTGCGCCACTCAGAAAAAATCTAGCGATAAAGCTAAATTTAGTTTAGCTTTTCTTGCTCGGTTATTGAGCGTCAAAGTCACTCAAACAATCGCATCAATAATAATCGATCTTTTCAAAACAACAATCTGTTACTTCCCTGATAGCCAGACATTGCTCTACAAGTGTTGTAGAGCAACACTTTCGGCTAACTTAACGAGAAAGTTTCTGGCAAACCTTAGCTGTATAATACTTTCTTTTAAGTTGGCTTCAGAATACGGCAGTAGCTTGAATGTAACTTGCCAGAAAAACTTGCCGTCAATTTGAAGTGAAACTTTCAATCAACTTAATGTCATTGTCTGGCAGTAACACTTATAGTCAAATTAAATAGAAAATTGCAGACAATTTACTGTCAACTTAAAGGTAACTGCTTGCTCTCCAACACTTACCTTTAAGTTACTTTTAAAATACGGCAGTAGCTTGTAGTTAACTTATAGTTAGGGTGGCTATCAGAGTTTGTGATTTCATTAATATAGCGAGTCCTAAAATAAGTATTGAGAAATATCAGATAGGTTTTTGTTTTACGTTACCAGCTATAATATCGACTGTTACATTGATTCTTTGAACCGTGATAGCCAAGTTGGCTGCAACCGTTGACTGCAAGTTGACGACAAGTTTCTCAGAAAATTTTCGACAGATTGCAGCAGTAGATTGTCGCCAAATTTCTGGAAGACTTGGAGACAATTTGCAGTCAACAGTTACAAAAGCTGAAAGTTATCGACAACTTATCTTCAAGTTGTTCGAAACTCATGTACACCAACCTTCTGATCAGAAATTTCAGTTATCGGGGAAAATGTTTACAATGAGTCTTGAGGTAAATATCAATTATAAGGTACAAAGATAATACGTCAACTTTGTATGTATATGAAAGACTTGACATCGATACATCGACTTTCGATACTCGTGTATTATTTGTGGCTTAAATTTGACGCTAAACGCTATAATTTATCGCTACATTTTTTCTAGGTGGCGCACATGTTAAATTCTCATCACGTGACCGAATTTGACGCTAAAAAGCAGCGTCAAGCGTCAGCATGAAAAAGCACCTTTAGAAAACACAGTTTAGGGAGTCTTTTGTCGTCCATTTTTAGGTTTTTTATGACCCAGTTAAAGGCTTGCTTAAAAATTGTGACCGCTACGTGCTCTATGTTTAATTCAGTGCGTAGCCGGGGGTGCAAGACGGGAGACGGAAGAGTCTCTTGTAGAAATCCATTTGGGACGCTTCCAGCTTGTCGATGTTCTTTTGAGTCAGACACCAGATATGAGCAAGGTAGAGTAGCATACTCCTGGACATACTATTGTACACTCTGGTTTTAACCTTCCATGAGTTTGCTTTGAGCTTAATGAGGATGTTTAGAACTGCACCAGAGGCTAATTTGCTTTTCTTGACGGCAGTAGACGCAGCTGTATCTCCCGGTAGCGAGTTAGTGAAGTATACGCCGAGGTATTCGTATGACTTGACCACTTCAACTGGTTCTCCCTTATATGAGAAGATGTCGATCCTGCCAAACCTTCCACTTGAGCTTGATTTGAGAATTTTCGTTTTGGACGTGTTGACAGTTAGGTTATTTGGATCACAGTAGAGTTCAAGCAGCTTAAGAAGTCTTCTGAGTTTGACTTGAGTGCGGGCAAATATAGCGAGATCATCAGCATATTTTAAGTAGAGTAGTGAAGACCAAGGTTGAGACCCTCAGCACCGTGATCAGAGAGGAAGGAAATCAGATCAGAGATGTACAACACGAATAATAGTGGGCTGAGAGTTTCACCTTGTAGAACGCCAGTGGTGATATCAATCGGCTTAGACAGGTCCCCACCGATCCTGACTTGCATGCATGCAGATGGTGTCGTAGAGAGCTTTGATGACGTTTAAGAGCTTGGGGTCAAGGTGAAGGTAAGCAAGCTTCGACCAGAGCTTATCATGTGGGACTAAGTCAAATGCACGTTTCAAGTCCACAAATAAGGTGAATGCAGCAGAGCGATGGAGCCTGATGGCAATTTGAAATATAGCTAGTAAGTTGAAGACGTTATCTCCACAACCTCGACTCGGATGGAAGCCTGCTTGCTCTTCAAGGATAATATTTAGGCTTTCTGCCCATTTCTGAATTCAGTCGCATAAGATTTGAGTGAATACCTTAACTACGCAGTTCACCAGGGCAATACCTCGGTAATTGCTGGGGTTATTAGTGTCACTTTTTTCGTGCAACATGCACATTACTATTTTAGACCAGTCGTCAGGTATGTTCCCAGTTGACAGTATTTTGTTGTAAAGCGCTAAAATATATAAACGCCAATTCTGTGGAAGCTCTTTTAAAAATTCGTAGTATATGCCGTTTGATCCGGCGGCTTTACCAGGCTTACATTTCTTGAGACTGATTGCAAGGTCCTCTCAGGAGATCTCGTAAATAAAAGGTATAAGTTAAAAGGTTTATAAAATAAATAAAAGTTAAAATTGTTTTATTGAATAAATCTAATTTATTTATAAAATAATCCTTCCTCTTCCTTCTCTTACAATTAATACTTACACCGACCATGAACATTAAGAACCAGTTCTGGAAGACCGTTTAATACTTCCAGTGGCGCTCTTAAATAAGGACGACCAAGGTAACAGTATCCCTGTTATACAATGTTGATTGGAAAAAAATCTTTTTTACTGTAAGTAAACTGCTTTTGAAACTTTAATCACGTTTTTTTAAAACTATGTTTTTAATATCGCCGAGTAAGATTCCTCAGAAACGGCTGATCTGATCAGTCTTAAATTCGAACGCAAGCTTTTTAAGCTCTTTTTTCTAGGTTCACTTCAAAGGTTTTTTCTCACTGATAAATATATTCCAATTTATAAAAAAAATAAGGTCTAATTTTTAGTAAAAAATTGATTTTTTTTTTTTTTTTTTTTTGAGAAGCCGCCATTTTGTCAAAAATTATTATTTTGGTTATTCCTTCCATTAATAACAAGATAATACATTATATTAACGAAATATTTTTGGTTGTTCCATTTTAGATGATCCAGACCAGAGATATCGTGTTCATCGTAAGACGCCTTTTTTTAAAGATGCTCCTGGGGATCAACTACAGCAGCTTTCAAATAATTATTTTTACAAAAAAAAAGTATTTAAATACAGTTAAAATTTACCGCAATATGTATACAAATTTTCATTTTAATAAATTAAAAGGTCTTCTCAAAAAAAATCCTGAAAAATCGATTTTTTAAGTCTCCTGACGCATGTAACTCCTCTTAACGAACTCGATTATTTAATGAAACATAAAAACAATTCCAATAATACGAATTAACAAGATAAGTTATTCGTTAAGTATGCAGAAAAAAAAATTAACAATAAAGTACCAAAAATATAGCCAAAAACTGCAGAGCTAAAACACTCGCGACTCGCTAGCACAACATCCAAACAGAATAGACAATCGAGGTAGCCATCAGCTCTTCTCTGTATTTAAGGTAGTTCACTTAAATTAAAAATAAACAATTACTCCGGGTCCTCAGATCAACCGTAACACAAGAAATGCTCCTCTGAACCACGCGGATAGTTTCAATAATAAATAATACGATAATGACAAACGTCTTGTCAAAACAATGGTATTTAAAAAGTGTTTTGTATAACTTACAACTAAACAACAGAGTAGAAAACATGACAGGGAAAAAAAACTTAATAAACTCATATTCATACTCTGTTACGAAAATGATGTACAGCTTAATTTTCTTTATTAATCTTACTATAAACATAATCACACTTTATAGTATAAAACTTTGAAATGAAAGTATTACTATTTTTAATTAATCTCCAAATTTTTTATGATTTAAAATAAAGACCCCATTTTTCGAAATTTGAATCAGTGACATGTTTCGATGTCATCAGCGAAAGTGAAGGTGGCAAATTTTCATAGTTTCCTGAGTTGGTAGTAGTATTCCACACTGGATAGTTGACTTGTGAGTAATCAGTGACAATAGGATTTTCAAAATGTTCATTGATAATACCATATAAATTAGATTTTCCGGGAATGAAGTCTGCGCTTTTTGATTGTTTCCTCCATGCGACTGAAAAATTCATAATTATCAAAATAATATATATGACCTAGTGCCTTTTTACAATTCCATACAATGATAGACAAAAAGTCAAACATAAAAATACTTGTAATTTTTTATACTTTAATACAAATCATGTTACATCTCTTAAAAGTAATAAATATAACATATTTAAAAACATCTGGGCGTCGGTTGGCCCTGCGGGCCAGCCTCAAAACTTCCCGCTGTTTTCAAGCTCAAGGAGCTTGAAAATATCACTGTGAATATATCTTCGAGCTCGAAAATGCTATTACATGCGATTATTTTTTTATGACCTTTTCAAACTCTAACAAGTTATATTTTATGCTAGAATTTGAAAAGTTAAGAATCGAAAATCATTAACGAAGAAGCGGCTTTTAAATTTTTATTCCCGATTATGTTCTATGTAATAAATGTATTGCGGCAGATATCAATGTCAGCGATCAAAATCAAGATTTGAATAAGTTTTGATTTCGGTCAGAGCAATGATATATGAAATAATCCGAGAAAAATATTAAAAACTGAGTATTTTCAATTTCTTGCTGACAATATGATTAAATCTAAGAAACAAGTTAGATGACATTATATGATGATCGAAAGAGACTATAAAGAGAAAGAGTTGGTATGATTTCAGACACATTTTAGCACATTATATTTTGATTTATCCGGAAAAAATAACATTTTGTTATTTTTATAACTTTTAAGCGCCGATATCTTTTGAACTAATCAACCGATTTCTACGTTTGAGGTAGCAATCGGCGCATTTTCTTGAATTCTAGAGCTGATTAAAATTTGAAACCGATCGGATCAGCCGTTTCGAAGATATTTGAAAAAACCCGTTTTTCACCATTTCTTTTTCCAAAGATACCTCTCGAACGCATTAACCGATTGAGATAGTTGGGGTGACAATCGACGCGTTTCATTAAGTTTTAGAGCTGACTAGATTTTGAAATTGATCGGATGATTCATTTTAAAGATAATAAAAAAAAATCACTTTTTACCATTTCTTTCTCCAACGATATCTCTCGAACGAATTAACCGATTGAGATGGTTGAGGTCGAATTCGACGCGGCTTATAAATTTCTGAAGCTAGGTATATTTTGAAGTCGATCGTTCAACTCGTTTCTAAGAGATCAATACAAAACTAAAAAAAAAATTTATTTTTTTTCGTAATTTGCAAATATTTTCGAGTCTACTTAATCAAATGTTCTGAAAATTTCAGGAAAGTTGATGGCCAAAAAGCTCTTTCGGTTGCCACCTTGACCATCCAAATCGGTTAATTAGTTGAAAAGTTATAGACCATTCACACACACGCACACACACACTCAGAGATCATTCTGAAAATAGTCAGAATAGCTCCCTAGGACCTCAAAACGTCGACATCTGATGAAAACTCGATTTTTGAAAATCATCGACTTTCTTAGCGGGAAGTTAAAAAGTCATAAAATTTTCCCATTCTAATAGCTCTTGACTATATATATGCAATTATTTCTTGCCAAATTCTGAGCCAGCGAATAAAAAAAAGCTCACCTTAAACGTGGCAGCATTAAGCGTGCTTGACCTTGACTGTCGTATGAACGTTATCAACTATTTCAATCAAGTTGAATTGTTTCTACGGTTGTTATGGTAACTCACATAGGATGAAGTGCACAGTAGTAAATAAAGTTACTTATACACTTATAAACGACGCTATTATGTATATTGCCGACAAAATTTTCCGGACAATATTTTTGTACAGTACTAAACTGAAATTTTTCATTCAAATGAGTATTTCGACCCATAAGAAATAATTGTGTTTCAGTTCAAAAAAATTTAATGTTTGTGTCCTTGACTTTACTTTGACACCCCACCCCCCCCACTTTTTTAAAATAGTTCTATAAAATCACTGAGGCTAATATTAAATCCTGTTCTTTTGAAGACCTCTGAGGAGCCTTTCAAGCATCTTGGAAATGCATATTAAACACTATGTTGGACAAACTAATGAAGAGAATGGCTTTTTCAGTTAATAAAACATTGCCTGCTAAAGATATTTATTTTGAGGAGAAGAAAGAGTACTGACGTGAAATACGATAAACAAGGTGTTTTGATTATTTTATTCTTAGAAATTCATCTCTAAAAATTGCTAGATTTAATTAATGAATTCGTCTGAACAATGGAATTGGAAGAATTCTTTTAGCGATTTTTCACATTGTCAGAAAGCTTTCTGTCATCACTGTACATTATACTGAGCCAAATAAAATCGATATCTTTTACTTTTGGCTATGAAAATTGAAAATTTTCCAAAAAAAGGAAGTTATTGGTTTCGGTCCGATTTTCGAAAATCGAATTTCTAACAGATCTTGACGTTTTGAGATTCTAGAAAGCTATCCTGACTAATTTCAAGATGATATCTGAGTGTATGTATGTGTAAGCATACGTACGTGCATATACACATGGTTGCGACTAGTCGTCCGGATGTGGAAATTTCAAATGCTCAAGCGTCAGTTTCCCCCAATTAGAATTAAGTAGGAGCCCGAAGATGCCCGAAGTTGAGTGGGGAGCGAACAATTATAAACTGGGACCGGGACGTGAAACGACATTAACCATCGGAACGGCAAGAACCATGGCCAAAAGGAGTAATCAATTGGAACCGACTTTCAAGATAACTCGAGCATTTAGAAACAACTTAATAAGAAAAAACAAGGAAAATAAAAATGCCATCGGGCAGCCAGAATGGAAGGTAGATTTTTCGAAAATTTTCAGCAATTCCCTGACTTTTCGATAGCTCGCGCTTAGTTTAAAACGAAGGCGGCCGTTGTACTTTTTTACTAAGGTTGAAGCCAATTTTTGGAGGTCAATTTTTCAATCCGAGATTCTCAATCTGCACTTTAAATATTTGTTATTATTTTTATATATTTATATATAAATGTACGAGCAATACTAATTTAATCGCGTATTTCTAAAATCTCGGATTGACAAACTAGTTTCGAGTAAACAGGGTTAGAAACGACAATATACATATGTAACAAAATATGTATTGATAAAAACTTACATAATTCATCAAAAATTCAAGATTTATAAATTCATTAAAATGATCAAAAATGGCGCTAACCAATATTTAGATATTAAGAAATGAAGAATTAAATATTAAGCTTAAAGATTTTTCATGGAATTGGTGATGCTATTCATGATAGATTAATAAACGAATAGGTAAATACCAGTTATAATTGATATTTATCTCTAATTAATAAGTTTAAATACGAAAGAGGTTAAAGAGGTATATGACACTGATATATATGTATATATATATATATATATGGGGCATTCCACGCCAAATCGGACGGTTTCAAAATTTATTTTTCCGATTTTCTTAATTTATGGGTACTTTTTAGTACCCCTCAAAAGAGGCTTCCTGGTAAATTTTGAGATTTTTTTGATCAATGGTTTAAAAACTATCGAATTTTAGAAAAAACCGCTCTTTTTATGGTTTTTTGATCATAACTTTCGTAATAATGGTCGAAATTCAATGTTTTTTTTTTCAAAATTTTTGTTTTTAGATGGCCTTTAAAGAAAAAAATACAAAACAAATATACGAAATGATTTTAATCGCGATTTTTGAATTTTAAGTTTTCAACTGTGTTTTTAAAAAAAGATGCATCCTTCGATTTCCTTGAAAATTTTCTATTTTAAACTTCTATCCATTCTGCAACTTTTAAGCCCAGTCCGGTAGTGGGCCTTCCATAATTACTATTTTTTTTCGATTTTTGAAAATTTGAAATAATTTTTTTTCGCTATAAATGATTATCAGTTCCGATTTTTGACACTGTATACTTGTTTTTCTTGCATATTATAAATTGATTTCAATATTTTTTGGTTTTGAGTAGGGATTTAAAAGCAGTAAGTAAAAGTTAATGCTATTTATGAGCAGTTATAATAAATGTTTTTATTTATTAAGAAGCAACTATTTCGAAGCAAAAGAAACATTAGATTTGCTATAAATTACAGTTAAGACCATTACAGGAGCTTAAAAATTCAATATAATTATTCGAAAACGCGTAAAGCATGAAACGTTTTTAATTATTTCCGTGTTTTTTCGAAAATTTAATATTAACGATTGTTTCATGCTTTGCGCGTTTTCGAATAATTATATTGAATTTTTAAGCTCCTGTAATGGTCTTAGCTGTAATTTATAGCAAATCTAATGTTTCTTTTGCTTCGAAATAGTTGCTTCTTAATAAATAAAAACATTTATTATAACTGCTCATAAATAGCATTAACTTTTACTTACTGCTTTTAAATCCCTACTCAAAACCAAAAAATATTGAAATCAATTTATAATATGCAAGAAAAACAAGTATACAGTGTCAAAAATCGGAACTGATAATCATTTATAGCGAAAAAATTATTTCAAATTTTCAAAAATCGAAAAAAATAGTAATTATGGAAGGCCCACTACCGGACCGGGCTTAAAAGTTGCAGAATGGATAGAAGTTTAAAATAGAAAATTTTCAAGGAAATCGAAGGATGCATCTTTTTTTAAAAACACAGTTGAAAACTTAAAATTCAAAAATCGCGATTAAAATCATTTCGTATATTTGTTTTGTATTCTTTTCTTTAAAGGCCATCTAAAAACAAAAATTTTGAAAAAAAAAACATTGAATTTCGACCATTATTACGAAAGTTATGATCAAAAAACCATAAAAAGAGCGGTTTTTTCTAAAATTCGATAGTTTTTAAACCATTGATCAAAAAAATCTCAAAATTTACCAGGAGGCCTCTTTTGAGGGGTACTAATAAATACCCAAAAATTAAGAAAATCGGAAAAATAAATTTTGAAACCGTCCGATTTGGCGTGGAATGCCCCATATATATATATATATATATATATATTAGGGTGGCTCATTTGAAACGACTATTTTTTTTTTTTCGCTCCATTGACGAAATATTATTCTAGACATAAAAAAAAAATTTTCCACCAAATTTGAGCCCTTAATTTTAATTTTAAGTACTCGCTAAATGAGTTTGAAATTTTTCCATTTAATTAACACGTAAATTAACATTTTTTTTTTTTAATTATCTATAACTTCGCGGCATTTTATGATATTTAATCGCTATTGGGCGGAAATTACAGGGGAATCGTTCCTCTTTGAAAGTGCTTGTAGTTAATTTGCGTTTTGTAACTGGCCTCACCGGTAAAAAATCTTAAAGCCAATTTTTTCTTGAATTTCATGGTTTTTTTTATTTTACTCGCAAACCACTAACTTTACAACAAAATTGTACAGGACTTTTTTTGTAGGGAATTTGATTTTCTACAAAAAAAGTTATTTGTGCCAATATCGTAGAACCAGTAGTTTTGGAGATAAATCAAATTATATATCGCAAAATTTCGAAAATCGCGGTTTTATCCGAGATTTTAGTACTTTTTCCATGGAATTATGGCCGAAGAAATATATAATATATAATGGTGAATATATCATCAAAAAAATGTCATGTCATATGAAACTGTCTCCTATTACGCTTAATTCCATCTTTTCTTACCCATACAAAGTTTGAAAACTGGCCCTTGGATGGCCCATCGTCGGGCGAAGTATGATAATTAGCGGCCAGTCATTGACAACTTTTAATGGCCCATAAACAGCTTAATAGCGCTCGACTATCGGTCGATCAATGGCAGCTAGCAATCGGCCAAGTATGCAAATAATTTAAAAAAAAAAAATTTTTTTTTATTATTATCCTAGTAGAGTTTATGATCATTAACGTTTAGATTATTTAAGTGAGGTAAATGATGTTAACAAATCTCGATGAAAAATTCTGCTGAGCTCTGGGCGCGAACTGCCATCCGTTATTCACAATTAACGATTGAAATATTTTTTAGTTCGTTATTATTTGCGATAAACAACTGCAATTTTATAACTTTATTTATAAAAATTAATTTAATAAAAAAATAATACATACATTTTATAATCAATGTAATTTTCAATAATGGTGGTAGAGCGAGATAATAATTTTTAAAAACTTATGTAATTATAATAAAATAGTATGAAATATTATTATTTTTTTTTTCTAAAGATTCGGAAATATTAATGAAATTGCTCTTCATATTTCATAAAATCAAGTGGTTGTAGTAGAGTGAATAAGTAGATCATTTAAAAGTATCCGTTCAACATTAGTAGATCCGTCCAGTAGCTATCGTTCAAACCTCGCAATCAGAAGGACGTCAGTTCGCGCCCAGAGCTCAGCAGAATTTTTCATCGAGATTTGTTAACATCATTTACCTCACTTAAATAATCTAAACGTTAATGATCATAAACTCTACTAGGATAATAATAAAAAAAAATTTTTTTTTTTTAAATTATTTGCATACTTGGCCGATTGCTAGCTGCCATTGATCGACCGATAGTCGAGCGCTATTAAGCTGTTTATGGGCCATTAAAAGTTGTCAATGACTGGCCGCTAATTATCATACTTCGCCCGACGATGGGCCATCCAAGGGCCAGTTTTCAAACTTTGTATGGGTAAGAAAAAATGGAATTAAGCGTAATAGCAGACAGTTTCATATGACATGACATTTTTTTGATGATATATTTACCATTATATATTATATATTTCTTCGGCCATAATTCCATGAAAAAAGTACTAAAATCTCGGATAAAACCGCGATTTTCGAAATTTTGCGATATATAATTTGATTTATCTCCAAAACTACTGGTTCTACGATATTGGCACAAATAACTTTTTTTGTAGAAAATCAAATTCCCTACAAAAAAAGTTCTGTACAATTTTGTTGTAAAGTTAGTGGTTTGCGAGTAAAATAAAAAAAACCATGAAATTCAAGAAAAAATTGGCTTTAAGATTTTTTACCGGTGAGGCCAGTTACAAAACGCAAATTAACTACAAGCACTTTCAAAGAGGAACGATTCCCCTGTAATTTCCGCCCAATAGCGATTAAATATCATAAAATGCCGCGAAGTTATAGATAATTAAAAAAAAAAAATGTTAATTTACGTGTTAATTAAATGGAAAAATTTCAAACTCATTTAGCGAGAACTTAAAATTAAAATTAAGGGCTCAAATTTGGTGGAAAATTTTTTTTTTATGTCTAGAATAATATTTCGTCAATGGAGCGAAAAAAAAAAAAAATTCGTTTCAAATGAGCCACCCTAATATATATATATATATATATATATGGGGCATTCCACGCCAAATCGGACGGTTTCAAAATTTATTTTTCCGATTTTCTTAATTTATGGGTACTTTTTAGTACCCCTCAAAAGAGGCTTCCTGGTAAATTTTGAGATTTTTTTGATCAATGGTTTAAAAACTATCGAATTTTAGAAAAAACCGCTCTTTTTATGGTTTTTTGATCATAACTTTCGTAATAATGGTCGAAATTCAATGTTTTTTTCTTTCAAAATTTTTGTTTTTAGATGGCCTTTAAAGAAAAAAATACAAAACAAATATACGAAATGATTTTAATCGCGATTTTTGAATTTTAAGTTTTCAACTGTGTTTTTAAAAAAAGATGCATCCTTCGATTTCCTTGAAAATTTTCTATTTTAAACTTCTATCCATTCTGCAACTTTTAAGCCCAGTCCGGTAGTGGGCCTTCCATAATTACTATTTTTTTTCGATTTTTGAAAATTTGAAATAATTTTTTTTCGCTATAAATGATTATCAGTTCCGATTTTTGACACTGTATACTTGTTTTTCTTGCATATTATAAATTGATTTCAATATTTTTTGGTTTTGAGTAGGGATTTAAAAGCAGTAAGTAAAAGTTAATGCTATTTATGAGCAGTTATAATAAATGTTTTTATTTATTAAGAAGCAACTATTTCGAAGCAAAAGAAACATTAGATTTGCTATAAATTACAGTTAAGACCATTACAGGAGCTTAAAAATTCAATATAATTATTCGAAAACGCGTAAAGCATGAAACGTTTTTAATTATTTCCGTGTTTTTTCGAAAATTTAATATTAACGATTGTTTCATGCTTTGCGCGTTTTCGAATAATTATATTGAATTTTTAAGCTCCTGTAATGGTCTTAGCTGTAATTTATAGCAAATCTAATGTTTCTTTTGCTTCGAAATAGTTGCTTCTTAATAAATAAAAACATTTATTATAACTGCTCATAAATAGCATTAACTTTTACTTACTGCTTTTAAATCCCTACTCAAAACCAAAAAATATTGAAATCAATTTATAATATGCAAGAAAAACAAGTATACAGTGTCAAAAATCGGAACTGATAATCATTTATAGCGAAAAAAAATTATTTCAAATTTTCAAAAATCGAAAAAAAATAGTAATTATGGAAGGCCCACTACCGGACCGGGCTTAAAAGTTGCAGAATGGATAGAAGTTTAAAATAGAAAATTTTCAAGGAAATCGAAGGATGCATCTTTTTTTAAAAACACAGTTGAAAACTTAAAATTCAAAAATCGCGATTAAAATCATTTCGTATATTTGTTTTGTATTCTTTTCTTTAAAGGCCATCTAAAAACAAAAATTTTGAAAAAAAAAACATTGAATTTCGACCATTATTACGAAAGTTATGATCAAAAAACCATAAAAAGAGCGGTTTTTTCTAAAATTCGATAGTTTTTAAACCATTGATCAAAAAAATCTCAAAATTTACCAGGAGGCCTCTTTTGAGGGGTACTAATAAATACCCAAAAATTAAGAAAATCGGAAAAATAAATTTTGAAACCGTCCGATTTGGCGTGGAATGCCCCATATATAGACTTTGAAAATATAAAATATTTGTAAGGTTCACAGATTATATCTTTTACAATGAAATATAACTGACGGAACTAAATTATGATGGAAAATACATGAGTTATTCGGAATAGAAACCATTTTTTCCAAATTATTTAATTCTATCCAACCTTTCAAGACTATCA
Organism: Microplitis manilae; assembly: GCA_030273425.1. Taxonomy (NCBI): domain Eukaryota; kingdom Metazoa; phylum Arthropoda; class Insecta; order Hymenoptera; family Braconidae; genus Microplitis; species Microplitis manilae. The sequence goes on from CP092724.1 coordinate 8,955,970, forward strand.
AATGATTGGAAGAAATAGTCGAAACATAAAGTTTAAGGTCAAAGATTGAAGCTCATCAAACCAGCTTTAAGATATTTTTTACGTTAAACGTGTAAGGAAATAGATGTGAATTAATAATAATTTTTCTGTGGAAATCAAATTTGAAAATTTTTATGATAATTGTGTGTCAGATAATTATTAATAGTAAATCCTGAGCATGACATTTTTTTTACACATTTTTCTTCAAAAAAAACAGAAATATGAAATTTAAAAAATCGAAAAAAAATAGATCCCATCATTATCCCATTATGAACATCGCTGAAAAAGTTGTAGAAAAGGTGACAGTTTGCTGTGAGAAATTATGAGGAAAATCGATCAGTACGTGTTTTTTGTAAATCGACAATTTATACTCAAAATTTAAAATTTCAATAATAGCGTGGTTGAAAAATTTTTTTTTTATTTTTTACTGAAAAGATGTCTAAAAACAAACATATTTTGTCTCTATGAAAATTTTATTTAAACCGCTTTTCGCGAAGTTGTAGGCATTTGAAAAAAAAAATCTCTATATTTTTCAAAATTTGATATCTCGAAAACGGTTGGAGGAAAAAATTTGAAAAAAATCATGAGGGCCTCTTTCAACCTATACCAAAAGATAAAAAAGTTTCAAAAAAATCCGAGATGCAAAAGCTAAATGGTGTCCGATTTGGCGTGGAACGCCCCATATATATATTAGGGTGGTCCTTAGAAGGGATGTTTTCGAATTTCTTTGCTCCCAGGGGCTCGAATGCTTCCAAATGGATAAAAAAAAATTCCCTTAAAATTTGAGCTCTTAATACTAACTCTAAAATAGTCCGCATTCCAACCAAAGTTTCTTATAAAAATAACATGGAAAAAATTTCTTTCGTTCTTCAAAATTTTATAACTTGGAGATAGCTAATTCTAAAATAATGAAACATATATATTTTTACAGAGAAATTACCGCTCTACAAAAAAGGTCTCTAATGATTTCTCGCTAAGTTTATTGGTTCAAAAGTTATTCGAGCTCAAAATTTAATTTTTATATAATTGTCAATATTATTAAGTATTTTTATGAAATATCTACATGTGCTATAAAATTTATGACATTTTTTTTTATTTTATTTATGATCAATTCATGTTAATATAATTTTTAACTGCCCGCTAAGACAATTGTAAACTTTCAAAAATTTCGGGAGGTTATTGTTTTCACCCCAATTTTCGAAAATCGAGTTTTCATCAGATGTTGACGTTTTGGGGCCTTAGGAAACTATTCTGACTGTTTTCAGAATGATGTCCGATTGCGTGTGTGTGTGCATGTGTGTGTGTGCGTGTATGTGTGTGTTCGTGTGTGTAAACTCTTAGTAACTTTTTAACTAATGAATCGATGTGGATGGTTAAGGCGGCAATCGACACATTTTATCAAATTCTAGAGCTGATTAGATTTTGAAGTCGATCATTCAAGTCGTTTCTGAGAAATCATAAAGAAACTAAAAAAAAAAAATTGTTTTTTTCGCAATTCGCCAATATTTTCGAGTCTACATGATCAAATGATCTGAAATTTTCAGGAAAGTTGATCACCAACAAGTTCTTTCGATTACCGCCTTAACCATCCACATCGATTCATTAGTTAAAAAGTTACTAAGAGTTAACACACACCAACACACACATACACGCACACACGCATACACACAAACACTCGGACATCATTCTGAAAATAGTCAGAATAGCTTCCTAGGGCCTCAAAACGTCAACACCTGATGAAAACTCGATTTTTGAATATCGGGGTGAAAACAATAGCTTCCCGAAATTTTTGAAAGTTTACAATTTTCTTAGCGAGCAGTTGAAAATTATATTAACATGAATTGATCATAAATAAAATAACTTAAAAAAAAATGTCATAAATTTTATAGCACAAGTAGATATTTCATAAAAATACTTAATAATATTGATAGTTAGATAAAAATTAAACTTTGAGCTCGAATAACTTTTGAACCAATAAACTTAGCGAGAAATCATCAGAGACCCTTTTTGTAGAGCGGTCAATTCTCTGTAAAAATATGTATGTTTCATTATTTTAGAATTAGCTGTCTACAAGTTATAAAATTTTAAAGAACGAAAGAAATTTTTCCCATGTTATTTCCATAAGAAACTTTGGTTGGAATGAGGACTATCTTAGAGTTAATATTAAGAGCTCAAATTTTAAGGGAATTTTTTTTTATCTATTTGGAAGCATTCGAGCCCCTGGGAGCAAAGAAATTCGAAAACATCCCTTCTAAGGACCACCCTAATATATATATATATATATATATATATATATATATATTAGGGTGATTCATTTCCGCTAAAGTTTTTTTAATTTTAAGTGCTCAAGCAAAATCTCAATCTACATCGAAAAACAAAAATTCTCACCAAATATGAGCTCTTAATTCCAATGCTAAGTACTTACTATTTGATTTCAAAGATTTCCCATTTAAAATACACGTAAATTAAATTACTTTTTTTTCAACTTTCTAATACTCAGCTGCGTTTCATGGTATCAATACGGTTTTGGTCGCAAATTGTAGAGAATTTGGTGTTCTTCAAAAGTGCCCATAGTTACTTAGCTGTTATTCCAGCTGTTTCACCTGTGTCTGCTGCGGAACTCATTTTTCCTATGATATTGACCTTTATTAGCTTGCAGAACGTAAACCAATGAAAGTACACTAAAATCGCTAATAGGATCTTTATAGTAAATTGTATTCCCTTCAAAAAAAGTCTTATGAGTCAAGCCGCTAAAGTCCATAGTTTTCGAGTTATAGTCATCTTAATAATTTAAAGAATAAAATAGCGATTGTAATTTTTTTTTTATATTATATTTTTCAAATTATTAAAATGACTATAACTCGGAAACTATGGACTTTAGCGGCTTGACTCATAGGACTTTTTTTGAAGGGAATAAAATTTCCTATAAAATTCCCATTCGCATTTTTAGTGTACTTTCATCGGTTTACGTTCTGCAAGCCAATAAAGGTCAATTTCATAGGAAAAATGAGTTCCGCAGCGGACACAAGTGAAACAGCTGGAATAACAGCTAAGTAACTATGAGCACTTTTGAAGAACACCAAATGCCCTACAATTTGCGACCAAAACTGTGTTGATATCATGAAACACAGCTGAGTATTAGAAAGTTAAAAAAAAAGTAATTTAATTTACGTGTATTTTAAATGGTAAATCTTTGAAATCAAATAGTAAGTACTTAGCATTGGAATTAAGAGCTCATATATGGTGAGAATTTTTGTTTTGCGATGTAGATTGAGATTTTGTATGAGCACTTAAAAAAAAAAAAACTTTTGCGGAAATGAATCACCCTATTATATATACATTAGACTGGGCCAAAAAAATCGACTATTTTTTTTTCCTTTCGATACTGTGAAAATATTATTTCTGATGACCACAAAAAATTATTGTGCAAGTTTGAGCCCTTAATATTGATATTAAGAGGTGTATCGTTACGAATGTTCGCTTTTTGACAGAAATTTCATTTTTTACACAAAACTCGTAAATCATCTATCTGAAAAATTTGAGCAATGCACATTTTTAAAGGAAATTAAATTCCCTACAAAAAATCACTCCTAGTAAAGTGACGTAAAACGAGCCGTTTCCTTGTAACCGTGCCTTAAATACTGATTTGTTTTTTAAATTCTTTACTTTTATTTTTGATTTTTGTAACTACTAGAAATATTAAAATTATTTCTAATCAAGATACATATTTTTGAAGAAAATTTCATGCTCTACAAAAAAGGTCTCTTAATATTTTTTGGTAATTCACTTCTTCGAAAGTTATTCAGGTTATTTAAGTCGTTTTTACTCAACTTCAACCTTGAATAACTTTTGAAGGAGTGAATTTCGCAAAAAAAATTAAGAGACCTTTTTTGTAGAGCATTAAATTTCCTTCAAAAATATGTATCTTGACTAGAAAAAAATTTAATATTTCTAGCAGTTACAAAAATCCAAAATAGAAACAAAGAATTTAAAGAACAAACCAATATTTAAGGCTCGGTTACAAGGAAACGGCTCGTTTTACGTCAATTTACTAAGAGAGATTTTTCGTAGAGAATTCAATTTCCTCTAAGAATATACATTGCTCAAATTTTTCAGATAGATGATTTACGAGTTTTGGGTAAAAAATGAAATTTCTATAAAAAAAAAACCAATTGTCGTAACGATACACCTCTTAATATCAATATTAAGGGCTCTAACTTACACAATAATTCTTTTTGGTCATCAGGAATAATGTTTTCACAGTATCAAAAGAAAAAAAAAAGTCGATTTTTTGGGCCCAGTCTAATATACATACATATATAAATTTTTTAACGAGTGATATTTTTTAACTCTACTCGACAAATTATGATAGGTTATGACAAAATTCCTTGAAAAATCGACCATGAGGACAAATACAATACCTAGATTTTTAAAAAAATCTACCTAAAAAAGGGGAAAAATACGTCACCACAATGTTCAAGATTTGGGCAGAAGAACAAGACTTATGGAATAAATTGAACAAACATGACAAACCCAGCCTAGCGCAATGGTCACATATGAAAGCATATTCAAAAAGATTTCAATGGGCCTGGACACAGGAAGAGAGGCAATGAAGAACCAGGACATCAATGCCAGATGGAAACAGTTGCTGGAACTCAACTATCCTGAACACAAAACTATATACACAGATGGGTCAAAAACAAACCTAGGAACGGCAGCAGCAGCAATATGTACAGAGACGCAAGAAGGTATAAGTGTATCAATGGATCCACAGATAAACATCATGGCAGCAGAAGTGCAGGCCATAAAAATTGCCATCAGGATGGCTATAAGACAGGAACATAGCAACACACTGATATGTACAGACTCCCAAGCCTCTTTAATGGGATTGGAGGGGCCAGGAGGTCACAGGGACTACATAGGACTGCTAGAAATTAGGCAAAGCATCTGGGAAGCCAGGGAAATGGGCATAAATATCGCTATGATATTGACCCCAGCCCACAAATGCATAGCAGGAAACGAAGAAGTTGATAGAATGGCTAAAGAGGCTATAAGTAACACAGGGACGCAAAACAGAGTGGATGGACTGGAAGCTGATCACTGTAATGAATTATTTAAGAAAAAACTAAAGAAAGAAACGTTTGAAGAAATGATAAATTATTCAAAAGGGAAGAAATACTTTGAACACGTGAAAGAGTTCAAATTCAAACCTTGATTCCATGGACTAGGTCTATCAAGAGATCAAATAACTATTAACAACAGATTAAGAAGTGGACATACCCAAGTAAAAGCACATCTACACAGGATGCAAATAATAGAAGAAGGGACTTGTGATTGCGGGGAGCCAAATCAAACAGTTGAACATATCTTTCATAAATGTAATCTAGTTGATAAGAAGACTAGGGAAAGTTTAATTAACAGGCTTGATAATATTGTTTGTTTTTTGGTTTCAGATTGTGCGGTCCAGTCACTGATCATCTCATCACCATACACAGTGACTTTCCCGATTCACCAGTTCATAAGAAGCATTAACATTAACATCTAAGCAATCCTTGTACGTAATAACACCTATCACTTACTAACTATTACCCTACATAAAAACGTATCATACAACAGCTCTAAATCACATATTCATACATACACACATCACAATTTACAAGATAACAACAACATACCAATAAGTCAAGTGTTGGGAAAGTAAAAGGAAAAAGTTACAAGACAACGATAATATAAATAAATAAACAAAAATAAATTTAAACAACAGTAAGTGGCACGTGGCCCTATTGGGACGATAGCCAAAAAGGAACAAAAAAAAAAAAAAAAAAAACCATCGGAACGACCGGACCGGGCGGATCGAGTTGAGAACCGGGTGCAAGCTACCAGTGACGAGACGCCATAACAGACGCCGGCTTGTGGACGCTTAATTTTATATCAGGTAATTAATTAATTGAGAGCTTGTGTTTTACTGTGGAACCAAGCGATAAATTATTAAAATCTTTTATCAGATACCAGGCAGGTAGCCGGTATCTACTATAAACAATACTGATTAAGTCTGATTAAGTCAGAGGAGAGACAGAGAGAGATAGCAGACTGTACGAGACAAAACAGAATTTACGAGATAACCACCAGGACAAAACTATAACGAGGACGACTACGACGAGGACCGATCTGCGGAAGGTTAATTATTGTGAAGGTATTTATAAAATTATTCCAGGCAGTAAACCGGAAAATTTTATTCAAATACATAGTATACGTCTGGTAGCGTCGCGTCTAATCGTTCAGAAATTTATTACTCGTAAATTAATTAATTACTCGTAAATTAAAGTTAATTAACCAAACCCGGAATTGAATTATATAAAATAATTAATTAATAAACTCCAGGCAGGTAGCCGGAGCTATCACGTAGTAAAATATTTCCAGGCAGGTAGCCGGAAAAATTCTAAAAGTTTCCAGGTAGGACGTGTAACCCACGCACCAGAAACTGTTGAATCTAGTCATAATTGCTAGTCGAAAAAAATTAATTAATTATAAGTGAATTTAATAATAAAATAAATAAAATAATCGTGAATAAATTTAATAGTAAATTGTCTCGGTAAAAGTTGAAAAAGGTCCGCGGTCAAAGTCATTGATAAAAATCAAATAAGTAAAAGTTAAGTGAATGGATATAACAATAATTAGTTAAATTAAATAAATATTTAAAGAAATTAAGTAATTGAATTAAGAATAATTATTGTGATACCAAAAGTACCTGAAATAGGCAGTGTAAAAAAATGTACAAATCGAATTGGGTGAACTTTGAGTTTAAATACATTTTGGAAAACGCGTCACTAAATAACTGAGTAAAGAAGTCGTAATTGTGAAGTCAAAATAATTGGTAATAAAAGTGGATAAAGAAATAATAATAGTGAAGGAAAATTAAAATTAATTAATAATTATTTATTTCTCAAATTAATTAATTCATTTAAAATTGCAGGAAAAATTAATTTTAATCAGTGTGTGTCGAAAATAAGTCCAGGGGACTGAGTGAGTGTGTGAGTGAAATAGATAAAGATTTTAATGAAAAATTGTAGTTATTAAGTATCGCGAAGGTTAAGCGATTTTTAAAATAATCGTGTGTGTGAGTGTGTGGAGAGTGCCAAAGGTAGTTGGCCAATTTTAAAAAGGAAAATATTGCGGGTATTAAATAAATTAGGTTTAAGGAAAATATTGCGGGTAAATAAATATAAAAGGTATATAATGTTATAAAAGGTATCTAAGGTTTATAAAAGATATAAAGGTTTATAAGGTTTATATAAGGTTATAAGGTCATAGACGTTCAAAAGGTTTATTGAATAAAAGATTAAAATTGGTAATTGAAATTATATAATTATTTATTAATTATCCTTCCTCATCCTTCTCTTACAATTAAATAAATTACACCGACCCTGAAGATCCAAGATCCGGCTCTAGGAGGCCGTTATCAATTCCAGTGGCGCCCTTAAAAAAGGAATTTAAGGACGACCAGAGTAACAGCATAGCCCTGTTATACCGGAATATAGGTAATTTACCGAAATCCTACCGTAATATTGGGTCGGCCAGGGTAAGTAAATACTGTTACAAATGGAAGTGGGGTTTACATTTTTCACGGGCCTATAAGACTTGCCTGATATACCCATCACACCGTTACGGTGCGGTTTTCCTATGGGCACATTCAAAAATATCTACAACTCGGCCGCGGAGGTATTTCCGACAAATTGGAATAGGGTCTATGCTTTCGATGGGTCAAATGCATTATTAACTGTAGTTTTAATTCATATTTTACTAAAATCTGAGGTTTTGAATAGTTACACTTCGAAATCTATTTTCGTTCAATGAACGTTCGAAACTTCAGTTACATTACTAGTATACATTCAAATATTTTCATACTAACGTACTCAAACACTTTATATCTATAGAAATATAAATAATCCCATCAAGCTTAAGTTTTATCCCTACTTTAAATTAAAGTATTTCAGAAAAGTTCACAGACCCAAATTAACTGTCGAATTATATTCACGTGTAATGTTATGCCTTGGGAATTTTTTGGTATCTTCTTGAGTAATAACGTCACTCGAATTTTAATTTCAATTAAGTTTCACTTATTTATTGAGAAATAACACAGAAAACTTCACTTAAAATGTATTAGAAATATAATGATAGTAAATTGATTTGAATGTCTTACAAACTATAATAATAATATTTCTAACTAGCTGACCCGGCAGACTTCGTACTGCCTCAATCGACTGTAGAGCAAAATAAAAAATCAACTCTGTGTAGGTTTCCACTACATAAAATTGGTGTATTACCGTACGATGGATAGTGTGACTCAATAAGTTATAGATCAAATTAAACGGTATATAGTACAGTGACGGATAGCTCAATTGGTAGAGCACTCGGCGCGATACCGACATGGTCTGGGTTCGATTCCCAGTTCGGGCTATCTATGAGGCGTTCCACGCCAAATCAGACACCATTTAGTTTTTGAACCTCAGATTTTTTTGAAACTTTTTTATCTTTTAGCATAGGTTGAAAGAGGCCTTCATGATTTTTTTCAAATTTTTTCATCCAACCGTTTTCGAAATATCGAATTTTAAAAAATGAAGAGATTTTTCTTTCAAATGCCTGGAACTTCGCGAAAAGTGGTTTAAACAAAATTTTTATAGAGTCAAAAATGTTTGTTTTCAGATATCTTTTCGATAAAAAATATAAAAAAAGTTTTTGAATTACGCTTCTATTGAAATTTGAACTTTTAAGTATAAATTGTCAATTTACAAAAAACACGTACTGATCGATTTCCCTCATAATTTTTTTACAGCAAACTGTCACCTATTCTACAACTTTTCCAGCTATGCTTATAATCGGACAACGATGGGATCTATTTTTTTAGATTTATTAAATTTCATATTCCACTTTATTTTTAAGAAAAATGTCTTGAAATAATAGCATGCTTAGAATTTACTGTTAATAATTATCTGACACACAAATATCATCAAAATTTTCTTCCACAGAAAAATTATTACTAATTAATTAATAAATAATAATTTTATTAATAATAATAATAATAATAAACTAATTAGTAATAATTTTTCTGAGGAAATAAAATTAGAAAATTTTGATGATACTTGTGTGTCAGATAATTATTAACAGTAAATCTTGAGCATGCTATTATTTTAAGACATTTTTCTTTAAAAAAAACTGAAATATGAAATTTAAAAAATTAAAAAAAAAAAATAGATCCCATCGTTGTCCAATTATGAGCATATCGGGAAAAGTTGTAGAATAGGTGACAGTTTGCCGTGAAAAATTATGAGGAAAATCGATCAGTACGTGTTTTTTTGTAAATCGACCGTTTATACGAAAAAGTTTAAATTTCAATAGGAGCGTGGTTCAAATAAATTTTTTGATATTCTTTACTGATAAGATATCTAAAAACAAACATTTTTGACTCTATAAAAATTTTGTTCAAACCACTTTTCACGAAGTTACAGTCATTTGAAAAAAAAAAAAAAAAATCTACATTTTTCGAAATTCGATATTTCGAAAACGGTTGGAGGAAAAAATTTGATAAAAATCATAAAGGCCTCTTTCAACCTATACTAAAAATTAAAAAAGTTACAAAAAAATCTGAGGTGCAAAAGCTACATGGTGTCCGATTTGGTGTGGAACGCCCCATATATTTTTCTCAACTTATCTAGAAATTGTCTTATTGAAAAGGTTTATATGTTGAGCTTTTCACTATATTAAATTGATTTCCACTATATAAAAAACCAATTTAATATAGTGGAAACCTAAACATGCAAACCTTCTCAATAAGACAATTTACAGATAAATTGAGAAAAATATAGATAACCTGAACTGGGAATCGAACCCAGACCATGTCGGCATCACGTCAAGTGCTCTACCAGTTGAGCTATCCGTCACTATACTAAACTCATATTCATTCACCTTTCAAACCTTCTTTGGACTTCCACAAATAATTCAAGACCAAAATTAGCCAAATCGGTTCAGCCGTTCTCGAGTTTTAGCGAGACTAACGAACAGCGATTGATTTTTATTTATATAGATAGATTACTACGGAATCTTGTTCATTATTTATATAACAAGAGCTCCCAAAAGAAAAAAAATTTATAGACACATTTTTTAAGCATTTTTAAGAGATTTTATAATAACTCAAGTCTCCGAAAAATTTGTTAATTAACAATTAAATAACTTCAACAAAAATTAAACTAAAAATGTTTTTTATGCGGTGCTATATTCTTTCAAGTGTCTAGATGTCACTATAATTTATTCAGATTTTTAAATTATTATTTTATGTTATAAAAAAATTATTTTGTGTTGCATACTTTGCTTGGCTGCAACGCGTAGGCGCCGAAACGGCTGCGCGGAGCCCAACTTTCAACGTTAAATTAAAATTATAAATAATGGAGCTACAACTGGGGGAGTCAAGACTTATTTTACTAAAATTTTCTCTTCTTTTAGGATCTTTTTTTTTAATTCCAGATATCTTTAATATTTTGCATGACTCATGATGCGAAGCATCAGAGAGTGCTTTACGATCGAAAAATTTTTTTCGCCTCACTTTGGCAACTATTTCTATTATTATACCTTTGTTGATTCACGGAATTAAGATATGTTGCACACCATTTTGAAGATAATTTAATGGAGATTAATTCCATACTTTTCAAAAATTTATTAAAGTTCAATAAAAGCCGAAAAAACATCAAAATAGTTTAAAAAAATTTCCTGTCCGTCAAGTACGGATCCCGTATACACGATAACTTGCGAAAAAATCCAGTAATTGAATCAAATTTTTTTTTTTTAATTCTTTAAAAGATTTGTAGATCCCCTATTGAAAATGGCTAGGTAACTCAGTGTCGTTTAATTACAATTAATAAAAGAATAAAAAGGCTGTATAACTATACATATATATATCTATGTAAAATTAACATGGATGGTGATATGTCTATACATTATACGTACATTTATTCCACCAGGGGCGCTTGCACATTACCGTTCTAGTACAGCTGTTTTTTTTTGTTATTGCTAATTGGTAAGCCTGAATTTTTTCAATTCAATTCTTTTTTTTTTATTTGTTTTTATTTACATATATTTTTTTTTGTTATTAATCGAGATATCTTGAGAAAGTTCTTTTATAATTATAAAAAATTACTAATATAATTAAAAAAAAAAAAAAAACAAATTTTAATGACAGAAAATTGTATATATTTTCAATTTATTCGTGCTTCCCGCCATTTTTTTATTATTATTTTATTAGTTCATAATAAATGAGCATTATGAGTCGTGCACTTCTGGATTTTCCAAATTTTTTGAAGGTATAGCTGAAAAACGGAGACTTCCTTTTTGTCTCTTCGTTTTTTGTTTATAACAAATGAAATTTTTAATAGCGGATAAAAAAAAAATACCCATTTCTCAGAATGAAATTCTGAATCCAATGCACCAATCGCCATATTTTTAAGAGTGGTTTAACGATTTTTCGCAGAAAACTCACTTTACGACTATTAGATCATTTAGTCAAATAGACTCTGAGATAATTAGGAAATACGAAAAAAAAAAAATTTTTTTTTGCGTTTTTTTTTTTGATATTTTGAAAACTGTCGAATCGATCAATTCCAAAATCCAATCAGCTCTAGAAATCGATAAAAGCTTTCGATTGCCGCTAAGAACGTCTTAATCGGATAATCTGCTCGAAAGATATCGTCGACGAAAGAAATAGTAGGAAGTGGTTTTTTGCAAATATCTTCGAAACGTCTGAACCAATCATTCACAAAATTTTATCAGCTTTAGAGCTCAATAAAACGCGCCGATTGCCATCTCAAACGTCTCAATCGAATAATCCGTGCGAGAGATATCATCGACGAAAGAATAAAAAAAAATCATTTTTTTTTTCGTCTTTCGTGAATACTTTAGAAACTATCGAATTGTTCAATTCCAAAATCTAATCAGCTCTAGAACTCGATAAAAGCATTCGATTCGAATAACCTAACTCAAAACTAATATGTTCCTCTTTATGTAAGTCATTAGAAGTGACTGCTTAAAAATCATCGGTTCGCTCGTACCACGATATACTTACACGATGTACATACAACATATCACGTAAACTTATTTTTGAGCTAATTATTGAACATAATTGTGGATAAATATATCAAAAACGCTTATTCATTAATTGTTTTGGATTCTAAATTTTTCAATTTTGATATAAAACGTAATCCTTTTGAGCTTGAAAAGCTCATAAAAAAAGGCAAACAAAGGTGTGTTCGAGCTCGAAGATCTCAAAAATGTATTTATACTAATGTTTTCGAGCTCTTAGTGCTCGAAAACAGCGGGAAGTTCCGGGGCTGGCCCGCAGGGCCAACCGATACCCAGATTTTTTTGTTTAAATTTTCATAAAATAAAAAATTAACTTGGTAAATACCGGACTCCCTAATGAACATATATATCTGAAAATTTTTTTCGAATACAAAATTTTGAAAACGCCCTAACGGACCCAAATTGCGTCAAATATACCGTAAATTACAGTAAAATGTCGTTTTGCTGTAAATTACGGCGGGGTTACCGTCATTTACGGCGAATTTACCGTAAAAATACAGTAATCCACCGTAAAATTCGGTAATTCTGTAATCTACCGTAAAAATGCCGGCTTACCGTAATTTACGGTGGATTTACCGTACTTCACAAAAGATTCAGCGTTGTTCTGTGATTCATTGTTAATATTTTACGATGGATTTTGCAATCGTATCACTGTGAAATTACCGTATTTTACGGAGGCTGTAACGTATTTTGCGGTGAACTTACCTATGTTACGGTGGATTTATTGTAGTTTACGATTGATTTCCTGCTGTTCTACGGCGGATTAGCCGTATTCTACAGTGGGGTTATCTGTTATTCTATGATGGTTTTTTTATATTTCGCACTAGATTTCCCAACTGTTCTATGGTGGATTTACCATATTCTGCGGTGAATTTATTGTATATTGCGCGTTTTTACATCACTGTATATTTTGAGTCTATGGTTATTTACGTTGAATTTACTATATTTCACGGTGGTTTGAATGTTTTTTTTTCGCAAGAAATAATTTTATGTGAAATAAAAGGGATAGATGTTACAATAGATTTACCGTAACACAAGGTAAATTTATCGTATTTGGAGCCACGGTAGTGTCTCATGCCAAGTACATGTTCACCGCCATATGTGTGGGTGTGTGCGTGTACATGGGTGGCATGAGCCGACCGTGTTTCTATACTAGAGTCAGAGCACTCATCGTTCAAACGGGTACTTCTTTAAAAATATGGCATAATATCATTTTTCACCTATTTACCCACATAACAATCTTGTTCAACGCTTGAGCAAGCCTGGTCTCAAGTTCGATGGACGTTAGTGTCTTTTCCTACCTATGTTACTTGCTGCAGACACTTGTGGCTAGATTTCAATGGCAAATCCAGTAGAAACCTTACACAAAAAATTCGGTTCAGACTATAACAATTCGTAGGTTACTGGTGCAAGAAATGCGCCAGAAACTTTTCAACTGAACGGTATCTAAGATATTTTTAATATTCTTGTGTACAACGCCTTGCGCAAGTCATGCACAAGTCTTGATGACGATTTCTTGCTAAATGATATTGCGGAAGACCTACACGTAGAAGAAAACACTAGTGACTAGGGATTTCGCTTAAGGCACTGACACCAGAATCTTGCTCAAGCATGTGGTACTAGGGTATATATTAATAATTTTCTTATTTGTACCGAATTCACTCTTAATTTGCATACTTTTATAATCTATTAAAAAAGAAAAAATTTTAAAAATTTCTCTTACGCCGATTTAAGGATCCACAAGAGGAAACTCGGATTTTTCTCGAATTTTTGTTCTCTAGCGAACTTCATGTCATAGTATAACATGACAGTAGCTGGCTCAAATGTTTTTTTATTGAAATTTCTTTAGGTAGTCAACTTAACAAAATTATATTTATACAGTATGTGTATTTTTTTAGCAACCTAATACTGTCGAACCTCGTTATAAGACTAGTTCAGGGCTATAGGGAGAGAAATTCTTAGAATTAAGGTTCCCCCACTATTGTGCTCAACAACGTTTGCGCCCAAGCCTCGCTATAAGACTATTGCCGTTTTCCTTTTTATTTATGTATTCGATTCAACTCTACCCTATTATACAGTAAATATATTTTATATATAGTTATAATTATAAATAAACTGAATTTTGACGTTCTTTTCTCTTCATTAATTATAAAAAACCATGTACTTGAACATCGGAACATTTTTCGCACAACAGAAAAAAAATTTTATAATCAAAAAATGCCATCTAGCAGCCAGAATGGAAGGTAGATTTTTCAAAAATTTTCAGCACTGCCCTGATTTTTTGCTAGCTCACTCTTAGTTTAAAACAAGGCCTTTTTGAAGGTCAGTTTATCAATCCGAGATTCTTAATCCGCAATTTTAATATTGTTAGTATACTTATATATTTATATATACATGTACGAGCAATACTAATTTGATTACGTATTGCTAAAATCTTGGATTGACAAACTGTCTTTGAGTAAGCGTGGTTATATCTATAGACCGAGTTATTGATATTACATTTGAAGTCTGCTTAATGCTTATGTATACTCATATGCTGAGAAACGAAAATATATAAAATGTATCACAAAACGAGTTATAATCATAGGGCGTGCAGGTACATTTGAAACATCACAAGTAATAAAAGAAATACTTTTAAAATATAAAATAGCTGTGAAATTTACAGGTTATTTTATTCACAATAAAATGTAACTAACAGAATTAGATTATAATGGAAAATATATGTTATCCGGAATGAAAACCATTTTTTCTGAATTTTTTGAATCTATCCGAACTTTCAAGACTATCAAATTATTGGATGAAATAGTCAAAACATGAAGTTTGCGGTCATAAATTAAAGCTTATTAGACAAGCTTTCAGATATTTTTTACGGAAATTGTCTACGAGTATTAGTTTCAAAATTATATGAACTTCAAAGTGGATGAAATTGATTTTTCTGAAAAATCGTGGAAATTTAAAATAGTTATAACTTCTAAACTAATCAACCGATTTAGCTCATTTTCGAACTTAACCGTCATAATCACACATAGAATAAGTATGGAAAATTTCATTGGGATCCAATAAGAATTGTAAGCACAATCATGTCCTTAGAAGTTGGTTTTATTACATATATATATATATTAGGGTGATTCGTTTTGAACGAACAATTTTTTTTTTCGCTCCCACAGCAAAATATCATTGTACACATAAAAAAAAAAATTCCCTGAAAGATTCAGCCCTTAATCTTACGTCTAAGTACTTTTATTTTGATTTTGAAGTTTTCCCATTTAAAATACATAAGAATATTAGGTTTTTTTTTTTTATTCCCTATAACTTGGCGGCATTTCATGGTACTATAATGCCCATAGAGGTGATTTGTAGATAATTAGCTGCACTTTAAATGTGCTCACGACAATTTTATTATAACTCGTATATTTCAGTTTTTATGCGAGATAGAAGTCATATTTTAAAAAAAATACGATATTTTTTGCGGGTAAAGGCTAAACGGTTAGAGTTACGAAAAAAAAGTAAAGGAAAATTGTGTAGGAAATTAAATTCTCTACAAAAAAGGTCCCATTCATGAAATCCATAAAATCCATAGGTTAAAAGATATAAATTATTTAAGAATTTTTTTTATTAAATGATGAGAGAATAATAACTTTTTATGTGGTTCAAACTAAAAAATTATGCATTTTTTATTATTTTCTCATGTTTATATACAACAAGATAATAATTTGTGTGATTGTTTTGATGTATGTCATAAATTAATTAGATTTCACACTCAAATTATTAATTTATATCTAAAATCAAAGATTTTTATTTACTTTTTAAGATACTTCATAGTAGTAATTTCAAAGTCACAAAAATGAATAAACTAATTTGCATAGAATATATGAAAATACTAATTAGTGATGATAAATTCCGCTTCTAACTATTTCGTATTAATCTTCGAAATTTATTAATTATTGACGAAAAATACCATTTTTTGCTTTTTTCTATAAATTGTTTATATCCTTTTTTTTTCGGTATAGAATTACTTGTTTGTAAATTTGTAAATTAATGTTGTTTCGTAAAAATATGATGCCACTTCAAAACATTTTTTTTTATTTATTTATTTTTTTTTTTTATTTTTATATTAGTCTTGTCCGAGCTCTTGTGAGGAACGGACGTGTTTAGAGTATAGCTTTCAAATTAATAGTTATACAGTGTATATTATAATTTGGTGCTTTAGTTATACTGTTTAACGTGACTTTGTGACTGAGGTGATCTAGTTACGGTGACTAGTGACTGTAAGGATTATCGTCATAAGACTCTCGATAGTAGTGGCCAACTGAAACTTATGGCTAACAACGCTGAGGTGTATAGGAAAATTGTACATGCGCTGGATGTAGAAGGCGCATCATTTCACACATATCAACTCAAACAGGAACGAGCATTTAGGGTTGTGATAAGATCCCTGCACCCGTCCACCGCTACGAGTGAGATCAAGGAAGAGGTCGAAAAACGTGGACATAAGGTCCGCAATATTATAAACATCCGAAGTAGAAAAACAAAGATGCCATTACCTCTATTTTTTCTTGACTTAGAACCTCACCACAATAACAAGGACATCTACAAGGTGGACCTGCTGGCTAATGCGAAAATCCAAATAGAACCCCCCAGAAAAAAAAATGAAATCGTACAGTGTACCAGATGCCAGCGGTATGGACATACTAAAACCTACTGTCGTAGACAATACAGGTGTGTAAAATGTGGTGAGGAGCATAAAACTACCACGTGCATAAGATCGAAAGATACTCCGGCACTCTGTATTCTATGCAATGGTGATCACACAGCAAATTATAAAGGCTGCCCAGTATATAAAGATCTACTGGACAAGAAAGAATCCAATGCCCAACAACCTCACTGGCGCAGAACAAGGAATGCCGGGACGCAACAAGTACCCCCACAAACTTACAGGCCTCTCGATGACATTAATGCCGAGAGTAATAACAGACAGAGCTATGCTCGAATTCTTAGTCCAAATCCAGGTACGAGCGACGAGTTCAACCGTAATAATAACGAAAGTGCTGTTCTGACTGTACTAGAAAAGTCATTCAAAGAATTTAAAGATATGCTAAGTCGCCAAAACGAACTTTTAAATACCATGTTGAAACTATTGACAGCAGTAGTACAAAGCCTCCCGACACAAAATAAATAATTTTTATCATATAGCTCTATGGAATGCCAATGGTCTAGTTCAACATCGACAAGAACTAGCTACGTACCTACACACAAACAAAATTGACATCATGTTAATATCAGAGTCACATTTTACTGACAGAAGTTTCCTTAAAATTGCTAACTACAATGTTTACGCTACGAAACATCCAGATGGAACGGCACATGAAGGGACTGCAATCATCGTCAAAAAAACTATCAAACATCATGAACTCGCTAAATACGAAAGCGAACAGCTTCAATCAACGGCAATTGAAATAGAAGACTGGAAACATGGCTCAATAGCTCTGTCAGCTGTCTATTGTCCCCCTAAACATAATATCAAAAAGGAAGAATTCAGTAAGTTCTTTAGAACACTTGGTCCAAGGTTCATAGCTGGAGGTGACTACAATGCCAAAAATAAGCACTGGGGATCAAGAATTGACACCACCAGAGGCAGAGAGCTTTACAAAGCGATGTGTCTTGGAAACTGTGAATCCTGGTCTACAGGACATCCAACCCACTGGCCAACTGATACAAATAAAATTCCTGATGTACTAGACTTTTTTGTCACAAAAGGGATAGCCAAGACATACACAAACCTGGAGCCCAGTCTAGATTTATCATCAGATCATACTCCAATAATTCTAACAATAAGTACTGGAGTAATTCATAAAGAAAACAAACAAGCTCTCCATAATAAAACTACTGACTGGGAAGACTACCGTGACAAAATACTGCAAAAAATTAATTTAATTACCCCACTGCAGTATGACGATGATATTGACATTGCAGTAGAGCAATTTACTAAGCTCCTACAAGACTCGGCTACTTCAGCCACCCCGAAAAACTCTCCAAAAGGCTCCAGTGTCTACTACCCTAAAGAAATAAAAGAAAAAATTATCCAGAAGAGACGACTTCGTAGGAAATGGCAACTGTCCCACAACCCTGAAGATAAAACTGTTTTCAATAGAGCAGCACGAGAACTCAAAAAACTTATTAGCGATTTCCAGAATGATACCATTCAGCACAATCTCCAAAATCTGACAAGCAACGCCAGCACTGACTACTCGCTATGGAAAGTCACCAAACGGCTCAAACAACCGCGACACCCTAACCCGCCAATAAAAGTTTCCAACAACTGGGCAAGAAGTGATGCCGAAAAAGCTGAAGTGTTCGCTCAGCATCTTGCGGAAGTATTCAAACCTATTCCTTCGAACCTGGGAAAGGAAGAAATTATTGAATATTTGGATTGCCCTCTTCCAATGATGCTGCCAATTAGTCATTTTTCTCCCAGAGAAGTACATAGGGCCATATGTAAAGAAATTGCTAGTAACAAAGCCCCTGGCTATGATCATATCACAGGAAAAATGCTAAAGGAACTGCCGTCAAAAGCGTTTGTATACATCAGTACACTCTTTAATGCCATCCTTAGAAACTCACATATCCCCACCCAGTGGAAATTGGCACAAATAATCATGGTTCCAAAACCAGGCAAACCTCCCAACGAGGTAACTTCGTACAGACCTATAAGCCTACTGCCAGTTATGTCTAAACTGTTTGAGAAGCTGCTGCTGGTGAGAATAAAAATGGTAGCAATCAAAGAAGAGCTCATCCCAAGCCACCAGTTTGGTTTCAGGAACAAACACTCCACCATAGAGCAAGTACACAGGGTTTACAATATTATCTCTAATGCTATAGAGGAAAAAAAATACTGCTCGGCTGCATTTCTTGATATACAGCAAGCTTTTGACAAAGTCTGGCACACTGGACTCCTGTACAAAATAAAACAGACCTTACCGTAATACTTTCTCATCCTAAAATCGTATTTAAGTGATAAAAAGTTTCAAGTACGACAAGGACTGAACATCTCTTCCTGTCTCTCAATCCAATCAGGAGTACCACAAGGTAGTGTCTTAGGTCCCTTTCTGTATACTCTTTACACAGCTGATCTTCCCACTAGAAATGATGTCACAGTCGCAACTTTTGCAGACGACACAGCACTGTTATCAGTACATAGCCACGCGGCTATGGCCTCCACTCTGCTTCAAAATGGACTGAATGAAATACAAACTTGGCTGGATAAATGGCGACTGAGAGCTAGCCCAAATAAATCAGTACACATCACCTTCACCAATAAGAAAGACGACTGTCCCACGGTTACGCTGTGCAACAATCCTCTTTCTCCAGTAAGAGAGGTCAAGTATCTGGGTATGCATCTGGACAGGAGGTTGACACCCCAACACTCTAGCAACAAACCTACTGAACGTTGAACAAATTAGCAGAAGATTGAAAAGATATAAACCGTCAGATCTGAAAAACCGATTCAACTAATTAAATACCTCGCAAGCCATAGAGTTTATCTCTAATACCTGTAATATATGTATCATAAAAATTACTTAATGTTAATTAGCAGATTGTAGTTTAAATTAATAATAAAAAAAAAAAAAAAAAAAAAATTTTTATATTAATCTTAATGTAGGTCTTCAAAACAGAACATGCACTTTATTAGCCCAAAAATTACAAACAGATTTATTGTATCTCGCATGTCGTCACCACATTTTTGAAATAATTTTACGCAATGTAGTAGAAGTTGCTTGGCCAATTACAACAGGCCCAAATGTGCCTATTTTTAAGAGATTCCAAGATTTTTGCGAAAATATTGATCCATCTCAATATGATATTGGAATTGATGACTTAGCAATAAAAGACATTCTTAGTGAAACAAAAGAAGATAAACTTCGTTTTATAGAAACTCAACTTAAGGTATTAGTTATAGAAATTAAAATATTAGTTAGATAATGCAACATATAGAATGCTAGTTTAAATAAAAATTATTTGATTTATTTTAAATGATTTCCGATCATCATGTCCTATGACTATTATCCTCAACATAAAAATCCAGGACAAAAATATCCCGAACGAAAAAATCTGAGACAAATATAGATATTTTCAGGATTTATCCTGGTTGATCAGGGTTTTTTATTTAGGATATTTTTGTACGGATGAATGTGCTAAGATTTTATTATCTAGTATTTTCTTGTCTCGGATATTGTGGCCGGTTATCATTTTAAATATTTTAATAATAGTCAGTTTACAGTTATTAATAATTAATTTCATCAGTTTATGATAATTAAATGATAAATACTATAAAAGAATTAATATCGATTGGTATTTCATATTATTTACAATTTTTTTCATTAGGATCATTTACCAAGAGATGATTATCGTGAGTTTTTGATGCTTATTTATATTTTTTTGGGAGGTGTTCCCAAAAATGGCGTAAAATTTAGAGCTCCTGCCGCAATGCACCACGCGAGGTGGTTATCCAAAGCATTGTATTGTTTGAAAATTTATTTGTGTAAAGTGAGCGAATGCGCAAAAAGGATCTGGTTTAGGTGTGATGTAATCTTAAGAACTAAAAAATTACACAAATTATTATAATAAATAAATTAAATATTTATTGACACTATTTACACTTAAAACTGTGAGAAGATAATATGAAACAGCGAATGCAACAAAATGTACACGCGCTAGCGAATGCAACCAAGAATAATTATAATAAAGCGGAGCGGTTTTAGAGTACGAGGTTGTACACTTGAATTCAGGAGCGAAAAAGACCTAGAGAAAATGTAGTTGGAGACGACGTGGCCGCTTGGTGGTGACGTGGCAGCCTCGATGTGTAAAACGAATTTCCTGATTGGTCGGCTGGGAGCGGGGCTCTCATGCTGACTTGACTCGGCCATGAGCTAGAAATTGTCTGTACCGGGCCCAAATAGCGTGTGACCCGGCACTATACTGACTATCAGTCAGTAGCGAGTTCGGCAACTCACGGCTGTAGCGGAAATGCACGAAGCTTTTCAAATTGTCTAAGCTCGTGACTGAACAATTTGTTTAGAAAACAATTTTCAATAAAAAAAATCAGATGTTGACGTTCTCCGAGAAATATGTGTTTTTTTGGTTTTATTTTACCTTGAAGGCTGGTTTACTGCTATGGATGCGACAAAAGCTCCGAATGGTGATTTGAAATTATTTCAGAATTTATTGATTTACAAGAACACGCATTTGAAAATTGCTGAAGCTGCTCTAGCAAAATTATCCCGTCATCTTTGGTACCTGAACGAACAACTTGCTTGTTTAGCAATGTTTGATCCAGCCGTATCACATGAACAAAAAGTAAAAATGGTCAATTCGATTAAAAATAACGAAACACATGCTATTAAGGAAAAACGTCTCATTCTAAACAAAAATAAATTTGATTCATTGGCTACGAAAGAGATAAGTGATTTTGTTAGTCAGAAATCTCTTTTCATTTTTAAACAGTTTGAGTTGTCCACTGGTTTTCTTGAAATCGATCCTGACTTATGGGAATCTAATGACGAGTATAAAAAATGCCTAGAAACATTTAAGCAGCTAAAAGTTGTGAATGATACAGCGGAACGAGGGGTGGCATTGATCGAAAAATACAATCAATGTCTTACACAAGACAAAGAACAAAGGCAACTAATTTTACAAGTAGTCCAAGACCACCGCAAAAAATATCTATCATGTAAAAAAGAAAATTATATGTCACAGAGCTCTTAACTAATGAATGTATAAGCATAATTTATTCTACAGTCAGAAATATACGGTAAACAAATGAGAAAATAATAAAAAAATGTATAATTTTTTAGTTTAAACCACATAATATTTATTATTCTTTCAACATTTAATAAAAAAAATTCTTAAATAATTTATATCTTCTAACCTATGGATTTTATGGATTTTATGCATGGGACCTTTTTTGTATAGAATTTAATTTCCTACAAAATTTTCATTTACTTTTTTTTCGTAACTCTAACCGGTTAGCCTTTACGTGCAAAAAATATCGTATTTTTTTAAAAATATGACTTCTATCTCGCATAAAAACTGAAATATACGAGTTATAATAAAATTGTCGTGAGCACATTTAAAGTGCAGCTAATTATCTACAAATCACCCCTATGGGCATTATAGTACCATGAAATGCCGCCAAGTTATAGGGAATAAAAAAAAAAAAATCTAATATTCTTATGTATTTTAAATGGGAAAACTTCAAAATCAAAATAAAAGTACTTAGACGTAAGATTAAGAGCTGAAACTTTCAGGGAATTTTTTTTTTTATGTGTGCAATGATATTTTGCTGTGGGAGCGAAAAAAAAAAATGTTCGTTCAAAACAAATCACCCTAATATATATATATATATATATATATATATATATATATTAGGGTGCTTCGTTTCCGGCGAAAGTATTTTTTTTGTTGCTCATCAAGCAAAATATTGTTCTTTATGCTGAAACAAAAATTCCTGCCAAGTTTGAGCTCTTAATTCCAATCTTAAGTACTTTCCATTTGATTTCAAAGATTTCCCATTTAAAATACACGTAAATTAAATTACTTTTTTTTAATTTTCTAATACTCAGCTGCGTTTTATGATATCGACTCGGTTTTGGTGGCAAATTATAGGGCATTTGGTGTTCTTCAAAAGTGCCCATAGTAACTTAGCTGTAATTCCAGCTGTTTCACTGATGTTCGCTAAGGAAGTCATTTTTCGTATCAAATTGACCTTTATTGGTTTGCAGAACGTAAACCAATGAATGCACACCAAAAATGTAGATAGCAATTTTATAGGAAATTTTATTCCCTTCAAAAAAAGTCCTATGAGTCAAGTCGCTAAAATCCATAGTTTCCGAGTTATAGGAGTTTTAATAATTTAAAAAATAAAATAGCAATTGTCATTTTTTTTTTAATATTATATTTTTTAAATTATTAAAACTCCTATAACTCGGAAACTATGGATTTTAGCGACTTGACTCATAGGACTTTTTTTGAAGGGAATAAAATTTCCTATAAAATTGCTATCTACATTTTTGGTGTGCATTCATTGGTTTACGTTCTGCAAACCAATAAAGGTCAATTTGATACGAAAAATGACTTCCTCAGCGAACATCAGTGAAACAGCTGGAATTACAGCTAAGTTACTATGGGCACTTTTGAAGAACACCAAATGCCCTATAATTTGCCACCAAAACCGAGTCGATATCATAAAACGCAGCTGAGTATTAGAAAATTAAAAAAAAAGTAATTTAATTTACGTGTATTTTAAATGGGAAATCTTTGAAATCAAATGGAAAGTACTTAAGATTGGAATTAAGAGCTCAAACTTGGCAGGAATTTTTGTTTCAGCATAAAGAACAATATTTTGCTCGATGAGCAACAAAAAAAATACTTTCGCCGGAAACGAAGCACCCTAATATATATATATATATATATGTAAGCTACTTAGTAAGATCAAATTAAACGGAATATAGTATAGTGCCGGATAGCTCAACTGGTAGAGCACTCGGCGCGATACCGACATGGTCTGGGTTCGATTCCCAGTTCGGGCTATCTATATTTTTCTCAATTTATCTATAAATTGTCTTATTGAGAAGGTTTGCATGTTTTAGGTTTCCACTATATTAAATTGGTAGTAGTAGTAAAATAGTAAGTAGATACATATATCAATTTTTCAACGAATGGTATTTTTGAACTCTACTCAACCAATTATGATATCTTACGACAAAATTTCTTGAAAAATCGACCATGAAGACAAATACAATACCTAGATTTTCAGAAAAATCTACCTAAAAATCTACTCAATAACTAGGTTTCAGAAATTTTCTAATAGAGATGCTGGTATGCCAGCCAAAAATCTTAGGCCGACCCCAACCTTCGGAACTACCCCTTAAGCAGTTAAATTACATAATTTTTCCATTTTCGGTGCGCGAAAAACGTTCCGATCTTCAGGTACATGTGAAACCACGAAATTATAAGTAGTCTTTATGAAATTAAAGTAACCGTAAAATACCGTAAATTTACAGTAACTTAGGTCCGTGAGAATACGCTAACATTTATTGAAAATTACAATGAACCTACTGTAAATTTACGGTAAATCCACGGTAAACTTTATCAAAATACGGTAGACCCGCCGTAATTTACGGTAAATTTGCGGTAAGTCTACCGAATTGTGCGGTAAATCCACGGTAATCTTCATAGTAAAATACGGTAAATTGGGTCCGTTAGGGACACTTTAATGCGATAAAAAAAAAGTATGCAAATGTATGCTCGAAAAAAATATTAATAAAAGTTTTTAGTTGATGAACTTACCAATTTTTTCGAGCTCTTGGATCATTAGAGGTGAGTAATGGGAAAACTTACAATTGTTCCCAAACGCACATTCACCACTAGTGAAAAGTTTTTTGCATGTTATTTTCCCCGATTCATCTTTAAGAATATCTTGCGGATCTAAAAATACATACAGAACTTTACGTAATGAAACTATTGATTTAATTTATGGGTATAGGTGGACTGTATCCTTTTTTGGCTTGAACAATTATCTCTTTGGGATGTATTTAAAATTTATTCTATTTAATTACTTCTATGCGTCAGTTCAAAAACTGAAAAATGTTATACTAATAATTAGTTTATAATAAATTTAAAATTATCAGGAACGTGGACCAAGGGTAAAAACAAATGTTACGATTTCAAATGTTGCAACGTTTCGTTGTTATTTACAACTTCTTCAGGCAAGCTGTGTACAGAGAGAAAAAACAATAATATAAAAACATGTAAAACATATGAAAGAATACAATTTGAAAAAATAAAGACTGCATGCCAAAGTCCCTCGATGGACATTGTCCCTCAAAGAATAAAAATTTAGCGCCGCCTGGTGGTGCAAAAAAAAACTAAAAAAAATCATTTTTACCATAAATATAATTAAGAACCCCCAGATGACTTTGAAACTCCGTAAACGCTGGAATTTGACGAGCAATTACATCAGGACGGATATTTTTTAATCTCTGATGTAAATATCGATATCACAAGCACATGTACACGTTTGAGCTAGTACTTCGTGAATTATCGGTGGGCGAAAAAAGAGTATAAGCTGAAATTTTTTTTTTACAAGGTTTGGATCGACAGATTAGCATGATTGATCCTGAAAAGGATTCGAGCTAAAACGAAAAATATTTTTCAGGGTGAAACAAATGTAATTCGCAATAATAGCTACAAGAATTTCGAAAAAAGAGTCGGCGTCAACATAGTTGTTACCCCTTGCTTGTGGGAGAGTTCTAGCTCGTGTTATTCACTTTCGTCTAGAATAAACAGATAAAAGTCAGGATTTTACACCTCAAAGTTTGATTAGAAAGGTCGGCGACGACAAAGTTTATACTGTTCACTCAGAAGACGGTTTTAGCTAGAACGCAATGTTTTCTTCGAGATCAAGTTGATGCAAGGCAAAATTAGACTTTTCAAAAATATATCAGGATGTTCAGCGTTAAGGGGGTGTACACCGTTTGATCAGGGGGCATTTCTAGCAAGATCGTCTTGTTTTCTTCGTAGTCAAATTGATGAAAGGCAGAATTTGTCCTCAAAAAATTATATCAGGAAGGTTAACGACGCGGGTCTATGCTGTTTTCTTGACGGACAGTTCTAGCTAGAACGCTTTATTTTCTTCTAAATTGAGAGTGAAAACTAATAGAGTTTGGTCCATAAGAATACTATCGGAAAGGTCAGCGACGAGAAAGCTTGTACTGTTCATTTATGGGACAGCTCTTGTGAGAGCTTTTCCATTTTCTCTAGGTGAATTAGGCAAAAGTCAAAATTAGACTCCAAATAATTTTATTCGAAAGGTCGGCGACGAGAAAGTTTGTACCGTTTACTTTTGAGACAGCTCTAGCTGGAGCACCCTTTTTCCTTCGTTGACAAGAAAGATGTATTATTTCTTTCGCAGCCACAAAAAGTATTAAAAAACGACATGAAGCGTTTTTTCATACCATATAAAAATTATTACATTTTACCGAATATATTTTTTATGTAAAAAAATAAATATATAAATGTAATATATTGTGAATGATACATTTAAAAATACACAATTTGTATATCATTTATAATATACAAATTACTGTATAATATAAATATATGAGTTCATATAAGCGCAAATTATATTATTATATACTTAAAACGGCCAAAATATCTATATGTGAAAATCAAAGGTACTATATATTTTTATCTTGTAGAAATATACTATACCAATTATTTTTTTTTTTCATACGGATACTCAATTTTTTTTTGTTTAAATTTACTTACGTGGAGCAGTGATAAAGCCGTAACAGAAGGAATACCGGGACACAATGGACCATCCTTAAAAATTTTATAAAAAAACTTGTTTTTTTGAAAGTTTAATTTCCATGTTTTGTATATATATATATATATGGGGCATTCCACGCCAAATCGGACAACGTTCTGCCTTTGCATCTCCGATTTTTTAAAAAATTTTTTATGTTATAGTACCCATTGAAAAAGATCTCCATGATTTTTTTCAATTTTTTTTGCCAAGCCGTTTTTGAGATATCAATTTTTGAAAAAAATCGCTCTTTTTTTCAAATATCTGTAACTTGGCGGAAAATGGGCCAATCGGGACGTTTTTTTTTTTCAAATTTTTGTTATTAAACACACTTTTAGGATATAAAATCAAAAAAAAATTTTAAATTCTATTTCTATAAGATTTTCAAATTTTGACTTTAAAATGTTGATTTCCCAAAAACACGTAGCGATCGATTTTCTTGAAAATTTTTTCTAAAAAACTGTCACTTATTTCCCAACTTTCAAGCCTAGTCCCGTAATGGGCAATCGATGGGATCCATTTTTTTTTAATTTAAAAAATTATATGTTCAGTAAAAAAAAAGTATTTTTTTAAAGTTTTATTTTTAGACGCCTTTTTATGAAAAAAAAAAACGTTAGAATATGTTTTTTGAATCTTACAATTTTTTGTTTTACTTATTTATGTCAAAAAATTTCTAACATCATAATATCTTACGTCAAAACTACTTTCGAGGATTATATGACACGTGATAATTATTAATTAGTTTACAAATTGATCCTTTACTAAATCAACTCCAGCAAAATTAATTTCTAATAAAATCAAAACATGTTCTTTTTTTACTATTTTGTAAGCACACCAAGTACATTGAAATTTTGTTATTCAATTTTTTTTTTAAATTTTATGAAAATGTTTACCATGACTTTGAATCATAATAGGTACTTGGTATTTTATCGATTCGATTTTTTTAACTTCCTGCTAAGAAAATCGACAATTTTCAAAAAATTCGGGAAGTTATTGGTTTCACCCCGATTTTCAAAAATCGGGTTTTCATCATATGTTGACGTTTGAAGGTGCGAGGATCCTACTCAGACATTTTCAGAGCGATGTCTGTATGGGTGTATGTATGTGTGTATGTGTGTGTGCAGATGTAAACCTCTCATATCTTTTTAATGAATGAACCGATTTACATGTTTTTGGCAGCATTCGAAAGCTTTCTTCTCAACTTAGATTTTCAGAAAATTTTAGATCATTTAGTCGAATAGTCTCTGAGATATTTGAGAAAGACGAAAAAAAAAAATTTTTTTTTTTTTCGTTTTTTTTTTTGATATTTTGAAAACTGTTAGATCGATCAATTCCAAAATCTAATCAGCTCTTGAACTCGATAAAAGCTTTCGATTGACGCCAAGAACGTCTCAATCGGATAATCTGTTCGAAAGATATCGTCGACGAAAGAAATAGTAAAAAACTGTTTTTGGCGAATATCATCGTAATGACCAAACCAATCATTCACAAAATTTTATCAGCTCTAGACCTCAATAAAACGCGCCGATTGCCACCTTAAACGTCTCAATCGGATAATTCATTCGAGAGATATCGTCGACGGAAGAATGAAAAAAAATCGTTTTTTTTCGTTTTTCGTGAATATTTCGAAAACTATTGAGTCGATCAATTCTAAAATCTAATCAGCTCTAGAACTCGATAAAAGCATTCGATTGCTGCCAAGAACGTCCCAATCAGATAATTCGTTCGAGAGATATCGTTGATGGAATAATCAATGTAAAATCTGTATCAGCTTTTTTCATTGAATAACATCATAATTATTAAACAACATAACTCAAAACTAATATGTTCTTGTTTATGTAAGTCATTGGAAGTGACGTCTTAAAAATCATCATGTTCGCTCGTTTCACGATATACTTACTCCATATAGATACAACGTATCACGTAAACTAATTTTTGAGCGAACTATTGAACATAATTGTAAATAAATATGTAAAAAACGCTTATTTATTAATTATTATGGAGTCTAAATTTTTCAATTTTAATATAATACGTAATCCTTTTGAGCTTGGAAAGCTCATAAAAAAGTGAAACAAAGGTATTTTTGAGCTCGAAAATGTATTTAAACTAATGTTTTCGAGATCTTAGAGCTCGAAAACAGCGGGAAGTTACGGGGCTGGCCCACAGGACCAACCGATGCTCAGATTTTTTTTTTTTTTTTTTTTTTTTGTAAAAATTAATTTTTTTTTTACTTTTAAAAAATTTTAAACATGTACTTGGCGCGACTTTATACAGAAAATCTGTTTTTGGTAGGATCAATTTGTAAACTAATTAATAATTATCACGTGTCATATAATCCTCGAAAGTAGTTTTGACGTAAGATATTATGATGTTAGAAATTTTTTGACATAAATAAGTAAAACAAAAAATTGTAAGATTCAAAAAACATATTCTAACGTTTTTTTTTTTCATAAAAAGGCGTCTAAAAATAAAACTTTAAAAAAATACTTTTTTTTTACTGAACATATAATTTTTTAAATTAAAAAAAAAAATGGATCCCATCGATTGCCCATTACGGGACTAGGCTTGAAAGTTGGGAAATAAGTGACAGTTTTTTAGAAAAAATTTTCAAGAAAATCGATCGCTACGTGTTTTTGGGAAATCAACATTTTAAAGTCAAAATTTGAAAATCTTATAGAAATAGAATTTAAAATTTTTTTTTGATTTTATATCCTAAAAGTGTGTTTAATAACAAAAATTTGAAAAAAAAAAACGTCCCGATTGGCCCATTTTCCGCCAAGTTACAGATATTTGAAAAAAAAAGAGCGATTTTTTTCAAAAATTGATATCTCAAAAACGGCTTGGCAAAAAAAATTGAAAAAAATCATGGAGATCTTTTTCAATGGGTACTATAACATAAAAAATTTTTTAAAAAATCGGAGATGCAAAGGCAGAACGTTGTCCGATTTGGCGTGGAATGCCCCATATATATATATATATACAAAACATGGAAATTAAACTTTCAAAAAAACAAGTTTTTTTATAAAATTTTTAAGGATGGTCCATTGTGTCCCGGTATTCCTTCTGTTACGGCTTTATCACTGCTCCACGTAAGTAAATTTAAACAAAAAAAAAATTGAGTATCCGTATGAAAAAAAAAAATAATTGGTATAGTATATTTCTACAAGATAAAAATATATAGTACCTTTGATTTTCACATATAGATATTTTGGCCGTTTTAAGTATATAATAATATAATTTGCGCTTATATGAACTCATATATTTATATTATACAGTAATTTGTATATTATAAATGATATACAAATTGTGTATTTTTAAATGTATCATTCACAATATATTACATTTATATATTTATTTTTTTACATAAAAAATATATTCGGTAAAATGTAATAATTTTTATATGGTATGAAAAAACGCTTCATGTCGTTTTTTAATACTTTTTGTGGCTGCGAAAGAAATAATACATCTTTCTTGTCAACGAAGGAAAAAGGGTGCTCCAGCTAGAGCTGTCTCAAAAGTAAACGGTACAAACTTTCTCGTCGCCGACCTTTCGAATAAAATTATTTGGAGTCTAATTTTGACTTTTGCCTAATTCACCTAGAGAAAATGGAAAAGCTCTCACAAGAGCTGTCCCATAAATGAACAGTACAAGCTTTCTCGTCGCTGACCTTTCCGATAGTATTCTTATGGACCAAACTCTATTAGTTTTCACTCTCAATTTAGAAGAAAATAAAGCGTTCTAGCTAGAACTGTCCGTCAAGAAAACAGCATAGACCCGCGTCGTTAACCTTCCTGATATAATTTTTTGAGGACAAATTCTGCCTTTCATCAATTTGACTACGAAGAAAACAAGACGATCTTGCTAGAAATGCCCCCTGATCAAACGGTGTACACCCCCTTAACGCTGAACATCCTGATATATTTTTGAAAAGTCTAATTTTGCCTTGCATCAACTTGATCTCGAAGAAAACATTGCGTTCTAGCTAAAACCGTCTTCTGAGTGAACAGTATAAACTTTGTCGTCGCCGACCTTTCTAATCAAACTTTGAGGTGTAAAATCCTGACTTTTATCTGTTTATTCTAGACGAAAGTGAATAACACGAGCTAGAACTCTCCCACAAGCAAGGGGTAACAACTATGTTGACGCCGACTCTTTTTTCGAAATTCTTGTAGCTATTATTGCGAATTACATTTGTTTCACCCTGAAAAATATTTTTCGTTTTAGCTCGAATCCTTTTCAGGATCAATCATGCTAATCTGTCGATCCAAACCTTGTAAAAAAAAAATTTCAGCTTATACTCTTTTTTCGCCCACCGATAATTCACGAAGTACTAGCTCAAACGTGTACATGTGCTTGTGATATCGATATTTACATCAGAGATTAAAAAATATCCGTCCTGATGTAATTGCTCGTCAAATTCCAGCGTTTACGGAGTTTCAAAGTCATCTGGGGGTTCTTAATTATATTTATGGTAAAAATGATTTTTTTTAGTTTTTTTTTGCACCACCAGGCGGCGCTAAATTTTTATTCTTTGAGGGACAATGTCCATCGAGGGACTTTGGCATGCAGTCAAAATAAATTCTTACATTTGAGGTTAACATTTATGTAATAACAATAATCTTCTGAAACACTTCATCGTTAATTAAAGTTATAAATGAAGGAGAAACTACTTAATATAATACAGTATTAATAACAAATTTAAGAGCAAGTATAACATTTATCAGCCAAGTAACTAATTGATAAACAAAGATCATGTTACTCGACTCAGCTGTCAAGTGAAACTAATAAAACCACTGTGGTAACAGTAATTAATACTATACATTCTATTATACCGACTGAAAATCAAGATACTTACAAATTATCCTAGTTTCTTAGTCAACATTAAAGATAAATTCAAATTAAAAACTCTTTATACAAACAGCTACTTAACTAATTAATAACTTAATTCTCACTATCTAAATAAACATTTAACCGACTCAATAATGTCACAGTAGGAAGAACTCAAACTCTGAGTGTCAGACCTGTAATTTACGCAACCAAACACTTTAATAAAAAACATTTCACTGACATTACGTTTAAAATAATGGGTTTCATAATCCAAAATTTTTGTAGCGTCAAACTGAAAATTGTGTTCACTATCAAAGTGATGATCTGCTAAAGCTGTCCTGTTCGGCTTCAAAAAACTTTCCGGTCTGCAATCCACAGAATGTTGATACAATCTCTTCTTTAATTTTTGTTTGGTTTGACCAATGTAAACCTTTCCACACGTGCAAGGTATCTTATACACCACACCGGATCTGTCAATCTTATCAACTGGATCTTTTAATCTGCTGTACAAATCTTTAATCTTAAAGACATTGTAAAATACCAATTTACAATTGGTCGGTCTAAATAAAGAACCAATTCTCGGTGATAAACCCTTTATAAATGGAAACCTGCAGAACGACCACCCTCTTAGACCAGCATTGCTTCTCAAGTTATTCTTGACTCTGTCAACGGTAATTTTGGCACCTATCCACAACTGAGCGTGGATAGTTGTTATTCAGCAATAGGTGTCTAACTTTGTTTATACTTATAGAAACCATACTATCATGACTTAGACGTATAGCTCTAGTGAAAAAACCTTGTGCTACACCTAACTTCTGGCTTAAAGGATGATTAGATTTAAAATTCAGAACTCTCCCAGAGCTATAAGGTTTTTGATACCAAGAGGTTTTGAGTTCACCTGAATTTGTTCTGCATACCAGGACATCTAAAAAAGGAAGTTTCCCATCCACTTCATTCTCAACTGTGAACTGAATGTCAGCGTCTACTGAATTGAAAACTTGTAAGACTGTATCCACCTTATTCTTTGGAACCGCTAGGAAAAGATCATCCACATACGCCGCTAATACTGGAATCTCAAAGTCCAAATTCTCCAGTGCTTTCGATATTACAAAATCCACTGCAGTGATGGCTATTGACGGACTAGTATTAGCGGCGTATGTGGATGATCTTTTCCTAGCGGTTCCAAAGAATAAGGTGGATACAGTCTTACAAGTTTTCAATTCAGTAGACGCTGACATTCAGTTCACAGTTGAGAATGAAGTGGATGGGAAACTTCCTTTTTTAGATGTCCTGGTATGCAGAACAAATTCAGGTGAACTCAAAACCTCTTGGTATCAAAAACCTTATAGCTCTGGGAGAGTTCTGAATTTTAAATCTAATCATCCTTTAAGCCAGAAGTTAGGTGTAGCACAAGGTTTTTTCACTAGAGCTATACGTCTAAGTCATGATAGTATGGTTTCTATAAGTATAAACAAAGTTAGACACCTATTGCTGAATAACAACTATCCACGCTCAGTTGTGGATAGGTGCCAAAAAATTACCGTTGACAGAGTCAAGAATAACTTGAGAAGCAATGCTGGTCTAAGAGGGTGGTCGTTCTGCAGGTTTCCATTTATAAAGGGTTTATCACCGAGAATTGGTTCTTTATTTAGACCGACCAATTGTAAATTGGTATTTTACAATGTCTTTAAGATTAAAGATTTGTACAGCAGATTAAAAGATCCAGTTGATAAGATTGACAGATCCGGTGTGGTGTATAAGATACCTTGCACGTGTGGAAAGGTTTACATTGGTCAAACCAAACAAAAATTAAAGAAGAGATTGTATCAACATTCTGTGGATTGCAGACCGGAAAGTTTTTTGAAGCCGAACAGGACAGCTTTAGCAGATCATCACTTTGATAGTGAACACAATTTTCAGTTTGACGCTACAAAAATTTTGGATTATGAAACCCATTATTTTAAACGTAATGTCAGTGAAATGTTTTTTATTAAAGTGTTTGGTTGCGTAAATTACAGGTCTGACACTCAGAGTTTGAGTTCTTCCTACTGTGACATTATTGAGTCGGTTAAATGTTTATTTAGATAGTGAGAATTAAGTTATTAATTAGTTAAGTAGCTGTTTGTATAAAGAGTTTTTAATTTGAATTTATCTTTAATGTTGACTAAGAAACTAGGATAATTTGTAAGTATCTTGATTTTCAGTCGGTATAATAGAATGTATAGTATTAATTACTGTTACCACAGTGGTTTTATTAGTTTCACTTGACAGCTGAGTCGAGTAACATGATCTTTGTTTATCAATTAGTTACTTGGCTGATAAATGTTATACTTGCTCTTAAATTTGTTATTAATACTGTATTATATTAAGTAGTTTCTCCTTCATTTATAACTTTAATTAACGATGAAGTGTTTCAGAAGATTATTGTTATTACATAAATGTTAACCTCAAATGTAAGAATTTATTTTTTCAAATTGTATTCTTTCATATGTTTTACATGTTTTTATATTATTGTTTTTTCTCTCTGTACACAGCTTGCCTGAAGAAGTTGTAAATAACAACGAAACGTTGCAACATTTGAAAACGTAACATTTGTTTTTACCCTTGGTCCACGTTCCTGATAATTTTAAATTTATTATTTATGTCATGGATGAAAGTAATTTAAATAATTAGTTTATGTTTACATGTAACACTCAACATAATAGCCAAAGACGATAAATTGATTTTCCAAATTTTCAAATTCCGATAAGCCTTTAAATTCTGTATCTTACTCGATTATGATTTTTCTTTAATATTTTTGTTTAGGTAATTGTTTAGAAGTAGGGTCAACAGGTATTTCTGAAAGCGAAAATCCAATATTAGGCAAATTGCTATGAAACCGATTTCAACAGCAAGTATTTGTCTCTGGATTAAAGATACATTTGCTTCATTTGGTGTTATATAAACATCAATAATCTGTAAGTGTATACCAAAGGTATAAAATATGCTTATTTTTAAAATTATTTTTGAGATTTTTGAGTCCCGTGATACAGTGCACTAGTTGACATGATTTTCTTACTTTTCTGTGCATTGACTCTTAATCCAACCACCAAAACTTGAGTTATATGTTTATGTCCCATAGTAAGTAGTAGTTTCGTTCTGAGTACGTTAACGTTCTCATCAGCAAGGGCATTTTAACGTACTCTAGCCTTGGACTACGCCATATACTAATACGCATCGAGCTAACACTGTGTTGCAGTCTTCAACCCAACATTATACTAGTAGAGGAAGGCGAATAACATTCAAACTACTTGCATCTCAATGTTAGGTGAGCTGTTGTACACCATAAAAGTGAGGAAATAACAGCCAATTTTCGAGAATGAACTCCACCGTCCATCTTATGGTATTATATAAAAATTTCAATTATATATTTAAAAAATTATTTTTGAAAATTAGCAAGATTTAATGTCACTTTCATCAAATTTATACACTTAAAGTGAGAGTCCTAGATAGGTATCTAGTGTTAAAGACAAAATACATATACAAAATCCAATCTGCCGTGTAGCTGAACACGGGGAAAAAATTTAATTATGGATATTTAAGGTGTAAGCACTTGGAACTTTGAAAAATGTGGTTGACCCAGATTATCCATAATTACTTTTGTTTATTATCATAGAAAATTTTTGACAAGCAAAACTAGGACAAGCTCCACTAATGCACGATTATTAACTATGACAAAAAACTGTGTAAATCACCTTTAAACTGCTGATAATACTCAGATCGTTTATTCACGTGCTGTAAGCTGGATATATGTTTTTTTCGAGCCTCTGGATCATCTTTAAAAGATCTGTCACAATAATCGCAATAATATCTCTTACCCATTTATTTTTATAGTTATCAAGTTCAAGTAAAAGTAGCTTTTTCGATGAAACATCAACTAAAAATTGTAACTATAAATCTGAAAAAATTTAAATCATTGACAAATACAATTTAAAATGATTAATCTTCATCATGAAAATTTCTATCGAAACGTTAAAAACTTACAAAACGTCACCCCTAATGGGCCCTTAGATTTCGGAACAACAATTTAATTTATGTTGTCAACACATCGGGTACATCGAAAATACTAATTAAGCATTACAATTCCCACCTATGCCTATAGATGTTTACTGATGGCTTTAAGGATTTTTTTTTTGTTCTTCCTGAAAATAAAAAAATTCAAGTTTAAATACAGATAAATCTCAACATAACCAATAATAGATGTGAAGATGGTGCGTATTAACTACAGTGTCACTTATCGGAAAAAATTTTTCAAGTTTAAAAGCCACTAATTAGATTCTTGAGCCCTATTCTCTGATTAAACAAAACGATTTGTGACGATTAAAAACGATTAAAAATTAAATCATCATTAATCGTCTTTAATCGTCATAATCGTCATGGATTTTCAGATTTAATCGTCCCAAATCATCAAAAGACGATTTATTATTTTACGATTAAAAACGATTAATGACGATTAAAATTTCAAATCGTCATGAATCGTCTTTAATCTTCATTCGAAAAATTTAATCGTTATTAATCGTTTTTAAACATCAATTGACGATTTATGACGATTTTAAACGCAAATAACTTAAGAACTTTCAAAATTTTCAGAAATTTCGTTATAGATAATTTGTAGAAAATTAAATGATCTACAAAAAAAGTCCTATAACATTTTAAGATAAGTCTAATAGTTTCGCCGAAAAAGTCAAATAATGCTAAAATTTACTATAAATCCAACTTTGACCTTGAATAACTTTTGAAAAAATACATTTATTGGAAAACGATAAGAGACCTTATTTGTAGAGCGTTCAATTTTTAACAGAAATATTTATTGATTTTTCCAATACACTGATTCCCTGATGAGTAAGAAAATTCCAAACTTTAAAAAAAAATTTCCCATATATGTTATTTAAATGGGGAATCGAAAATTTCGGTGAGGTGGTTATTAATATTAATATTAAGAGCTCAAACTTTAACAGTATATTTTTTCGTAAATCATCTCAAACAATATTTTCCGTAGAATTTTTGAAGAAAAAAAAAATGGACATTTTTTTTAATCAATCTAATATATGTATAGTAGGGTGTTTTAAAAAAAAATTTGATGGTATCCAAAAATTGAAAGTATACCTGAAAATAAAAATTTTGGTATTAATCCGAGCTTTTAATAATAATATTAAGGTTTGCCTCAGTCTATTTTTCTATTTTCCATTTAAATAACACGGGAAAAAAAAAAATTTTTTTCCTAGAATTTTCTAGCTCACAAACCAATCAACGGATTTTTATGCATGATAAATATTTTAGTAGGAACTTGAACGCTCTACAAAAAAAATATTTTATCATTTTTTGATAAATCCAACTGTTCAACAGTTATTTGAGCTCAAAGTCAAATTTATAGTAAACTTTGAGATCTTTTTACTTTTCCGTTGAAACTGTCAGTCTAATCACAAGATGTCTTGGAACCTTTTTTATAGATAATTTTTTTCCTTACAAATTATAACAAATAAAGTTTTTCGAAATTTCGCATTATTTTCTAGTTATTTTCATTTCAATGTCAAGCTTTTAAAATCAATTAGAAAACTATTTTTTTCGTGCGTCATGCATAAAAATCAGTTGATTGGTTTGTGAGCTACACACGGAACATGGTAAAAGCGTGGTAAAAGCATGAAAAGGATAATATATCCATGATATTTATCCTCATCCATTTTCACAAATTTCTCATTCATTGTTTAAAATATTAAACAAAATTAAATTAAACTCCAAATTAAACTGAATGAAAACAAATTCAAAATATTTAAATCGGTTTTATTCTGTTTCATTACAAAATAATTTTTGTTTTTCTGAATATCGTTTTAAATTAAACCGTGTTAGCATTTTTTAAATTGATTTACTTATGTTTATTTCGGAAATAATCCGCGAATTTCTGATTCAGATTTTGAACGTTACTGAATTTAAGTGAAGAAAAAAAAGTTTTACTTGAAGAAATGAAATCCTTGATAGAAGATATTATTTTGCTTAAAATTTCTTAATTTAAAACAACAAAATTTTTAAATTGAAACTTGAAATTCTAGAATCAAGGAAAGTTTCTTAAGACAAGAAATTTTGATTTCAGCTGAAGAATACCTCAATCTCAACTCAAGAAATACCTTACTTGACTGAAGATTGTTAGTTTTATTGGAATAAGAAAATCTTTCTTGAGATAAGAAATTTTAAGCCTTAGATATATTGAAAAAAAAATCAATTAGTCAGAGATGGGACTCAAGCCTAAGACCCTTCGAAAGGAAATCTCACGCTTTGTGCCTATAACCGCAGTGAACGATTGAAATGGGATAACATTTTTAAATACCAGTAGCCCAAATGAGATTTTTCCCTATTCACTTTTAGCTTACTTATGACTCTCGTATCCCTACTGCACGTTAAGATTCGGCCTCTAGTGGTGGGACTTTCAGCCAAGAAATTTTCTTGGTGCACGAAAGCAAATTCTTGCCGTTAGAATTTATCATTGTTGGTATATAAACGTAAAATTTTTGGTTGAAATATGAACATATTTGAATTAAGTAAATAATAGTCTAGAATGGAGAGAACTGTTTATTTATATCATGAAATAAAATTTCGACAGAATTGAGGAGAATTAAAATTTTAATTCTTTTAACTTCTTTCTTACCGAACTTAACAGAATTAAAATTTTTAATTCGGTCGAATTCAGTTGTTTAATCAGGGCTGACAATGTTGACATAAACCTAACCAAATTAACTTACAAATTTCAGATTTTATTCCAAATATTTCGATGAAGCAGCTCTCTTTCTAGTCTTCTAAATAAACGTTTTGTTTTTTCTCCGTTGCACTTATGTACTTGTCACACGGCCGAAACCATTTGTATTATACATTCCAAGCCCTGCCATTTAGTGTTGTTACATCGAATTCGATGAATTGAACAATCGATGTTTTTGTTTCGATTGTCGATATTTTCTAATCGATTGTTAAGGATTCGATTAATCGAAAAAAGTCGATTTCAATTTATAAAAACGATTTTTTAAAATCGGTTTTTTCAAAAATAGCTTTTATTTAAGTTTGTTATGGAAATATAAATCTTTTGCTTCAAATTCAGAAATATTATTCTTCATTCGAGAAAAAATACCGTAGATTTTTTTCGTCATTTATAACCTTCAAGTTCCAGCTTCCAAATCCTTTGAATATTTTGTTTATTTATTTGTTTTTTCTTTAAAATATTCGATTTTTACAATCGATTTTTGGCGAGTCGATTGTACAAGAACGTTGCTCTCAAATAATCGGTTCTTCTGTAAATTTTTTTTTTTTTTTTAAATCATTTATTATATAACGACAGTCCATCTTAAAATTGATTTAGCCTTGTTTACTTATTGCTTTAATAGTATTATAATCAAATCATTGGTCATAAAATAAAATTTTTGTAATAAAAACATTAGGGGAGAGGGGGGCAGCTTTGAACAGGGGCAACTTTGAACAACGGTAATTGAAAATAAAAAAAAAAAGATCTTTCCAGCCACAAATTTTAATTTAAGGTAGCAACACAGCTGCCAACTAGTATCCATCAAAAACTGTTTTATTTTTCGCGTTAAACCTAACTTACAATGAATGGTCGAATTTACGCTGCAATTCTAAAATATTTATTTTTTGGGTGTAAGCATCTCACAGTTAAAATAATAATATATTCATAAATGTATCAAGTGTCACTTAATCTTCATGTCTTTCACTATCTAATGAAAATAAATCATTTCAATATTATTGATTTTCAATTAATTTAAATAAATTATTTAAGTCAAGTATGCTATTGGGGCAGCTTTGAACAAGATACGGGGGGCACGTTTGAACACTTATAAATCAAAGTAATTATAATTAATATACATTTTCTTTCCTTTTAATTTATTTATAAAAAAAATATATGATCTGTAATCCATGGTTATTAAATAATTTTTTAATTTGAAGGTTAATTATGGTTAGAAATTATAAAAAAAAAAAGCGGACAAGCAGTGATAATGAAAATGATACATGAAAAGCTATAATCTATGTAATTCATCAGACGATGTCCCTAAGAGATGCTGCAAATGTTTATAATATTACAGCTGGTACCTTATTCTATCGCGTAAAGTAGTCAAGAAAGCAACTCAATCTAGAAACAAAAAATTTAATAAAGCTGTGACTAAATTTAAAAAAAGTTTTTAATCTTAAATATTTTATATTGATTTCTGACTTAAGTTTTAGCCCAAGATTTCTAGTAAAAAATACTTGAGAACAATCTACGTCTAACGATTAACGTTATTTAATTGTCTCGTAAGCTAGATTTATTAAATTTCATTTATTAGTGCAGTTAGTGATGTTAAAAATTTAATAATTATATAATAACTTTGTTAACTTATCATTATTACAAAGATTTTATAAATTTTAACTAAACTAATAAATGAATGGCTTAATTATGAAAAATAAGAACGGTAATAAAAACTATGAATGTAATAATAATAATTTATGTGGTTATCTTATAGATTGTTCAAACCTGCCCCAGGCTTGTTCAAAGGTGCCCCCTGAGGGGGGCACCTTCGAACAAAATTACCTTTTTTTAAATTAACAATATAGTTTCAATAAAGCACTTTTTTTTAATTAACTAAGGTGCATTATGAAAGATAAATGACCAATGTATTGATTCAAACATAAAAGATATTATATAATTCATCACATTAAAAGTAATAAATAAATAAGTTAAAAGTGTTCAAAGGTGCCCCCCTCTCCCCTACTAGTTATATTTTTCTTTTTATTTATTGAATTTGTCCCATTTTAATTCGAGTTAGAAGCAATTTTTTTTTTTTTATTTTGGCGCTGTTATTATTATTTTTTAGCTTTTTATCAATAAACTTTTTTTTCATAGCAATATTGAACTTCAAATTCAAATTTTAAAATCGATTTTCTCGATCGATGGTTGAATTATCGATTGTACAATTATATAGTTAATTAAGAAAAAAAATTGCTTTTTTTTGCTGAAATTAATCGATTTTTTGATTAATCGATTGTTCATGGACGATTAATTGATGCCATCAGCTGTCTAGTTTCGATTGTATTCGATTATGAATAATCGAATATTAGCACCCAATTTTAAAGTTATTCATAATTTTTAGGTTATATAAAGAAACTTTAGAGTTTCTCTGACTCTCCACTCTCCAACTTCTTCCACTATTCTTATGCTCACCACATACTTATACAATATATGTACTTGTATATCTACCCGGTAAAATTTAAAACAGTGTCTATAACAATAATATTTTATATATGTTCCTATGAACATTAATGTTAATTATCTTTTAATTATTTTAGAAGTATCTAATGTAAATGCTGCATTAAAATTAGTTTTACATAATACTGCTCATGGCTCTTTAAAAAGTGTCGACTACCTGTGTGAAATGCTTAAAGAAGTAGGTAAAGGAAGCCAGCTTACCAAATTAAGATTACATCGAACAAAATGTTCAAAAATTATTCCCCTAGCGATTTTGGTGCCACCGTGGGAACTCGGAAAAAACTCGACAGAAACTCGGTGTTTCGAGGGAGTTTCGATAGTGTTTTCGCGGTATAAACGTGGCGTTTCGTGTGCAATTACGATACGGAGTTTTTACAGAGTTTTGTCCGTGTTTTTGAAGAGTTTTGCCAGTTTTCTCTTGGAGTTTTGTTGGTGTTTTCTTGGAGTTTCGTCGGTATTATCACGCAGTTTTCTTGGTGTTTTGTGGGAGTTTTTAATGTGTTTCTTTGCAGTTTAGCCGGAGTTTCTACAGATTCTGGCGCTTTTAGCGCCACTGTAGAAATTCGGAAAAAACTCGAGCGAAACTGGTTGTGACGTGGAAGTTTCGACGGTGTTTTCATGGCAGTGACGCGGTATTTTTGTATACAGTTACGACACGGAGTTTTTGCGGAGTTTAGTTGGTGTTTTTACCGACTTTTGTTGGTTTTCTCTCAGAGTTTTATAGGTGTTCTGTTGAAGTTTCGTCGGTATTATCACGCAGTTTTCTTGGTGTTTTGTGGGAGTTTTTAATGTGTTTCTTTGCAGTTTAGTCAGAGTTTTTACGGATTCTCGCGCTTTTAGGGCCACCGTAAGAATTCGGAAAAAACTCGATTAAAACTGGGTATACCAAGGGAGTTTTGACAGCA
Source organism: Microplitis manilae (assembly GCA_030273425.1). NCBI lineage: Eukaryota > Metazoa > Arthropoda > Insecta > Hymenoptera > Braconidae > Microplitis > Microplitis manilae. The sequence continues at coordinate 8,997,486 of CP092724.1, forward strand.
TTTTCATGGTAGACACGCAGTATTTTTGTGTACAGTAACGACACGGAGTTTTGCCGGTGTTCTTGCTGAATTTCGTGGGTGTTCTTTTGGAGTTTCATCGGTGTTTTCGTGGAGTAGTGTTTGGGCTTGCTCGGAATTTCTATGGTGGTTTTTCATGGTTTTTGCGGAGTATATTGAGGGTTTTTTCGTCGTTTTGGTAGTTGTAACTTAGAGTTTGTGAGGCATACTCATGGCATTTTGAAATAAAAAACTTGAACATTTACACCATCGGTGGTGTGAACGTTCTAATTCACACAGTCTAAAAGTTAACACTGTGCGTCGTGTGACTTTCACACTAGCAGTGTTGAAAATTTTAACACCAAATCATTCACACCACAACGTGGACTTCAAATTTTTTACATTGTTTAGATGTCATTAACAATTTAAAGTTTTAGGTTATACGTTAGAATATTAAAATGATAATTATGATTATAAAATCAAACTAATACGTCGATAAATTTACTAAATTAACATAAATATATAGTAAAGATTAATATAAATAAATTAAATAAATCAATGTCATTTAATTTAAAAAATTCATACAAATTTATTTAATAAATTAATATAATCAAATTACAAGTTTAAATTCAATTAATTACTTTTATTATAAAATTAACAATTGTTAAAAATTAATTTTTAATAAAAGTAATGAAATACTTTAAACCATTTGAATAGTTTAAAATTTTAATGACAGTTACTATTCACTTATAGCTACAATTTAATATTATCACTTATTAATTATCATCATTAATTAATTCACATTATAAAATAAACAATTTATAATAAATATTTGTTCTGATCGCCCACAATCGAATTTCCACGATAGTATCAAGTCTTTTATACATTTTTAAATATTAATTTTCACAGAATTGTTATTTATCGTATTACTTGTTAATCACGATAATAAACTATTTATTACACTAATTTAGCATAGTAATAAATTATATATAAACGAATTCGTATAAAATGATTTGTATTATATAGTTATTATTATGTTTAATTACACAACACTTTACTTAGCAAATTTTTATCATGAATTTGAGGTTATTTAGTACATTATGTAAACGTACCTTGACAACGACAGTACATAGGTGTAAGCAATGTTTCATCAGGGTATCACTTCTAAGTCATCGATTGTTCTTTAATCAAATAAATTATTTAATATAAACCAATATGATGAAAATTTAATGAAAAAATAGATTTACTCATAATTACAGAGATATGCATTCTATAATTAATACTTTATTCTTATGTTAAATAAATTTTTCAATTAAAAAACAAAATATCATTTACTTTGAAATAACGTTTTTCATAATCAAATTCTACTATACACTAGATGTTATACTTAACACCGTTGGATAGCCGTGAATCTATCAAAAAAATTCCAAGAATATATCAACAGTACACTCTCAAAACTCCGCAAAAACTCCAACAAAACTCCGTGTCAAAGCCGTTAAAACTCCGACGATACACCGACGAAACTCCGTGAAAACCCTAACAAAACACCGGAGAAACACCGACAAAACTCCGCAAAAATCCTAACAAAACTCCAGAGAAACACCGACAAAACTTCACGAAAATACCGGCAAAACACCGACCGAATTCGAAGAAAATACGAGAGAAACCTTGTCTCGTAACTGCACAAGAAACGCCGCCCTTATACCATCAAAACACTGTCGTAACTCCGTCGATACACTGTGAAAACACTGTAAGGGAGTTGACACCATCGAAACGCCGTGTTTTCACCACGTTTCTACGGTGTCGTCAAAACTGCTAGGGTCTGAATGTAATTGCGCCTGGTATGTTAAGAGAGCTACTTGAAGATTTGGGTGAGGAAAGTTATTCTTTGTTGCTGGATGAATCCACAGACGTGTCAACAATGAAATATATGGCCTACTGTATCAGATACTTTAGTAAAAAACAAAAGAAAATGTTAACAGAAACCAAATATGCACCACCAGAATATATGCTTAAATTATTTAATAGTAAAATGTATGAGAACTCTATCAAAACCATAGACATAGCTAATCGAGTTAAAACTGATGACGGCCTACTGGAGTCTATTACTTTGATTGCGAGTATTGATGATGATGATGAGAATAATGAGTATTGTACCGAATAACTTATTTAAGTCGATTACAAAATGCTATATATTAATTATAAGTATGTTTTAGCATCGAAAATTTGTGATACTAAGCGTAATAACTTGTAATAGATTAATCAAACGTATTTTTTATATTCAAAAAATGTAATGACTGAAGTGAGAATTCTGCTTTGCTGATAAAATATTTACAATTGATTAATCATAAGTATTTTTTACTTTTATTAATTTTATAATAACGATAATTACTTGGCCTAGTCAATTAGATTTTTTCTGTGAATTGACCATAATTATATTTATAACTTTGTGATAGTAAAAATAATTGTTTTACTATATTACTCAAATGAATATATAATAATTAGGATTTAACTTCTCAAAAAATTTATTAAGTTGTAATGGTACTAATATAAGAAATTCTAAATTATTAATAAAAAACTATAATTTGAGAAACCTTTATCAAATATGAAAAGATAAAAGTACAAATGGCATATGTAAATCTTATGGACTATTGAATAAAAGAAAAATTATTATATTTTAAGATATGAAATTATTATTCTTTTACGATAAATGAAAACCTCTAATTCAATCATTTGTTTATTAATTATACAATTATTTTATACTTATATTCAATACTTCACAAAATCGACACACAATGAATTTGAATATTGGCGCTTATTTTAAGTTTTAACTTCAGCGCCACACTGCGTTTTTTTTAGTAACTCGATGAGCTCTGTGGCTCGGCTACTTCGAAAAAAAATTTTCTGGCAACCCTGTATCTACGTTCTTTACCAAATATATATACTTATACAATTCTACTTTCTGCTATAATACAGTAAGCTTACTCATCTACGTTCTTTACTTATCTATTCTATTACAACTTTACTTGTTACTTATATTATTTGTTAGTGGGAAATAAATCCCTTTTTTCCTTGTTTAATTTATTAATTAATATTTAAATAATCTGAAATAAAATTAGATTAGTATTTGAACTTAACTTAATTTCTGAGGAGGATGAATGGGTACAATAGGTAGTCTTAAATAAAAGTCCTGATTGGGTATCAAAATGAAGAATGTATTTTGACCCAAAAAAGTTAGGGAAAGCACTACGGCATAAAACCCTTTGAAGAAAATTACAATGAGAATATAAGAATATTGATAAATAAGAATGATGATAACTCGTTGAACAATTAGTACAAGAATGATACAGATATGGATGTGTATGTGTATGGGTGTATGTGACACGTATGTATGAGCAGATGCAGTGAGATATTACGCGATGCTAGATCGTCGTAGTTAGTTATAAGATGTGTGCAAGATATACACGTCTGTATATATGCGAGAGAAGATCTCTTGTCCGCTGCGGGACAAGTAGATAGTACTTGGTACTAAAGATCGAGTGAAAGCTTTCGAATGTATGCGCAGAGGCAAGATTACCGATGGATCAGATCGGTCTTACGATTTGAATCGCGCAGAATGATATATTGATAGATTGATGAGAGTTTGAAAAAGATTGAAGTCTAATTATATTGCTGATGGCCAATATGATGCGACTAGTCGTTGAATTGAATGACGTTTAGATTAAATCTATTGAATTAGATTATTTGGTTATGTTTGTGACAGAGACAAATATTTACTGCAGTGAATTGAATCGAATCAATGAGAATTGACTGATTATTGGTTGGCGACTAGGCCGTTGTTGTAGTGTACGCTGAATTTAAGCAATTGATCACGGTATAATTGTTTATGAATAAGGATAATTATGAACGCGGGAAAATCTCAATGAACGATATGCTGAATGTCTAGTAAGACTGAATGATACAATTATTAATTATCCAATGTCAATTGCGTTGTTGTTATTTAATATTAATATTAATATTAAACACCGAACACAATTCAATTGAATATTTAATGCAACACGAATGAATCCCGGGTTGAATGGGTAGGACCCACGCGTAACAAGTTCCGACTTGTTTCTATTACGACGTAATAACCGCGCGAAGTTAATATTGACAAAATATTGGTTAATTTCAATGAAATATGGTTAATTAATACCTGGACGATATCAAGGAATACTTATCTTTCCACGATGTAATGAATATATAGCGGATAATTGATTTATTGAATTAATATTGAATTGTTAGCTTGAGAATTAGAAACGGAATGCTCACAGTGTGTGCTCTCAGTAGTAAGACTCGTAGTTAACTGAACTTAAACACGCGGTGACACCGGTTCGTTGGTTCGACCGAACGGAAAATCAGACACCCGAGTGACAGAGAGATGCTGAAGGCATAAGTGCGACGAAGATACATAGCGAAACCGACGCTATAATGAGCGCGCGCGTTTGCGGTGCGACTTGATGTGGTGATGAATTTAATGAACACCCCGCCAGGTGGTGACTCTTTTAAATATTTGAATTTTTAACGTTACTAGGATGACAATTAGCATCGAACTTCCGTTATCGACGGAACATTATTTATATTCTATTTTCCTGTACTTGGGTACAATCTTCCGGTTAAATATTCAAGTCTATCAGAGATGTATTTCTCTATAATTATTCTATATTTAATCGATAAATACAACTGACGTTATTACTCATCATGAAACAACGTTATAATTATTCTAATGCTATATTTCTATTATTTTGTTTATTTATACGAGTCACACTATGTTATATATATTAGGGTGATTCATTTCCGCAAAAGTTTTTTTTTCAAGTGCTCAAGCAAAATCTCAATCTACATCAAAAAAAAAAATTCTCACCAAATATGAGCTCTTAATTCCAATGCTAAGTACTTACTATTTCAATTTGATTTTTTCCCACTTAAAATACACGTAAATTAAATTACTTTTTTTTTAACTTTCTAATACTCAGTTGCGTTTCTTGATATCAACGTGGCTTTGGTCGCAAATTGTAGGGCATTTGGTGTTCTTCAAAAGTTCCCATAGTTACTTAGCTGTTATTCCAGTGGTTTCACTTGTGTCCGTTGCGGAACTCATTTTTCCTATGAAATTTTTATTAGCATTTTGAGAGTACTTTCATTGGTTTACGTTCTGCAAGCCAATAAAGGTCAATTTCATAGGAAAAATGAGTTCCGCAACGGACACAAGTGAAACCACTGGAATAACAGCTAAGTAACTATAGGAACTTTTGAAGAACACTAAATGCCCTACAATTTGTGATCAAAACCACGTAGATATCATGAAACGCAACTGAGTATTAGAAAGTTAAAAAAAAAGTAATTTAATTTACGTGTATTTTAAGTGGGAAAAAATCAAATTGAAATAGTAAGTACCTAGCATTGGAATTAAGAGCTCATATTTGGTGAGAATTTTTTTTTTTCGATGTAGATTAAGATTTTGCTTGAGCACTTAGAAAAAAAAAAATTTTTGCGGAAATGAATCACCCTAATACATATATATATATATATATATATATATATATATATATATATATATTAGGGTGCTTCGTTTCCGGCGAAAGTATTTTTTTTGTTGCTCATCAAGCAAAATAATGTTTTTCATTGGTTTACGTTCTGCAAGCCAATAAAGGTCAATTTAATACGAAAAATGACTTCCTCAGCGCTCATCAGTGAAACAGCCGGAATTACAGCTAAGATACTATGGGCACTTTTGAAGAATACCAAATGCCCTACAATTTGCGACCAAAACTGCGTCGATATCATAAAACACACCTGAGTATTAGAAAGTTAAAAAAAAAAGTAATTTAATTTACGTGTATTTTAAATGGGAAATCTTTGAAATCAAATGGAAAGTACTTAGTATTGGAATTAAGAGCTCAAACTTGGCAGGAATTTTTGTTTTAGCATAAAAAATAATATTTCGCTTGATGAGCAACAAAAAAAATACGTTCGCCGGAAACGAAGCACACAAAGGAATATATATATATATATTAGGGTGACCCAAAAAAACCAACTATTTTTTTTTTCGAGTTTCTTATGAAAGTTTGTTGGTTTATGATGTTTTAAGAAGCCTCTCCAAAAATCAGCTCGATAAAAAATTTTCAAGAGGTCTCTCACGAATTTTGAAAATATCAAAAATGATCGAAATTTGATTTTGTTATTTTGTAACGGGGTAAAATTTAATTTATCATCAAGGAAAATCGTGATTTTCCGCGGCTGGTCAGTTACCCGAGCCGTAACTCCCAATAAGTACCCGTTAGAGTTTTTCGACTTGTCGCCGGGTGCGCTAATTGAAGAAGCTCGGACTTCTGTCCCAAAATTAATTAAGTGGGGAGGCCATTTTCCGGAAGTTGCCGAAAATGGCCGAGCTGAAAATATATAACCACAGGACAGCAGAATAATGAGGAGAGTCGGTCGAGCCGACAAGCTGAACGGACATCCATCTGCCGTGAGCCCAATCCATGAGGCCGGAAGCCCAGTGAAGACCAAGGAACCAAATAGACGCCAAAGGTAACATCCGGTGAACAAGTGCAAAGTTAGTGTTAATATCGTAGTGCTGTGCGTAAATTAATTCTCGGCAGCTAGCCAGAATTATTAAATTAATTAACATCGAGAATAAAGTTATCAGAAGTATTGATAACTCAGCGTCTTCAATAGCATAAATTCTCGGCGGGTAGCCAGAATTTATTGTAAAGAAATTAAGTAAAATTTACCACGTGTTTGGTCGAATAATTCTCGGCAGCGAGGCCAGAATTTATTAATCATTAATTGTAAATTAAGTAGTCAAATTTCTTGGCAGGAGGCCAGAAATTATAATAGTTATTAAGTCATTGTTATATAAAATAAATTAATCAGTATTAATTAATAAGATAAAATTTACAAAAACTAAAAATCAAGTGTTATGAAAATCGGAGTAAAAGATTGAGATTTCAATAAATTAAAATTGAGTAATAAGTTGATGTCCGTAAATTGTTAAAAGAAATTGATATCTAGTGCGAAGAAGGAAGACACGAAACTGAGAGAGATAGGAATAGACGCGTGCAATGGAGAGAGATAGCGTCGGTCGCTTGAGTCAGTAAAATCTATCACTTGATGACAAAATTATTAATTAATGAGAATTTTTGTGAATCAAAATAAATTGATTAAATAAATTATGTGTGTGTGTGAGTTAAGTCCAGGGGACAGTAAAGTGATTAAATAAAATGTGTGTGTGTGTGAGATACAAAATAATTCCAGGGGAATTAAAATTTTAATTAAGATCCAGGGGATCTGGCAAGTTGCCATTTTTATTTAAAAGAATTGTAATAGTCCAGGGGACTAAATTTATTTATGATCCAGGGGATCAGGCCAGGGGCCAATTTCTTAATTAAGTCCAGGGGACAATTTCATTGAAGGATCCAGGGGATCAGGCCGGTGGCCAAAGTTATTGTAAGTCCAGGGGACTAAATAATTTTTCTTTTAAATAAATTTTATAATAATTCCAGGGGAATTCGTAGGTAGTCAGTGTAATAAAGTCCGGTGGACTCAATTGGTATATAAAATAATTATAGTGAAGTAAAAGCCCGGTGGGTGAAATTGTGATGTGATAAATAAAATTGTTAACTATTTTGAATAAATATTGTGTAATAAATTTAATTCCTCATCCTTCCTCACTCTTGTAGAATTCAACGACCCTGATTTCTCTAAATTTAACATCTCCGGTTCTGGAAGGCCGATTCTTATCTTCCAGTGGCGCCCTAATTAAGATCTATTAATTAAGGGGCCAAATTTAGCAAGGTTGAAAAAATACCCTGTTACAATTTCAAATTTTTTTCTTTATCGTGGCAGTAATAGTTTATATTTGTGAAATTATGACTACGCTGAAAATTTAAGCCCAAAATTCAAATATTTAAACCTCGCTCAAGACTTTTAAATCTTTTCGAGTACTGTCTTTTGAACGTTTTCGAGTAACCCTTGAATATTAATAATGAAGCTTCTCGATTTTTTCACCATTAATTTGCATCACAATGAATGAAGATATAATCCGAGAAATAGAAATAATAAGTTATTTAAATACTTTTTATTTTTTAATTCAATTAGTAGGTTTTTTTGCATATTCAAAACTTACCAAACTTTATTGTTGAAGACTGTCCTGTACAATGCGTGACAATAATTCATCCCGTCTTATGTTGCTTTTGTTTCAATGTACTTTTGCATTTTTGGCCATTTGAATTAATATTTTTGGAAATGAATGAAATGGTTATTTAAAATTTAGGGAAAAATAATAAAAGAATTTGAGTATAAATGTACACTAATACAAATGGAAATATGTGAAATTAGAAAATGATTAAATTGTACAACTGTACATGTGGCCAACTGAAAAAAAGAAAAACTTTATTTTTGAACATACCTCCGAAAGGAAATATGTTAAGTTGGTATAATGATAAAAAGTTTAAATAAATTAATGAACTTTTTTATTGCTGGAAATATGTAATTTAGGAAATTAATTTAATAGGTAATTTATAAAAATGGTTCATAAAAAAATTGTATAATTAAAAAAAAGAAAAATTTGCTTAATGAACAAATGTAATCTAAGAAATAAATATAAATGTAAAAAAGGATCGATGATTAATTGAACAAAAGTCTTTATGAATAAATGAACATATGAGTTTATGTAAAAATAAATTTATGGACAATCGAAAAAATGGAAATTTGAATTTTAGGAAAAGTACGAAAATGGCCATTCGTATAAATATCCATCTATAAAAATAAAATCTGTATTAATGGACATTTGAATAAATGGACTTATATATTAGTGGAATTAACTAAATGGACATTTATAAAAATGGACAAATAAGTTTTTAATATTTACTATGATAAAAACGATAATCAAATTTCCATCGTGGTCAGGAATTATTGAGTGTGTATTAAACAGAAAGTATGTCGGAGGAACTGGGAGCTCGACTACCAAGACATCTTCTCCGAAGGTTCTTGAGGAAAACGATGAAATTAAAAATAGTTTATTTAATATCAGGCAGAGAGGTGTCAGAGCAACTGGAAACCCAACTACCAAGACATCTTCTCCGAAGGTTCCTGAGGAAAACGATAGAATTTAAAATAGTTTATTAAATATTAGGCAGAGAGGTGTCAGGGCAACTGGAAACCCAACTACCAAGACATCTTCTCCAAAGGTTCTTGAGGAAAACGATAAAATTTAAAATAGTCTATTAAATATCAGGCAGAGAGGTGTCAGCGCAACTGGAAACTCAACTACCAAGACATCTTCTCCAAAGGTTCTTGAGGAAAACGATAAAATTTAAAATAGTTTATTAAATATCAGGCAGAGAGGTGTCAGGGGAACTGGAAACCTAACTACCAAGACATCTTCTCCGAAGGTTCTTGAGGAAAACGATAAAAGTTAAAATAGTTTATTAAATATCAGTCAGAGAGGTGTCAGGGGAACTAGAAACCCAACTACCAAGACATCTTCAGAAGGTTCTTGAGGAAAATGATAAAGTTGACAATGATATACATCATTGTATCGTATATCATTGTCACTTTCATGTAGCCTTGTAAGCCATTCGTGAATGAGAAAAGGGATTTGAAAAGATTTAAAACCCTCTCCGTGTAATATTTCATCAATTACTTTATATCCTAACACTTTTTTCCAAAACATTCAGAGAAAATGACGGTACTTGGATTTCCAGTTGCTCTGACACCTCTCTGCCTGATATTTAATAAACTATTTCAACTTTTATCGTTTTCCTCAAGAACCTTCGGAGAAGATGTCTTGGTAGTTGGGTTTCCAGTTGCCCTGACACCTCTCTGCCTAATATTTAATAAACTATTTTAAATTCTATCGTTTTCCTCAGGAACCTTCGGAGAAGATGTCTTGGTAGTTGGGTTTCCAGTTGCCCTGACACCTCTCTGCCTGATATTTAATAAACTTTTTTAAATTCTATCGTTTTCCTCAGGAACCTTCGGAGAAGATGTCTTGGTAGTTGGGTTTCCAGTTCCCCTGCCACCTCTCTACCTGATATTTAATAAACTTTTTTAAATTCTATCGTTTTCCTCAGGAACCTTCGGAGAAGATGTCTTGGTAGTTGGGTTTCCAGTTGCTCTGACACCTCTCTGCCTGATATTAAATAAACTATTTTTAATTTCATCGTTTTCCTCAAGAACCTTCGGAGAAGATGTCTTGGTAGTCGAGCTCCCAGTTCCTCCGACATACCCTGTTGAAAACATCCTATAAAAACCAATAGATAACAATAGGAATTGTATGAGTTTCTATATGGTCTATTTGGAAAGGAAAAATTCCAAATACAAGAGAGTATGGAATCAGTTAGATTGTATGAGTATATACAGTTCCGTCATAAGTTGATATCAGAACCTATGGGATTTTATGATTTCTTTACAAAAGTATGGATTCGATTTGGATTTAACGTGTCATCACTTATTGGATTCTATCATGAAATGGCTTCTATTGATGATAACTATCTGCACTTCCTCTGACAGAAAATAAAAATTTTTTATCTGTGATGCCTCACGCAGAAAAAGCTCTGTTTTCTATTTGTAGTTGCCTATTGAAAATTTATAAGTGTTTGCAAGTAAAGACATTTCTATGAACCTATGAGGAAATTCTTATAAGATTTGTATGCATGTGTAAGATTTTATGAGGAACGTTAAAACTACTATTATAAGCAAGATTATGGAATATTTTTGGAATTGCTGTGTCAAAAGCACATTACAGGACCACAGGATCCATCCTAACACTTTTACTGTATGAGAATCAATTAGCAGTGTCACATAGAATATACAGTATGATAGTTATGAGAATATAAAAGATTCTATCTGGAATAAGCACCTGTACTGCATCTGACTTTATAAGCGGTTTCTCTTAGGATAAATAAAGTTTTTTATATGGATAACCACATATAGACATGCATTAAGTTTTTGTATGAGAATCTAAGTAAAATAAAAAAATGGATAAATGTATAAATTATGGTACGAACTGATTCCTATTAGGAAATCCACAAGTGAAATAAAATCTACAATAAAATATTAGACTTTAAACGGCGTATCAAAATAAGAATAACGATAATTTTATAAGTATATATGAGTAAGTACTGACAAGTCAGTTTATGTGGAACCTGTGAATATATCAGAATATGCAGATAAAACTATTACTTTGTGGTAATGGTTTCTGTCGGGAAATCCACCAAGTTGATAGAATAAAATCATGGGACTATATTTGGAGTATCCAAATAAGCATAAAGTTTATCTTATAGTTATTTGTTTGTAAGTACTGATTAGTCAGATTATATGGTACCTGTAATTTAATCGGAACATCCGTACAAATTATTACTGTACAGTAATGGTTTATATTGGGATATCCATCCAGGTCTTATTGTATAATCAGGGGACTTTGATCGGAATATCCAATAAAGTATGAGTTATCTTAATAGGGATAAATTTGTAAGTACTGATTGGCTAAATAAAATAGAAACTATAAATATATCGAAATATCTTGATTATTACTTTGTAACTAATTCCTATCGGAGTATCCACTAAAGTGATGCAATAAAATCATAAAACTATGTATGGAATATTCTATTACGAATGAAAATAATCTTTTAATTCATTTATAGGAATTTAGTTTCAGAAATCTATAACTGCACGTGAATAAAAGTTAAGTTTCCATCAAGATTTTTAAAGACAGGCCTAAAATAAATAAATAAATGCATGTTACAGAAAATATTTACGTAAGTTTTTACTTTTTTTCAAAGGTTCAAGTGGAATTACAGTGACGACAACTGTTTATTTATTAATCTTGTTTTTAATTTATTAATCTATTTACTAAATGAATTTTATTTGTTAAGTCCAGTTTGTATTCTATTTGGATATATGCGTCGTTCCGTATTTAAAAAGCGGAAGATTTAAGCTGGAACACGAGACATGAATAGAAATTAAGTTTCTACGGGCAATTCTGATACCAGAAAAAAATATATAAATAAATGAATGTAACATAATATACTTACTTGATAAAATAGGATTTATTGGTGCAAAAAATTTTTACTTGCCTCAAGAAATATTTCGTATTATGAATTGAAGATCAAAAGTTTCTTCTAGCAAGAATAAATTTTTTTAGTGGAAGAAAAAATATTTAGCGCCAAGAAATTCTTTTTTTCTGTGTACGTATGTTTCTACTTTCTTTTTTCAACGGTTTAAGTAAAAATATAGTGTCGAGAACTTTTTATTTAATAATCTTGTGCTAAATGTATTCTATCCGTCAAGTCCAGTTTGTATGCTACTCGGATATATGTGTCATTGCGTATAGAAAAAGCAGAAGATTTAAGCTGGAACGCCAGGCTTGAATAGTAATTCAAGACTGAAATAAAAAAAGGAACAAATACGATTAATATCTTATATTTAAGTATATCTATTAGGCTATCTTAATAAAATCGACTATTTTTTTTTTTTTTAAGTACTCTGAAAAAAATTTTTCGATCGTAAAGCACACTCTGATGCTTCGTATCATGAGTCGTGCAATATTGTTCAGGATATCGAAATCTTGACCCTGTTATAGCGGCAGCTCTTAGTTTTAATGTTAAGGGGTGCCTCATCGCGATTTTTTATTTCCCATTTGTTTAACATGGGAAAAATTTTTTTTTAAAGTTTGAAATTTTATCACTCATCAGCAAATCGAAATATCGGAAAAATCGGAAATTTTTATTGGAAATTAAACGCTCTACAAAAAAGGTCTCTTATTATTTTTCGATAAATTTAATTTTTCAAAAGTTATTCTAGGTCAAAGTTTAATTTACAGTAAATGTTACCACTATTCGACTTTTTCGGCGAAACTATCGGACTTATCGAAAAATGTTGTCAGCCCTTTTTTGTAGACAATTTTATTCCTTACAAATTATCTTTGATAAAGTTTTTTGAAATTCTGCATTATTTTCTAGTTATTTTCATTTTAATATCAAGATCTTGAAATCGATCCAAACACTATTTTTTTTTAAGATCTTGACATCTTAAAAAAGTTAAATTAGAAAAATTAAATTTTTTGAAAAATGATAATTGGCCTTTTTTGTAGAGCGTTCAATTTCCAATAAAAATATTTATTGATTTATCCGATACTTAAATTTGCTAGTGCGTGATAAAATTGTGTACAGAAGACTTTTTAAAACAAAAAAAAGCCGATTTTTTTTAAAAGCCTAATACCGATCGTTTCTTTTTTTTTGTATTTTTTTTTCAAACATCATAATACACTTATTATAAATTGTCGAAATCTCCTGGAAGTTCCATACGAATTCCAACATATTCCTAACATGTTTGCATAATCAGTAAAATTGTAATTCCGAATTAATACCGACAAATACCTAGATGTCTTGTTCTGCATAGAAGTTCTTTGTGACGCGAGTTCTCAGAAGTCGAGCGTCAAGATTCCAAAAGTGTTGAGGAGGGGATAACAACAACGAGTAGTTGAGTGGCCGGCTAACATTCGGGTTTTGTTTACACTCAACCTTTCGTTAGTTATTCATAGGAAGTCAAAGCGAGCAGTTCGTTACATTTATTTTGCTACTGTGTTAGAATTTCTAAATTGACGCTATTGTTCAAATTATATCAGTGCCTGTAAGTACAACTCGTTTCTCTATAGATATTATAGCAACATTATTTTTTTTTCTTGATTAATTTATTGCCGGGCTTGCACTTCACGAACAATTGCATTTATTCTATTTTAAAATAAATTTGGTTTTGTGTGATGAACATGTAAGTGATAATTATAAAAAAAAAATTATTTATTTCATTAAAAAATATGTCAACTTATTTTGAATAGTTTATTAATAAGTGATTGAGATTTCATATAGTCATTAAATATATTATTTCGTATTATTCTTAGTTATTTTTCTACTAAATTTATTGAATTTTTCAATTACTTTGTTGGACTCATGAACGATTACATTTTGCACTTGTGATAAAGAAGACATTAGTGTCATATTAAATTTTTTCTATGAAATTACCGTAATTTTCAGTAGTATACTTTTGTGCAAATTAATGTGTCAAATCCTACAAAATTTTATTTGGCGTCATAATTTTTTCAAATTACTTCCAATGACATTCAAAAAATTTTTAAAGCTAAATTTGATGTTTTAAGTTTGGTTTTCTGATTCATTAATCAAGTTTGGACCCTATTGGATTTTGTTCGTATGGTAAATACATCCGATAAAATCTTACAAATTCCCACTCGAGCCTATGAAATTTTAAAAAGTTTATTTTAGATTTAGCCATGTTTAAAGGCATTTTTTTTTGTTTTCACATCACAGATTATATAATTACTTGAATTTTTACTTTCATCATACTACAAGACAAAAGTTGATGAAAAGTCATTCAAAAATCATAATCAGCGCAGAGACGATTCTTTTTTTATGATCCTATGGGTTTCTGTTTGCTTCAATAGCTCTATCCAAAAATTCCCATAGAATCCACTCAAATGCGACAAAAACCGCATAGAATCCTATAGACTGTATTGGTTTCTATGCGATTTTTGTCGCATTTGATTGGATTCTATGGGAATTTTTGGATAGGGTAGCTAATCCACAAAATCCAAAGCAAATTGATTACGGTTGATTTCTTATGGTCTATTCTAATGAAAGAAAACAAATAAATAAATAATTACATTTAAAAAAATATATTTACATGTATTTTTCAAAAGCCTAATTCGAAATACAGGGCATAAATTATGTCCTTGATAACAATTAGGATCTATAGGATTCTATTTGTATAGTCCAGGATGCTTTCTATCTGGATTTATCTGTGGATGCTCATCGAGTCAATCAAATATTTGAATCGGATTATCGTACGGTACGATAATCTGATTCGTACCTTTATAATTGTTGCGTTAAAACAGGTTATGTAGAATGTAAAACAAGAGCTACGTAAATATATATTAGGGTGTTGAAAAACAAAAAATTTTTTTTTTCATTTGGAAACAGATTTAAAATTTTCCTTTAGATATAAAAATACGTGAGTGAAAATTAGAGCTCTTAATAATAACATTAAGAGGTTCCGGATCGCACTTTTCTATTTTCCATCGGAATACCGTGGAAAAGTTTTTTTTTGCGTCTTCTGATTTCTGTAGCTAGTTAATTGTGCGTCGTAGGAAAAATCTGCAGGCATATTTTTTTACAAGAAATTTTGTGCTCTACAAAAAAGGCTCTTATCATTTTTTTATAAATCCATTTGTACAAAAGTTTATTGAGCTTGAAGTCATATTTATTGTGAATTTTGAGATATTTTTACTTTTCCGGTGAAACTATTAGGCTTATCACAAAATGTCATTGAATCATTTTTGTAGACAATTTTATTCCTCACAAATTATTTCTGATAAAATTTTTCGAAATTCCTCATTGTTTTCTAGTTATTTTGATTTTAGTATCAAATATAATTTGCAAGGAGTAAAATTACCTAAAAAAAAAGATGCAATGACATTTTGTGCTAAGTCTGATAGTTTCGGAAAAGTAAAAAATCTCAAAATTTACTATAAATTTGATTTAAAACTCAAATAACTTTTGAATAGATGGATTTACCAAAAAATGATACAAGATTTTTTTGGAGAGCCTTCAATTTTTTACGAAAATATGTCTGCAGATTTTTCCTACGATGCCTCGTTAAACAGTTACAAAAATCAGAAGACGCGAAAAATTTTTTTCCAGGTTATTTCTATATGGAAAATAGAAAAGTGCGATGCGGAACCTCTTATTGTTAATATTAAAAGAGTTCTCTTTTTCACCGGCGTATTTTTATATATGAATAAAACTTTTGAATCTGTTCCTGAATAGAAAAAAAATTTTTTTTTGCACACCCTAATAAGGACATACATTAGACTGATTAAAAAAACAATCGACAATTTTTCTTTTCAAAAATTACACGGAAAATATTGTTTGAGACGACGAAACGAAAATACTCTTAACGTTTCTGCTCTTAATATTAATATTAACAACCGCCTCGTCGCAATTTTCAATTTCCCATTTAAACAATACGGGAATAATTTTTTTTATAGTTTGAATTTTTATCACTCAGCAAGGAATCAGTGTAGCGGAAAAATTAATGAATGCTTTTGTTGAAAATTAAACGTTCTACAAAAAAGATCTCTTATCATTTTTCGATAAATTTCATTTTTCAAAAGTTATTTGAGGTCAAAGTTGCATTTTAAATAAATTATAGTATTATTTGACTTTTCCGGTGAAACTATCAGACTTATCTTGAATTGTTATAGGACTTTTTTTATTGATCATTTAATTTCTTACAAATTATCTCCCAAGAAGTTTCCGAAATTTCTGAAAGTTCTTTACTTATTTGGGTTTAACAGTAAGAATACGATTTCTTGGGACGAATGAACATTTAAATGTAAATAGCTAAAGGGCTTTTAAAATTTCGGTAACTTGATAAGAGATAATTTGTAGGAAACAAAATGGTCTACAAAAAAAGTGCTATGACGTTTTAGGATAACTTTGATCGTTTTGCTGTAAAAGTAAAAAATACTAAAATTTACCATGAATCCAACTTTGACCTCGAATAACTTTTGGAAAATTAAATTTATCGAAAAATAATTAGAGACTTTTTTTGTAGAGCCTTCGATTTCCAACAAAAGCGTCTATTGATTTTTCCGATACTTTGATTCGCTCTAATGAATGATACAGTTCCGAACTTTAATAAAAAATTTTTCCACGTTATTGAAATGGAAAATCGAAAATTGCGACAAGACAGTTGTTAATATTAATATTATTCCATTCAATGTAAGAAAAAAATATTACATGAAATTAATACAAGAATTGATTTTTGCTATTTTTATAGATGCCCGGTATTGAAATTTTTAGTTGCGCGGTACGGCAGCATCACTGACAATATCAATTTTTAATTACCTGCTTTCTGTTAGTGTAATAATGCAATTTAAGTCCACTTCTCTAGTAGTAATTTTAAACAAGATCTGCTATACAGTATCAATAGAGTATTTCGCTTGTCTTGTTGATAATTTTTCCTAAAGATGATTGGGATTGCTATATAAGAGACAATAAATTGTTCATCAATGTTCTTTTAAACAAAGTTAAAATTGCCTGTCTATTCAACTCTATTGTTTATTATATCTGATTCTTCTTTTTTGTTTGTAACTCTACTCAATCCTAAATTTTTTCAGTAATCAATATTGATTTCATCAATTCCATGTTTGCTTATATCAAACTCGTTTCGCCGGATAAAAATTTTGATACGGTCGAGACGTCACGTATCCCAAAATACCGTGTACCGATTGATAAAAAGAAGCATTATAAGGTGGCTTATGGGGATACATTCAAAAAAGCTCTTATTATTTATGTTGAGGGTAAGTTATATTTTGTTTAATATTTTTCTTTTATTTTTATTTTTAAACATATGCGTTTAATACATTCCATTTCAATATTTAAATCGTAATTTTTGTGTACTATTCTGTGAATTAATATTATTTTTTTTATTCAAATACAATTACATTTCATGTTTATATCTTTAATTGTATAGAGACTTTAGAAGCCCTCAACAAAAGAATCTCCGCAGAAAGGCCAAAGATCCCGCCAGCTTATTTACAAAACTCCTGTACGGAAGATAGTGATTTTGACCTCAAGGAAAAAAAAAAGAATATTGAGTCAACGGACATTAAAAGTATTCTTGAACAAAAACTTTCCTTGAAAAATAAAGAAATAGTGGTAAGTTTGAATACAATTCATATTGTTGATTAGTAAGATTCATGTTATAACTTATTTTTTTATATAATGTTTTGATAAATGAAGGTCTCTAATATTACAATATATGAAAGTATGAAAAATTATGTGACTCAATTGAATACACCCAATAACTGATAATTATTTTAAGTCCCTTGGAAAAAATCACTATGCCATCATAAGTGAAGTAACCTTATTTTCCTTTCTTGAATTAAATCTTTGACGTCAGAAAATAAAATAGAAAATTCATAAGAAAAGTAACATAAATTCATTTATTTGAGTATATAAACTACAAAACAAAGAAAAATTACGGTTTTCCGTTAGTATTGTCAAGTTTTTTTAATATTTCAATTCAATGCATTACTAAAATTTTTAATCTTGACCAATTAATTTTTGTTTGTTATGAATCAACTAAGTACAGGCAGTTTTTAATGTCTTAAGTAGTTTAATCCATTATACTGGTCCTTGTACTTATTGCTCGTAAATCAAATTGAGTTTATTCGGAATGAATCGGTTTCAATCGGAAAATAATATTTTTATTTCGTTCTTATTTTTCGATTGGAACCAATTCATTCCGATAAACATTTTAAATGGGGTTCAATTGGTTTCAATCGGAAAATAATATATTTTTTGGAAATTGCCGATTCATTACAATTGGATTCAATCGGAAATTCACGAGCAAATCCCATTGAAGTGAATCTGATTTCTCAATCAGGGAACTTACGCTATCTAATCAATTATCAATGAATTACGCATTTTGGATAGAAAATACGAAATCCAAAATTAAGTTAGAATTTATGGTGCTGGAATGCTTAAATACATCTTTATATTACCATAATCAAGGTTTCATTTTTATTGTTGTAGCTTTGATGGTGTTCACAGTTTTTTTCTCTTTATTGAGCTTATATTGTGCATAAACTATTAAAAATAAATTCTGTGAAATTACATTTAATAGCCTAAGAAAGAAAATGGCACAAAAATTTGCACACATATTTTGTCCCAATAAATTTGCTCTATCCTTAATACCGAAAAATCTTACATAAACGTTTTAAATCATACTGCCCAGAAGTACCTTTCCTTCAAAATTTTGTGAACATAATGTGATTATCCAAAATACTCCTCAACTTTTTTGAGAATATGCAATAAATGTTTGGAAGTACGTAAAATAATATTATTTGTAAGTTAGCTCAATGATGTAGTCACAATTATTGTCCTCAAATCGGTATATTTTTGACTGTTGATATCGGTTATTTTCCTTTACTGAATTGAAAAAAAAAAATAGTTTTGAATTACAAATCTTATGAAACTATCCTGATTAATTTCAAGATGATGCCCAAGTATCGTGCCATGTCGTGTGTGTGTGTATGCAAGTGCGCGCGTGTGTACACGCGCATTTATAACATAACTCAACGAGTAAGTAATTATAATACAACCAATACGTCGACACATGATGAACATCGCAATTTGAACGGTGGAATCATTTATAATTAATTCATTTTATAACTGTAAAAAATTACATATAGTATTTTAGATTCTGAAATGTTTTTAATTAATTATTGAAAAAATATCTATCAAAAGACATAGTTTTGCTATATTCAATTAAATTTGTGTCTTTAGGGAAGCTTGGTTAAGTTTTTACTCATCCATACAATGTACTTAAAATTATAATGACAAAAGTACGTATGCCATACGCGCTAAACTATACAATATGCTTATGAACAAGCTGTTTTGTGATTTTGTTAAATATGATATGCATATTTAGGTCAGCATAGCTGACAAGATATTATGAGGGAAAAAAATTTCTCGATAGTTTTTTTGACTAACTGGCTAAACCATGATGCCTTTCCTCCACTAGACATGAAATTTTTAGAATTTTAGGGAAAAATTTACTTTTCTAGCTTCTCACAATCATTAGCTTACGGAATATTGCTAATTTCAATTCTTAAGAGATCCCTTTCAATGTAGTAATACTCATGTCAGAATTCTTTTTTTTTTTTTTTTTTTTTTTCCAAATAATTTCAAAGATTTTAAACTTCATCAATTTCATTTTCATCAATAATTCAAATAATCAACGAGAATTCTTGAATTTACCGGGAAAAAATAATTTTAATATTAGTAATTTTTTCCTGAAAGATTCGTATTAAAATAAAATCAATAATATTTAGTATGCTAACGGGTCTGAGAAGCTAAGAATAGTATATTACACACCTAGGGAAGTAAAGTAAGAAATGTCTCAGATCACATGTAATTGTTGGCCGAGGCGAATCTTTCCATTTGGAAAAAAAAATCGTGTGGTGTCGTGGGACACCAGATAGGAACGAAGTTCCTTATTATAAAAATATTAACTTCAAGTTCTATTCGAAGTATAAAGAAAATAATTACTGGGGTATACATTTTTATTATGATTTTTTTCTCGATAGGTGTGTATGCTGTAAAGAATAAGCTACACAATAGACTGGGCCAAAAAAAAATCGATTATTTTTTTTTTTTTTCGATACTGTAAAAATATTATTCCTGATGACCAAAAAAAATTATTGTGCAAGTTTGAGTCCTTAATATTGATATTAAGAGGTGTATCGTTACGACTATTTTTATGACAGAAATTTCATGTATTACCTCAAACTCGTAAATCATCTATCTGAAAAATTTGAGCAATGTATAGTCTTAAAGAAATTGAATTCCCTACAAAAAATCTCAATTAGGAAATTGCCGTAAAACGAGCCGTTTTCTCGTAACCGTTCCTTAAACGTTGATTTGTTTTTTTAATTCTTTAATTCTATTTTGGATTTTTGTAACTACTAGAAATATTAAAATTTTTTTTACGCAAGATTTATATTCTTGAAGAAAATTTAATCCTCTACAAAAAAGGTATTCTAACATTTTTTGCTAAATTCACTCCTTCGAAAGTTATTCAAGGTTGAAGTTGAGTCAAAACGAGGTCAATAACCTGAATAACGTTCGAAGGAGTGAATTTAGCAAAAAATGTTAGAATACCTTTTTTGTAGAGGATTAAATTTTCTTCAAGAATATAAATCTTGCGTAAAAAAAATTTTAATATTTCTAGTAGTTACAAAAATCCGAAATAGAATTAAAGAATTAAAAAAACAAATCAATGTTTAAGGAACGGTTACGAGAAAACGGCTCGTTTTACGGCAATTTCCTAATAGAGATTTTTTGTAGGGAATTCAATTTCTTTAAGACTATACATTGCTCAAATTTTTCGGATAGATGATTTACGAGTTTTGGGTAAAAAATTAAATTTCGGTTAAAAAAACTAATAGTCGTAACGATACACCTCTTAATATCAATAATAAGGGCTCAAACTTGCACAGTAATTTTTTTTAGTCATCAGGAATAATATTTTCACAGTATTGAAAAAAAAAAATATAGTCGATTTTTTTGGCCCAGTCTAATACATTCCTATACATAGTGTATAGCCAGAGTTGCAAATAGCGCATTAAATTTATAATTGCATTAGTGTTTCAATTAAATTTTTTTTTATATTTCATAATCCAATAACAAAAAATTAAAAATGATTTTGGACTTTTCTAATTGAATATCTTTGAATTGAAAATAATTTTTTAATTTGTAATCCAACAATTTTCGATTAAAAATTGAATTTCAAATTTTCAGTTCGTAAAGTATCGTTGAAATGTAATGGCTTAATTTTTAAATCTACGTTTTCAAATAAAACATTAAATAAAAAATTTCAATTCGGAAAACCAGATTAAAAAATTCCTTTCTAATCTCTAATTCCATATCTAATAATTGAAAAGTCAATCAAAAATTTTAATTAGCCATAGCTAAAGGGGATTAGAAAATTACATTCTGTTTCTAAATTTTCTATTTTCGAATAAAAAAATTACATAAAATATTTTTAATTCTGAACATTGGATTGGTGTAGGTTTAATTTTAAATTCTCCGCTTACGCTGAAAATTATTTAAAAAATTTAATACTCAAATGTCTTAACTATGCATGATCTTCTTAATTCAAATTCTATTAAATCTGACGATCAACAAGTTTAGATAGACTAAATAGCTAACTAGATCAGTAAGTTTAAAAATATTTAAACTTGAAAATCAAGTAAAACAGTATTCTTTCCTGTTATAAGTGCTGTCAAATTTTTTGTCTTGATTACTTATTTGATTGCGTACCGAATCTGAATTGAAAAGTAATTTCTAATTTTTGATCCCATGTGTTTGAATTAATAAGTAATTTTTTAATTTTTAATCCCACGTATCTGAATTAGAATTAATTTTTGAAATTTTAGACCCACGTGTCAATTTAAAAACTACTTTTTTAAATTTCAATTTCACTTCTCTTATTAAAAATTGGTCTTTCGATTCTTAATCCCACGTGTTTATATTTAAATTAATTTTTCGATTTTTCAATTCAAGTTGTTGAATTAAAAATTAACTTTGTAATTTTAATCGATATAATTTCAATTACGGATTGAAAATTCAATTTTTGATTGCAAATATTCTCATTAAAAGTTCGCAACCCTGTGTATAGCCTCCCTGCGTTTATCGTAGTAGTAATGATCAGATGGTTCCACTTTTGACCACCAGATGGTGTAATTATCGAATTATATAATAATAATAGCAAACGGCAATAATAATAACAGTCATCCCATAGACTATACATTAGACAGTGTATAGCCACCATACATAGACTATACATAAAAAGGTTACGATTTTTCATCGCGTTACGGACGTTTTTTGCCGGCTAGGGTACCCCTTCGCAACGCGCCATAAGGAACTTCGTTCCAAAAATTTTTTTTTTCACAGCCCCTTCAAAATATTGTTCTAAGCATAAAAAAAAAAATTGCCTGAACGTTTATATTCAGCTCTTAATTTTAAATACTTTACATTTGATTTTGAAGTTTTGTCATTTAAAATACAACGGAAAGTGAGGATTTTCTTTTTAATTCTCTTCACGGAGAAAATTTTATAATTCTATTTCCAGTACTAAATTTTTACTGATTTATCAGAAATTATAACTTTTATTATCTTACATTCTTATAACTATTATCAATATCGTATTTCTTAACAACCTGATGGCAACTACTACCATCAGGTTATAATAAGTTAACACAATAAAAATTTTAATTTTGGATTATCATAAATAATTGTAGATTTTACCATATAGTTGGTAAATACTACAATTCAGATCGGGTCTCTGTTTGCGCCATTTTGTAGGTAATTTTATACTCTCCAAAAGTCTCCATAGTGATTTTACTGAAATTCTAATTGTTTTTTCTGGATTGATTCTGAAAATACTTTTTTAAATAATAATTTAGGGTTTTAGCTGATATATTGACTAACTAACGGTATTGACAGTAAAAATGCAATAACTCTATAAGGGAATTGGATTCTCTACAAAAAAAGGTCCTTTTAGTTAAGTGGCTTCGTTCACGTGATATAGAAAATTTATTAATTTTGTAAATAAAGTATCTGTAAAAAATTTTTCCAAAGCTTATCAAATTTAATCCTTCGTATTTTTATTAATGGGTTAAATTAATAAAAAGAAGATTATTTACTTATTCAAAATTAAATTTAAAAAGCATTTGATCTAATTTAAAAAAAAAAATCGGTCTGTCGGTTGACCCTGCGGGCCAGCCCCAAAACTTCCCGCGTATGTCGAGCTTCTTGAGCTCGAAAAATTGTTGTAGGTACATTTTCGAGCTCTTCGAGCTCGAAAATACTCTTGTATGCTTTTGTTTTAAAAAAATAACGTTTTTTACAATTTTTTCTACAACGATATCTCTCAAACGAATAAACCGATTGAGACGTTTAAAGTGGCAATCGACGCGTTTCATTGAGTTCTATAACTGATCAAATTTTGAAATTGATTCATCGAGTCGTTTTTGAGAAATTTTCAAAATACTAAAATAATTTTTTTTTTTTAATTCTTTCAACAACGGTTTCTCTTGAAAGAATTAACCGATTTTGATGTTTGAGGTGGCATTCGACGCGGCTTATGAATCTCCAGAGCCCAGTCCATTTTAAAATTAATCCATCGAGCTCGTAAAAAGTTATCCAAAAAAAACATTTTTGAAAAAAGTTTATTTTTGGAATATCTCCGAACGAGCCCTACCGATCAAGCTCAATTTTTTTTCAGCTTCAAGATATTAAAAAACTGCGTCGAATGACACCTCGACGATCAAAATCGGATGATCCGTTCAAAAGTTATAGATATTTACATACGTACGTACGTACATACATACATACATACACTCGGACATCATCGTGAAATTAGTCAGAACATCTTTCTAGGACCTCAAAACGTCGACATCTGTTGGAATTTCGATTTTCACAAATCGGACTGAAACCAATAACTTCCCGAATTTTTGAAAATTTGCAATTTTCTTAGCGGGAAGTTAAAAAAAACATTAAATTTACAAAATTAATAAAATCCCTATATCACGTAAACGAAGAACTTGATGCACTTAACTATAATAGGAACTTTTATATATAGAGGTAAAATCAAATGTAAAGTAGTCAAAAGTACAATTAAGAGCTGAAACTTTCAGGGAATTTTTTTTAATGTCTACAGCAATATTTTGGAGTGGGAGTGAAAAAAAATAGCCGTTACAAACGGACTATCCTATTAACGTATTCAACAAATTTTTCTTGACTTCGAATTTCGAGTAACCATTTCGTGTCTCGCATATGGGTGAATATTTATAGAATGCTATTATTCTCTGCCTCTTTGATTTCAGTATAGCTTGTAGTTGTGTATGATTTTTAGAAAAATTAAAAATTATACCCAAAACATGAGATCATTTAGTTATAATTTGGTGTATGAATTCTGTATAAACGAATTCGTTCGAATATGAATGTAAATTATTTGAAGTTATTTTTCTTTTAGTGTGAATAGATAATTCATGCTATTTTTTAAAAAAATTAGTTGTTGTTCGCGTCACTATTCATATAATCAATATATCTGAGTTAAATAAAAACGAATGAGATGAAACACGAAAATGAAATTAAATTTTTTATCATTTTACGAGCTAAAAAAAAAAAGATGACACGTAAGCAAGTCATACCGAAATATACACTAAAGCCTTCTTTGAAACACATTAAATCACAAAAGACACGTCTTTTTATTTAATAGTATAGATATATATCGGATTGGTGTTACAATTCGCAGTAGATCACAATTAAATTTTGTATACTTGCTCTGTTAGCGGATGTCTTGAGAAAGTTCGAACAACTATTAAAATATTTTTTAACAACGATTACTAAAAATTTGTAGATCAAATATACTATATATAAAGATAAAATTTAAGAACTCATCACTTTTATTTTATCATAAATAGAATTTTAATATTTTACTACATAGGACATCACCTTACAACGTCTGATAATTTTAATTTCTTTATGTTATGATTATGAGGTTCCTTGACTGGTAAACTAAGTCCTTGAAAAACCGTTCCA
The DNA here is from genome assembly GCA_030273425.1 of Microplitis manilae. Taxonomy (NCBI): domain Eukaryota; kingdom Metazoa; phylum Arthropoda; class Insecta; order Hymenoptera; family Braconidae; genus Microplitis; species Microplitis manilae. The sequence goes on from CP092724.1 coordinate 9,022,718, forward strand.
AATTTTTTGATACTATTTTGTTCTTAACATCTAGAACGTATTTTTAAACGATTTTGACTTCAAAATATTATCTTTGCAAATTATATTCAGAGGAGCAATTTTCCAACACGTACCTATCCTAGAGTTTTATTTATAATTTATTTTAATCTGGCAAATTAATTGTTATGAAAAATATGTAAAAGTCTTATATTCTTTTAGTCGTTTATTAACTGGCTACTTGTAAATCCATTAGTTTCTATGATTGATTCTTTTTTTTTTTCATGAAGGCATAATGGCACCCGATAAAAAACAAAGGATAAATAAAAAATATTTATTACCTTCTTGCAACCCTTCACAAGTATCAAGAAAAACGAGGCATCGATGGAATCTCACTTCTCAGCAGGCATTAAAAAATTCTTTCAATGTGGAAAAAAATAAAGACCTCACTACTTCTTTAGTGGATCAAAAAAATAGTAACTCTGGCTTTCATAACAGCTTTGAAAAAAATTGTCCAAATAATGATATGCCTGAAAATTCACATTCAAATACCAATCACTGTCAGTCGTCAATGTCTTCCAGTCAACTTAGTTTTAATTTCAAGGAGCTAGGCTATACTGATGAAGATGAACAATTTATATCTAACAAAATGAATGATTCTGAGAATATATTTCATGAAAATTTCTATAGTTCTTCGGATAATGATTATTGTAGTTCACATGATTATAACAGCAATGAATCGTCTGATAGTGATTTTGATAGTTCGTCTACTGATGATACAATTTACATGTCTAATAGTAACTGCAATACTCAATCTAATAATGATTCAAATAATCTATCTACTACTCATGCTAAAAAGTTTAATACCGATCATATACAAGGCAGTGCGATGATGTTTCCCCAAGCACAACTTACAATATCAGACGTTTTGCTTATGATTACAGTATTTTCAGTAAAAAAAAATTTAACTAGACAAGATGAGGATGATTTAATAGATCTTATTAAAGTGTTGGCTGGTCCAGAGTTCGTATCGTGGAATGCATCATATCACGCACGAGCGAAAACATATAATCCCCCAAGATCCAAAATTAATACTCATTTTTATTGTGAAGTTTGCAATGTGATATTAAAAACACACAACAACAGCCAAAAAATGAAAGAAGTATCGGTTAAATGTAAAGATTGTGAAATTAAATACAAATTAACATCTGAAAGCTCCAACCAATTTCTGATCGTTGATTTGGATTATCAGCTGGAAGTTCTTTTAAACGAGAAAAATATTCAAGAAGACTTATTGGAAACATTAAATAATTACAGTAAAAGATCCAACGATGGTATAATTCATGATATTTATGATTCTCAACTATATAAAAACCTACAACTTCATTGTCCACAAACATTGACGTATAATGTTAATACTGACGGTGCACCACCATTTAAAAGTTCTAATTGCAGTTTCTGGCCCATACAATTGTATGTAAATGAACTTTCACCACAAATCAGAACGAAAAATATGATACTTGGTGGAATGTTTTTAACATCGAAAGAACCAAGTCCGGAACTAATGAAAATTTATTTGTCCAAGTTTATTGATAATGCTGAGCAACTCATGACACATGGATTGAATATCACACTGGATGTTTCAAAGGTGCAAAGAAATTTCAAATTTCATTGCCTTTTAATATGCGTGGATTCTGTTGCCAGACCTGTTGTACAACACCGTTATCAATATAGTGGATATTATGGTTGTAGTTGGTGTTACGCTTATGGAGAATACTACAGCTCCGCCATGCGATATCCCATTACTGTAAATGATCCACCTTTAAGAACCAATGAAAGCCATATCGAGGACGTTAATAAAGTAGAATTACTGAATAAACCTATCAATGGTGTAAAAGGACGTTCAGAATTACTACGAATCAAACAATTTGATTGTGTATGGGGTCTTCCTGTCGATTATATGCATGGTGTTTTGTTAGGTGTCACAAGACAATTATGGTCTATATGGACTACAGCAGGTACTCCATATTATTTAACTCTGCCTCATCGTAAAGAAATTAATGAACGTTTTTTGAAAATAAAACGACCACATGAAATCCACAGAGTAGTTAGGCCTATAAGAACTATGGCTAAATGGAAAGCGTCAGAGTGGGAATCATGGTTATTATTTGACAGTTTACCTTGTTTAACTGGAATTCTCAAAAAAGAATGTTTTGATTCTTATTGTTTGTTTGTTTCAAGCATCTTTAAATTATTGTCGGGAAGTATAAGTGAAAAAGATATTAAACTGTGTGAATTTAACTTATTACGGTTCGTCGGTGAGTGTCAACAATTCTATGGAAAATCGGTTATGACATTTAATTTACATTCCATGTTACATATCGGAGAGTCAGTTCGACAAAGTGGTCCCCTCTGTACAAGTAATACATTTCCATTTGAAAATGAGATTTTTTATTACAAACGTGATATCAACGCAGCTCATGGTGTTTCTCATCAAATAACTACATCTACATTAAAAAAAAATTTTATTCGATGTAACATCGACAATGCTACAGAATCAATTGTTTGTCAAAATTATTGTAAAAATCTTTTTCTTCCAAAAGTTTTGACAAATTATTTACGTACGATGAACGATGTAATACTCGTCGGTAAAGCAAATGATCCAAATAAGAGAATCCAAAGCCTTGTTCTTCAACTAAATATTGAAAAAATACAATGCATCAAAGTCTTCAGCAGGTGTATTTTTAAAAAAATGATTCTTCGTGGTATTAAGTATACTCGTCCGAAAAAAACAGATGATACTGTAATAAAATTAGATTCAAAGAAAATTATACGAATTCATGACTTTGTCGTCGTTAATAACACTTGTTATTTATACGGTCGTGAGCTTTTGACGGCTCCAGCAGAATTTTGTACTCCACAGCTGAATCATATTTTAGAAGTAACTGATCTACAAGGAGATGAGATTTTTGTTAATGCGAACTGTTTAGAGGCGAAATTAATATTCTTCACAACTGGGATTAAAACTTTCATCTCCTCATTACCGAAACATTTGGGAATATAGTAATGACGATGCAGACTTTTTTCAAATGTAAGTTGAATATATATCAGGGTGATTAATTTGGATCGACTACTTTATTTTTTCACTCTCACTTCGAAATATTGTTGTATATACATTGAAGAAAAACTTCTCTCAATGTTTCAGCCCTTCCTTTTATCTTCAGTACTTTCCATTCGACTTTGAAGTCTTCCCATTTAAAATGCATATAAATTTTAAGATTTTTGTTCTACTACCCTATAACGGCATTTCATCTCACTATAATACCCAAAGAAGTGATTTGTAGGTAATTAGGTGTACTTTGAAAGTGCTCACTACAATTGAGTTGAAACTCATTTGTTTCAATTTTTAAACGTCATAAGAGTCATTAAAAAAAAAAAAAAAACCTAAATTTTTTACATTTTACGATTAAACGGTTGGAGGCACAAAAAAAAAATGAAGCAAAATTTTAAAGGAGAGCAAATTCTCTACAAAAAGGCCCTTTGCGTGGAATCGATAAACTCGACAGATTAAAAGATATAAACCATTTAAAATATACTGATAAAATTAAAAAAAAAAAAATTTTGATAGAAACAAAATTTAAAATAATAAAATAAAATTTAACACTGAAAAGACTAAATTTTTGTTGATCTTTGAAGCCCCGTAACTTTTTCCCAGTTCGTTTGACGTACATAATATTCCAGCACTTTTTTTTGTAGAGAATTTAATTTCCTACAATAATATATTAGAAGGAATTTGAAAAAAAAAATTTTTCATTGTTTTAATGATGAAAAACTAAAATGAAAAATTTTCACTTGCATTTTAAATGGGAAAGAAGACCCCCCCCCCCTTTGTGATAGCTCAGTTTTAAAGATATTTGGCTGAAATTTGGTGAGAATTTTTTTTTACAATATAAAGTAACTTTTGAGCCCATAAAGCCTTGAAAAAAAATATTTGTTATTTTTAGGACACTCAAATATATGTATATATATATATATATATTTAATGCCGTAAGATGGACGGCGGTGTCGAAGTTGATATTTGCTACTTGGAATTTGTTACTAGCAGTTTCCAAAATCGGAAAATAATCATGGAAATAGATCTGAAATTCTATGATTGTTTTCTTCTTTTCATTTCATTCTTAGCAACAGTAAATATTTATTTCATTGGTTTGAAATATTAATTTTTTTTTTTATTCATTTTATATATACATACATTTCATTTTTAAAGTTCACTATGTAATTACAATGTATTTATTATCTAAATTGTTTCGTCTCCGTCTATGATAATAATTTTTCGACTTCAGTAACTTCAAATAATTTAAGAAAATCCCTTTATTTATTCTGCGTAAAGTTTCATAACGTTTTTTTTTTAATTTTCAAAGCTATACTCTCTAAACATAAATTAGTGAAAATAAGTGAATATTCACGAACCCAAAGTGCAAATCCAACGAATAATCCCAAAAAGTTGTTCGATTGGAACTACGAATTCGGGAATTTTCACTTATTTTACTTATTCATGTTTAGAGAGTACTGTTAAGATCTTGTCAATAGCTCTATGTATATTGATAAAAAAATTATATTTTCTGATAAATTATGCTATTTTATTTCTGAAAATTGAAACTATCATATTACAGTACCATAATTTTTATTGTATTCTCCAATAGGACATGGATCTGAAACTTGATAACATAAATACTAAAGAAAATGACGGTAATGCAATAAACACAAATTGTAACACGAATGAACAGTTATCTTTTGATATCGGAACGAATGATGATAATGCAAAACTACATTCAAAGAGTGATGATAAAATTGAAGCGCAAGAACAAGAAAATACTAAGGTTTGTTGTTTTATTTTTCTGTAATACTTGGGTATTTTATTGACGGTCTAATGTATACTGTAAAAAAAATCAGTGTCAGTCTATGCGATTTCGGTGTTTTTCTGGTAATAAATTTAACTCTGAATGTGACGTTGAAATAATTTTGATAACAGTTTCACTATTTTTTTCTAGTTTGAATAAATAGATAAAACAAATTTACTGAAGTAAAGAATTATAATTTACATAAAAATTGTTTTTTGAAAATTAAATATTGCTCCTATCAAATGAAAAATATAATTTACTAATTGTAATTTAGCTACACCGTAAAATAATTCCAGACACTGGTGTGAGTTCATTTTAACTCGCACTGGTGTTAACACTGAGCTCATTATAACACCGTTTTTTTTACAGTACAAAAGTATTTTAAGCAAAAATATTACGTTATGACTTAATTTTCATTGAGTTAATTGATTTTTTAGAAATTTAAAATTTTGAAAGATACTCTGTTAAGCAAGGAATTTAAATCAGCGGTGGAAGCGAATGAAAAAGTATGCCCCCTATTTACACCCGAGTAAAGCAGATTTTATGTAATTGTATACAATAATATGTAGCTTATGTATGATTACATAAAATTCTAGTTACTTAAAACAAATTTTATTTAATTATAGATAATTTTATTTAATTATATACAATTATATATAATTATAAAGGATTAGATAAAATTTTATGAAATTTACCGAATTCTTTATAGCTTTAATAAAAAATTTTGGATTTATTTCATATATAAACACACAAATTACATATCTGTGTTTTTAATTTTTTGCATCACAACGGGTGAAGGTTCACAACTCGTCACGGAAAAAATGTTAATCGATTTTTTTTTTGTTAATGCACATTTATTATCTAACAATGCGAACATAATAAGTTTATACAATATTTTCTTTAACTTGCCGCTGAGCAAATCGATGATTTTTGAAGAATTCGGGAAGTGATTGTTTTTACCCCGATTTTCGAAAATCGAAATTTCATTAGATGTCGATATTTTGAAGGCCTAGGAAGCTATTCTGACTATTCTCAGCAAGATGTCCGAGTGTCTGTTGACTGTATATGTGTGTGTGTGTGTGTGTGTGTGTGTGTGTGTGTGTGTAAACGCTCTATAACTTTTTAACTAATCAACCGACATTTGATTTTTACGGCAATCGATAGAGCTTATTAGCCACCAACTTTCCTATAAATTTCAGATCATTTGATCTAATAGACTCAAATATAATTAATAAATACGAAGAAAAAAAATTTTTTCTTTAGTTTTTTTGAAATTTTTCAAAATCAACTGTATAAGTTAATTTTAAAATCTAATCAGCTCTAGAAATTAATGGAACGCATCGATTGCCGCAAGAACCATCTTAATTGGTAAATTTACTTAGATGTTGTTAAAGAAAGAAATGGTGAAAAACAGTTTTTTTTAATTACCTTTGAAGTGACTTATCCGACCGATTTCTAAATGTGGTCAGCCTTAGAACTTAATAGAACGCATCGATTGCCACATGGAACGTCACAATCGCTTAATTATTTCAGAAGATATCGGCGTCCAAAAATTAAGAAAATAACAATTTACCTCGTTTTTCCCGGATTACTCAGAATACAATAAACCAAATGACCCAAAAATTAAACCAGCTTTTCGTCTTTATAGTTTCCTTTGATCTTTCTGTAATGTAATGCAACTCATTCTTTAGTTTGAATAATATTATCATCGAAAAAATTGAAAAAACCCGTTTTAACATTTTTCTCGGATATTTTATAAGTTAATACTCTGATCCGAGTCAAAACTAATTTTAATTCTTACTTTGATTACTAACATCGATTTCTGCCTGAATCTATTTAATTTATTAAACATAATCTTATATAAAAGTTTAAAAACGTTCATTCATTACTTATTTTCGATTCTTCAATTGTCAAACTTAAACATATAATGTAATTTGTTAGAGCTCGGAAAGCTCATAAAAAATAACAGCTTTCGAGTATTTTCGAGCTCGAAATTATATTCACAACAGTGTTTTTGAGCTCGTTGACCTCAAAAACAGCTGGAAGTTTTAAGGCTGGCTCGCAGGGTCAGGCGGTTTGCAGATTTTTCTATTCAATTCTATACAATTTATTTAAAATCTTACATAATTAGATATGATTAGTTATAATTCTATATAATTGTAAAAAATTATGCAAAATCTTTTTTAATCAGTCATTAATAATGAAACCTAGTGATTAAGAAATAAATAATACAAATACACTTTAAGTAACATAATTTATATTTAAAATTTCATAAATTTTCTAAATCTATCAATTTTAGGATCTAGATAGAGAAAAAACTGATTTACAAGTCACTGATGATGAATCTATCATAATACCTGATGATAATGAAAAATGTCTGAGTGCTAAAAAAAGAAAAAAGTCAGAAAAAAAGAAGAGGAAGCATAATAAAAAAGTAAGTTTCATTATTTATAATATAAAATGTAATGTCATCAACTAGGTATTTGAGTTTTTATCATATCGTTTGTAAAATTTTATAATTAAGGAACTAAAAATTTTATTGCAGCATAAAAAAAATGATACTTCGAAGACGGAGCTAATTGATGAGGTATATTCATATATATATTCATATACAAAGACGCTCGTACACTGGGATCGTAAAAAAAAACTGACCATTTTTTATCGAGTCTTGTATATAAATTTATTGATTCAGTACTTTTCAAGCTCTCTCGAAAAATCAGCTTGTAAAAAAATTCTTAAGGGGCCGCTCGTAAATTTTGAAAATTCCAAAAATGCACTAGATTTTATGTGTAAAACCACTATCATAGTAAAAAGTTTTGATGAAAATATAGATTTCTAAACATCGCTCTAGAATTTTGAATGTTCACTTACAATATATATCTATAGTCTTGAATTGATTTGTATATGTTTTTAAAGCGCAATTCTTATTATTTCATCAAAATATAAATTACTCTCCCTCGCAACCTTAAGCTCACCGTGGAAACACCGTGGAAACTCTACAGACTCACCGTAAATGCTCGGTGGGAACCCCGTGGATTTGTTCCATTTTTCCACGATGAAACCACAGTAGTTCCATAGCAATTTGACTACGTTTCCCCAATATTTCTGATGTGTTTCCACGGTGTTCCCACAGTCATTCCACGACAAACACATAGTGTAGTAATGCTGAAAATACGCTAAATGTACCATGGTTTAGTAGAAGTTTGTCAATGATAATTCAACGGGTTCGCAATTATTATGCGATAAATTCACCGTAGAAACATTCTATAAAATCCAGGCAGCCATACACCGCTGTGTAGCTAAACTCGAATTTTTTTACGATATCCACACTAATATCATTATTTAATTACAAATACGCTTTCATTTAAAGAATAATTTATTTTTTCAAAACATAAAAACATTACAAAACAGCCTTTATAATAATATTAATTATATTGATAATGCTAAAGATTACAATATTTAGATTAAATTTAAGTCATTCAATAACTTAAGCAGTAGTCAATATACTAATATTAGTAATCGTTATTATTATAATTACATTCTATAACTAAAACATATTTTATTAAATTTAACACCACATATTTTTTTTTCATTATTTACGTCTGAGTAACGTGTATAATAAGTTAGATTTTCATAATTTTCATTCAGAACTATGAGATATTATTTCGTAAAAAATTAAACGTTCTACAAAAAGTTTCTTATCATTTTTTGATAAACCCATCTGTTCAAAAGTTATTGGAGTTTGAAGTCAAGTTGTAGTAAATTCCAAAATCATTTTACTTGTCCGGCGAAACTGTCATACTTATCACTATAAACTATCATACTTATCACAAAACATGTGGTTATATTTGAAATCGACAGAAAAGCCAGTTTATTAAAAACATTTCATGTATATTAATTATAAATTGTGAATTATATATATATAAATATAAAAATATTATTTATGAATTTTTCCTACATTATGGTGTGAAAAATTTATCAGTGATAAAAATTGTGTCAAAGCTGTAAAAGTCTGTTAAAAATCTGAAGTTAATTTTAAAAATTGTGTAAAAACTTTAAATGTTTTAAGTATTTAAAGTTTATTTTATGTAAGTATTATTTTTAATAAGTTAATAGAATAATTACTAATTTAAGTAATAAGTCATTGAATATTTTCTTAAGACATATTTATTTTTAATAAATAATCCCTGGCGGATCCGTTTCCACCGTGGGTTTCAGTGTTAACTTAGTGTAATTCGAATTACACTGAAAATACACCGGAATTTCACGTGTATCACACGGTGGGTTTGTGAAAATTTCACTTTCAGTTTACACTTGTTTCACACTAATCTACTGACACTCGTTTTACACTCTATTACCATTGAATTTCCACTGTATATCCTGGTAGTTCAAGCGCCACCGTACAAATTCGCTAAAAACTCGGCGTATCAACGGAGTTTCGACGGTGTTTTCCGGTGAAAAGCGGTGTTTTGTCTGCCATGATGACACGAGGATTCAACTGTGTTTTCTCAGAGTTTTTACGACGTTTTGTCTGCGTTTTCTAGCGTATTTTTGATATTTTAAAATTTTGGTGTAATTAGTTTGTATAATAATTATTTTCACGTTAAAGGAGAACTTGCACTGAAAAAGAAAACGGTATAATATGATGTAATTTAAGTATAAAATTGAAATTCCCACTGAAACAGCCGCCGTGTAAAATCAGTGTAGTTTTGGTGTACCCTTTCTTTCATCGAAGCTCCGGTGGGAATAGCGTGTAAAAATCGTGTAATACGATGTAGTATATAAGCGCCCGAGTAAAAAAAAAAACTATATATAATTTTAAATAATTATATATAATTATATATGAATCATATCGAGTTAGACATAATTATACAAAATTATATATAACCATACAGAATTATATATAATCATATATAATGCCACAAAAAAAATTCAGCCTGTTTTTTTGTCAACGAAAAAACAGGCTGAAAACTTGCAGGAAGGTGAGAAAAGATGCCTGTTTAAAGTGGAGCTATTAATATTAATATTTCGAGGTGCCTATTTCTAATTTTCCATTTTCCATTTAAATAACATAATAAAAAAATTTTATTTTTTTTTATTTTTTTAGCTCAGCATTCACACCTCATATAAATAAATCCATAAGATATTCTTGTGGAGAATTTCACACTCTAAAAAAAAGGTCGCTTATCATTTTTTGATACAGCCATCTATTCAAAAGTTATTGGAGCTGGAAGTTAAATCAATACTAAATTTTCAGATCTTTTACTTTTCCAGCTGAACTATCAGACTTATTAAAAAATGTCATAGTTCCTTTCTTGTAGACAATTTTATTCCCTACAAATTATTTGTAATGAAGTTCGTTGAAATTCCGCATTGTTTTTGAGTTATTTTTATTTTAATGTTAAGTTCTCAGAATAGATTGGAAGACTATTATTTTTACGAGCTTGGTATTAAATGAAAATAACTAGTAAACAATGCGGAAATTAAATAAACCATTAATAATAATTTGTAAGAAATAAAATTGTCTATCAAAAAAGTCCTATGACATTTTTTAATAAGTCTGATAGTTTAGCTGAAAAAATAATGATCTGGAAATTTATTATAGATTTGACTTCCTGCTCCAATAACTTTCGAATAGATGAATTTATAAAAAATGATGAGAGAACTTTTTTGTAGAGCGTTAAATTCTTTTAAAGAATATCCTATGGACTTATTTATATGAGGTGCGAATGCTGAGCTAAAAAAATAAAAAAATTTTTTATCATGTTATTTAAATGGGAAATGACAAATTAGAAATAGGCACTAAATATTAATATTAAGAGCTCCTCTTTGAACAGGCTTCTTTTCTCACCTTCCTGCAAATTTTCAGCTTATTTTTTTGTTGAAAAAAAAAGTCGTCTCAAAATGGCACACCCTAATGTTTATATATGATTTTATGTAATGGCGTATAATTATATATAATGTCAATAAAAAAATCACATGGTTATATATAATCTTACATAATTATATATGGTTATATATAATTAACAAGCAATCTACAAATTCCATAATAAATACCTGTGTTTTACTACAACTTGAATTTTTAAATAACTCGTCATTTAACTATGTTCTGTTTTCAATTGTTTGATTAAAAAATACAATTCATTTTCACTTTTAAAGGAAAACTTTCTTCAAAAAAATATCTCTCATACTAAGAAATAAAAACACTTTAAGCAACTAAAAATTTTTTAATTTAAGCATAAAAATATGTCGATTTGAAAAAAAAAAATGTTGACTTAAGATAAAAATATCAAGATAATTATTTACTTGGTGCAAAATAATCAGATAATTGTAAAATGTATTTGTAATCAATACTAAAAGTTGGAATTATTTTATAATATAAGAATTAGGGTGTGCTGAAAAACAACATTTTTTTTTTTTTTCGGGCACCACCAGATATTGACGGAATATGACAAAATAAAAATTCTGTCAGAAGCTTGGCTCTTAAATTCAAGTTTTAGAGGTAGCCCATCGTATTTTTCGGTTTCCCATTTAAATAAAATAGGAAAAATTTTTTTTACAGTTTAAAATTTTATCACTCACCAGGGAATCAGTGTATTGGAAAAATCAATGAATACTTGTGTTAAACATTGAACGTTACACAAAAAAGGCCTCTTATAATTTTTTGAAAAATATTCGAAGTCAGTTGGATTCATAGTAAATTTTAGTATTAATGCACATCTCAAGCGCGAAAGCGCTGAGGGTGCTTTATGATCGCTCTAAATTTTTTGACTCATTCACTCACATTAAATTATCTCGAGATTTTTTACTTTTTCGGCAAAACTATCAGACTTATCTTAAAATGTGATAGAGTCTTTTATGTAAATCATTTCACTTCCTACAATTTATTTTTCACAAAGTAATACAGTTCACTAGAACCAAGAAAATTAATCTCGATACAAAAAATTTGTTTTAATGATTCAGAAAATTGAAATTTTCTTGCACCTAGTAAGTAATTATTCTGAATCAAAATATTTTTTTCCTCGTTAACATATTTTTATGCTTGAACAAAAAAAATTTTTACTTGTTTCAAGAGTTCTTTTTTCTAAGTATGAGAAATATTTTTTGTAAGAAAGATGTGTTAGTTTTTTTAAACAATATAACATTTTTTGGTTTAAAGACAATAAATTTTCTCGGAATAAGTACTATTTCTTAAACGTAAAAATTTTTGTATGCTCCAACCAAGAAAAAAATGCTTACACTAAGAGAAAAATAAGTTGGGAGTAAAGATATATATGTATATATTAGGGTGTTTAAAAAAAAAAACAAATTTTTTTTCTTTAATGGTATCCAAAAATTGAAAGTATAACTAAAAATGAAAATTTTGGTACCAGTCGAAGCTCTTAATAATGATATTAAGGTTTGCCTCAATCCATTTTTCTATTTTCCATTTAAATATCACGGAAAAATTTTTTTTTTTTTTTTTTATTTTCTAGCTCACAAACTAATCAACGGATTTTTATGCACTATAAATGTTTTTATAGGAAATTGAGCGCTCTACAAAAAAAGTCTCTTATTATTTTTTGATGAATCCTACTGTTCAAAAGTTATTTAAGCTTCAAGTCGTTTATAGTAAATTTTGAGATTTTTTTACTTTTTCAGCGAAAATATCAGTCTTATCAAAAAATATCATAAGAACTTTTTTGTAGATAATTTTATTTCTTACAAATTATTACGAATAAAATTGTTCGAAAGTCCGCATTGTTAACAAGTTATTTTTATTTCAATGTCAAGCTCTTAAAATCAATCAGGAATCTATTTTTTTAAGAGCTTGACATTGAAATGAAAATAACTTGTTAACAATGCGGACTTTCGAACAATTTTATTTGTAATAATTTGTAAGAAATAAAATTATCTACAAAAAAGTTCTTATGATATTTTTTGATAAGACTGATATTTTCGCTGAAAAAGTAAAAAAATCTCAAAATTTACTATAAACGACTTGAAGCTTAAATAACTTTTGAACAGTAGGATTCATCAAAAAATGATAAGAGACTTTTTTTGTAGAGCGCTCAATTTCCTATAAAAACATTTATAGTGCATAAAAATCCGTCGATTAGTTTGTGAGCTAGAAAATTAAAAAAAAAAAAAAAATTTTTTTCCGTGAAATTTAAATGGAAAATAGAAAAATGGATTGAGGCAAACCTTAATATCATTATTAAGAGCTTCGACTGGTACCAAAATTTTCATTTTTAGTCATACTTTCAATTTTTGGATACCATTAAAGAAAAAAAATTTGTTTTTTTTTTTTAAACACCCTAGTATATATGTAGGAGAGGGAAGTCATTGGTGCTATAAGCAGCAGCGGAAGTAGTTCGATTCTCGCCGCGAGATCGCGCCTACAGGTTGTAGTGTCCCTGGTAACAAACTTATTTCAGAAGTGTTAAATTCCAAACTTGAGACTATTCTGGCCCGGGTACTCCTCCGTTATTTGACAGAGTGATAAGTACCTTTTTTGATGGTAATATAGTACATCCTATATTACATAATGACAAAAATATTCATTATCAATGTTTCCATGAATAATTATTCTTAGAAATTAAACTTGGGCTTTAATGTAACTTGGACTTACAAAAAAAAATTATTTTAATAAGAAGTATAGAGTCTCTACTATATGAATAATAATTTACAATTCATTTAATACGTTGTACAGGATGTAATTTAAGCGTACAGTTTAAATTTCCATTAATTCAGCCGTGGTGTAAAATAAGTGTAGTTTTAGTGTAATCTTTCTTTTATCGAAGCTCCAGTGAGAATAGCGGGTAAAAATTGTGTAGTACGATGTAATTTAAGCGTGAAATTTAAATTTCCACTGAATCGGCCGTGGTGTGAAATAAGTGTAGTTTTAGTGTAATCTTTTGTCTATTGAAGCTCTGGTGGGAATAGCGGGTAAAAATCGTGGAATACGATGTAATTTAAGCGTAAAATTTAAATTTCCACTGAATCGGCCGTGGTGTAAAATGAGTGTAGTTTTAGTGTACTCCTTCTTCTATTGAAACTCCGGTGGGAATAGCAGGTAAAAATCGTGTAACCCGGAGGAGTGCAGTGTAATTTAAGTGTATGTTGTGTGGAATTTTTTCACATTTACACGGTGGGATTTCAGGGAATTCAGTGGAATCGGATCCGCCAGGGATTAAAAACAATTTTCATTATTTTTAATGAGTAATTTACGACAATTTTGACAAATTCTAACAAAAAATAAATATATAATAACAAATTTAATTTTCCAAGAAAAAGAAATAATTAATTTTTTTGCAAAAATAAATTATTTACCTTTCTTTTAAAATATAATTCATTTATTTACTTTTTGTTTTCAATTTATATTTTTTTTTCTTTCGTTACAAAAGGGGTAAAATATTATAAAATTATTGAGTGTAATTCATTTATTTACAGTTGTTAATTGTAAATAATTGTAACGTAACTCTAAAATTAATGCATTTACTAAAATCTTTTAATATTGAATGAAATTCTTTATTTTCGCCAAAAAAAAAAAAAATTATTTCTCTTTCTTTTAAAATAAAATGTATTGTTATAAGATTTTTTCTTCTCAAAAAAATAAAAATTAATTATTTCTCTTTCTTGTAAAATTAAATTTGTTATTATATATTTTTTTTGTTAGAATTTGTTAAAATTGTCTTAAATTACTCATTAAAAATAATGAAAATTCGTTTTAATTATTCATTAAAAATTAATATGTATTATGAAATATTCAATTACTTATTACTTAAATTAGTAATTATTTCATTAACTTATTAAAAATAATACTTACATAAAATCAAGTTCAAATACTTAAATCTTTCAAAGGTTTTACACAATTTAAAAAATTAACCTCAAATTTTTAAAACATTTAAAGTTTTAACAAATTTTTTATCACTGATACCTTTTTTTACGCCATAATTTAGGAAAATAATTCACGTTTTATATAATTAATGTATATGAAATGTTTTTCGTACATTGGCTTTTCTATCGGTTCCAAATATAACCACATGTTTTGTTGGATACCTTGCGATTATTCTGTATACGAGTTAACCTAATAGTCAGTAAAATAAATATTCCCTTTCAATTATATTTGGTGGCCAACTTCATCATGTCGTTTTTGCGGTACGCTTGCGCGTGCAGCTCTCAGTTTCACTCTCTACTAAACGCGCCAAAAGAAGTCAACTTCAAAAAATTAGTTGTTTTTTGGCCAACCCTTATATATACATCGCTAAATTGTAACTATATAGAATTATTTAATTATTAATAGTTTATACTTAATCGTTTTATAATTTTAAATCAGAATTGAAAATTTAACCAGTTAAAAAATAAAAAAATCCTAATAATTTTGATATTGAGTGGACAGAAATCAAATTATTGGAAAAATATTTAAAGACATTTTTATTTATTTTAATAGAAATTGTTGGATATAAATATAAATAAGATGTTCATTTAACTGTCATAGGTAAGCTCTCATAAGCGCTTTTTTTTTAATTATTCAATCAGATAATATTGATAAGAGTTTCCCAGTTAAGTAGATGCAACACAATTGATTTTTTATGTTAATTTCTCATAGACAGTATGTTGTTACTGTTAGATTATCGAGTTTTCATCGTAAATTCTCGATGTTATTACTGTGTAACTATTATATAATCACCGCGAATTTACCGTGGATTCTTCGTTTAATCATTGCAAAAACTAATTGCAAACCCATCGTAAATATATCGTGTTTTCACTGTGGATCAATGACATAAGCCCAATGAAATCATCGTGGATTAACTATGGGTTCAAAGTGTAACGAACGTGGATTCAGCGTGAAATCACGGTGATTATTCATTGTGTCTTTACCGTAAATTTGGTATGGAAACACCGTGGACTCAGCAAAAAACTATCGTGGAAACATCGTGGAAAAATGTAACAAATCAACCGTGGAAACAGCGTGGAAACTGCATAGGTTGCACGGTGTTTCCACAAACACAGTGTTTCCACGGTATTTCCACGGTGAGCTCAAGGTTGCGAGGGCTACAATAAAAAATGTACTATATAGTCTTGAACAATAAAATTGGGTTGAATTTTAAATACCAAAAGTCTAAAAGTAAAATTACAAACGAAAAAGTATGTAAATAGCTGATTTGTTGTATGGATTGATTTTTATTTTTATTCATTAGAATACAAATTTATAGTGAAAAAATTTTAGCCTTGATATTAATATTTAAGGGTCACTCAAAATCGTCAAACAGATAGTACTCGTAAACACTCAAAATTTTTGAGCAGTGTTTGATTATTTAAATTGTAGGCTAAAACTTTTGGTCATAATTTTACAGACAGAAATTATTACTACCTCCAGAGAGAAAAGGTTTTAAAAAAAAAATCCGAATTTCGCTAACTTGCGAATTCCCGAAATTCGTGAAGAACCCCTTGAAAATTGTTTATCGAGTAAATTATTGGAGAGGGGATTTGAAACGTGTTAAACTAATGAACTTTTGTATCTCACTCGAAGAAAAAAATACTCTTTTTTTTGGACCTCTAATATACACACATTTTTAAACTAATTAATAACAAATTATTTTTTAGACGATTAATAATCAATCGAAAAATGGTATCATTGGAAACAATAGTGATCCAGAAATAAATAAGATTTTTGTTGATAAAAATTCTAATATCGAATTACAAAATAATGATGCTGGTAATTCACACATTATGGCAAGAGAAACTCGAGTGACAAATCAATATCACAGCAGAACTAACAAGGTAGATTTAATAAGTTTAATGTATTGATTATAGATTATAAGAAATGTTAAGTGATTAATTTTTATTATTAAAAAAAAAAAAAAAAAAAAAAAATTTAAGTTAAATTGTAATAAATAAATATTATCAAATTTATAGATATGCGTAGAAAATAAAATATGATACAAATATACTTACTCGTTTTTAAATTATGATAATTATTTTTATTATAAACTTTTACTTTCTAAGTAGAATTAATACTGTATTCTATTTTCGTACCAGAGCCAAAACAGCAATTCAAATGTAAATGACCAACTGATTCGAATGAATGCAACTTTATCAAGCTTACAAGAACAAGTTGTAGATCTGAAAAAATCTATTGTTGCTATGGAAGAGTTTGTTGTAAAAAAGCTAACGACCAACGACGAAAATTGGAAACAATTAAAAAGTAAGTTAAATAGAGTTAAATATTTGTGACCTTTTTTTACGAAATAATAAAACAATGTGATTTCATATAATCGGAAATTTTTCAGATGTACAGTCAAAATCAAAAGATGACAGTGCTATGGATTTGATTAATATCAATCGGCCTCCAGATGTTGGTTATGTTCGGCTAGATGACGGAATGGTAATGAAAAATTTTAGTTTACATTGAAGTACCTTTGTAAAATAATTCCAGCGAGAAAAATCACCGTGCCGTACATATTCAACGTAGAATTCCCTTCCTAAGAAAAAATATTCAGATTTGATCAGATCCAAAAATGGCTCTGTATGATAATGAACGATCATCTCTATTCATATAGGCCAAGTAAGGCAAAATGAGACATCTTCGATTAAATAAAAAAAAAGATTTCTTTTATTAAAAAATCCTAAGTTAAGACCTTTTTTCGAACCTGATCAGATCTGAGTATTTAAACATGAAGATATCTGCGTGCTTTTTCCGAGTAAATAAGTTTCATACTTCTTCATATATGGATCTATACGAACCAGAATTAAACTTTTTTCCAGGTGTACCGAATATGTTTTTAGCATATGTATTAGGCTGATTCAAAAAAATGGACTATTTTTTTTTTTTCGATATCCCCTGTGAAATATATTCAGAGAGACAAGAAAAAACGCCTGTGAAAATCAGAGCTCTTAATATTAATATTTAGAGGTCGCGCATCGCAAATTTCTATTTCCCGTACAAATAACATGGGAAAGTTTATTTTTTAAGCTTTGGAATTTTGTAGCTCACGGTGGGACCAATACTTTTAAATGTTCAAAACATATTCTAATAGGAAATTTGACGCTCTATAAAAAAGGTCTCTTGTAATTTTTTGATGTTTTTATTTCTTCAAAAGTTATTCGAAGTTAAAGTTAGATTGACGATAAATTTTTACAATTTTTAAATTTTTTGACGCAACCATCAACTTTATCGGAAAATTTTATAGGACACTTTTTGTAGAGCATTTTATTTCCTACAACTTATCTTAGAGAAAATTTTCCATATTTCTCAGAAGTCGTAAGTTATTTGCAATTAACTGGAAATCTTCTTAAAAAATCCAAATTTTGTCGCTTAAAATTAATTATATTAAAATTTTCAGTTAATTGCAAATAACTTACGACTTGTGAGAAATATCGAAAATTTTCATTAAGGTAAGTTATAGGAAATAAAATGGTCTATAAAAAATGTCTTATTGAATTTTCCGATAAAGTTGATGGTTGCGTCAAAAAATTTTAAAATTGTAAAAATTTATCGTCAATCTAACTTTAACTTCGAATAATTTTTGAAGAAATAAAAATATCAAAAAATTACAAGAGACCTTTTTTATAGAGCGTCAAATTTCCCATAAGAATAGGTCTTGAACATTTAAAAGTATTGGTCCCACCGTGAGCTACAAAATTCCAAAGCTTAAAAAATAAATTTTCCCATGTTATTTAAACGGGAAATAGAAATTTGCGATGCGCGACCTCTAAATATTAATATTAAGAGCTCTGATTTTCACAGGCGTTTTTTCTTGTCTCTCTGAATATATTTCACAGGGGATATCGAAAAAAAAAAAAATAGTCCATTTTTTTGAATCAGCCTAATATGTATGCATATATGGTCACATGATTCATTCATGACTATATATATGATTCATAGATGGTACTTCAACGAACCTGCTAAGGTCATGTTACTGTAACACATGACTATCTATGATCATATATGAATCATCTGGTCATATGTGTACACATTTTTTCCAAGAATATCATCTTGATATCATGTTAATATACGATTCATGATCACGTATAACCAGGCATGTTCATCATGGCATCATCTATAGCCATGCATGTCGTTAAGTGTGGAGATGAATGATCAAACCTGGATTATGTATGGTGTCCGATGTACTATAGTTGCTTTCATGTATGAATTAATACATAATCATGTGGTTACGTCTGAATTAATTTTTTTTCGGATTATTGTTACTATCCACATTAAAACAACATTCTGGATTGGATAACTGTGGATAACTACTTATTTTATTTCTTTCGCTTAATATTTCAGATACACTTAGGTGAAGGTGTGTGGTTGCCTAAAGCAATATATGACAATGCAGTGTATAATGCTAGTACGAACGCAATGTTCGTAAAGAATATTGCTGTTGCTGTGTTTGGAGACCAGTACCTTAAGGAGCATAGTGTGAAAGGAAAGAGTTGCAACAAAACCAAAAGTACTCCCAGACCTGCTATTGATCCCACAAAAGCAATTGCAATTTACGGTAGAGATAAATTTATTTTCAATAGCAAATACAATTTTATATCTCTGCAAATTATATTTATCCATTTTTTTCAAAAATAATTTCTTCGAGGCTATAAACTTTAAAACCTAATGCTGTATAATTGTAGTATCAATCAACATTTCTGTTAAATGCAGAATTTTTATGTTTACTATGCATAATCGACTTTTTTCTTGTATAAGTTTTCCTTATTTATATATAGGGGAAGGGGGGGGGGCAAAGCGGGGTACTTAAGGAAATACTATGGTTCCGAGGACTTGAATATATATGTATGTATATATATATATATATATACATATATATATATATGTATATATATATATATATATATATATGTATATATATATATATATATACATATATATATATATGTATATATATATATATATATATATATATGTATATATATATATATGGGTGTTTAAAAAAAAAAAAAAATTTTTTTTTATAGTATCCAAAAATTGAAAGCATAACTAAAAACAATAATGTTGGTACCAATCCGAGCTCTTAATAATGATATTAAGGCTTGCCTCGATCCATTTTATTATTTTCCATTTAAATAACACGGGAAAAATTTTTTTTTTTTTTTACAATTTTCTAGCTCACAAACCAATCAACGGATTTCTATGCACAATAAATATTTTTGTAGCAAATTGAACGCGCTACAAAAAAAGTCTCTTATCGTTTTTTGATAAATCTCACTATTCAAAAGTTATTTAAGCTTCAAGTCAAATTTATAGTAAATTTTGAAATTTTTTTACTTTTCTGGCGAAACTATCAGTCTTATCGAAAAATATCATAGGAACTTTTTCGTAGACAATTTTATTTCTTACAAATTATTATGAATAAAGTTTTTCAAAATTCTGCATTGTTCACAAGTTATTTTCATTTCAATGTCAAGCTCTTAAAATCAATCAGAAATCTATTTTTTTAAGAGCTTGACATTGAAATCAAAATGAAAAACTTTATTTATAATAATTTGTAAGAAATAAAATTGTCTACAAAAAAGTTCTTATGATATTTTTTGATAAGACTGATAGTTTCGCCAGAAAAGTAAAAAAATCTCAAAATTTACAATAAATTTGACTTGAAGCTTAAATAACTTTTGAACAGTGAGATTTATCAAAAAACGATAGGAGACTTTTTTTGTAGCGCGTTCAATTTGCTACAAAAATATTTATTGTGCATAGAAATCCGTTGATTGGTTTGTGAGCTAGAAAATTGTAAAAAAAAAAAAAAATTTTTCCCGTGTTATTTAAATGGAAAATAATAAAATGGATTGAGGCAAGCCTTAATATCATTATTAAGAGCTTGGATTGGTATTAAAATTTTAATTTTGAGTCATACATGGAACAAAAATATTTTCTCTTGAAAAAAAATTTTTATTTACATCGTTATTAATTGGTGGTAAAAATTTGTCTTTTCCATAGAAATCTTTAAATATTATTTAAAAAATAATAAAAATATGGATGGTCAAAAATTAATCGATGAGGCCTCTCTATATGAAGAACATATTAGGAGTAAAATATCAGATTTACTTCGACCACCGAGGCAACCGAAAAAAAAAGGTACAACAGCTTGATTTATTATAAACATTATAAAGAAAAAAAATAAAATTTGTAATTACAGGATCTACGATTCAGACAAAAACAACATATAAAGATGTTGTTTCTATAGCGGGAACATCTTTGGCACAAACTACCCCACCTACTGCCATTGAAAAAATTCAAGCTGACGATTCGTCATCTGAAAGCTCTTCAGGCGAGTCAAATGACGAATCATCTCAAGACGAAGAAGCCGCAGAGTATTAAAATTAAGTTAAAAAAAACATCAAATTAAAAAAGATAAAAATCAAGTTCCTTACATTTTCTTAAAGTTATTATTATAATTATTAATATTATCATTATTATTATTATTATTTTAAAAAAACTATGGTAATTAATTAAAAAAACTACAGTAATAAAGATAAACTTCTTAAATTTTCATTAAAACATTGATTGTTTGTTTTTTATTTTGATAAAAACGAATAATAAAAATATTTTTATAAAGTGGCTAATCAGTTTTAAAAAAAATATAGCCATGAAATAGTTTTTATTATTAAAAGAATACTTCGATCAACTCCATGAATTGATTCAAAAGTCTTGGTGGATATTATGATAGAAACCATTACGGTAAAATATTAGTTGTAATTGGAGATTCCGATTAAATTACAGGTCCTATATGATCCGACCAATCTGCACTTACGAATAAATACCTAAGAAATGCTTGTCATTCTTAATTGGATACTCCGATTGAGCCCCATAAATTGATTCAAAAGTCTTGGTGGATATTCTAATAGAAACCATACTCGTGAAGTAATAGTTGTATCTGGATATTCCGATTAAATTACAGGTCCTATATGATCTGACCAATCTGCACTTACGAATAAATACCTAAGAAATGCTTGTCATTCTTAATTGGATACTCCGATTGAGCCCCATAAATTGATTCAAAAGTCTAGGTGGATATTATGATAGAAACCATTACGGTAAAATATTAGTTGTAATTGGAGATTCCGATTAAATTACAGGTCCTATATGATCCGACCAATCTGCACTTACGAATAAATACCTAAGTAATGCTTGTCATTCTTAATTGGATACTCCGATTGAGCCCCATAAATTGATTCAAAAGTCTAGGTGGATATTATGATAGAAACCATTACGGTAAAA
Organism: Microplitis manilae; assembly: GCA_030273425.1. Classification (NCBI taxonomy): domain Eukaryota; kingdom Metazoa; phylum Arthropoda; class Insecta; order Hymenoptera; family Braconidae; genus Microplitis; species Microplitis manilae. The sequence goes on from CP092724.1 coordinate 9,044,810, forward strand.
TATTAGTTGTAATTGGAGATTCCGATTAAATTACAGGTCCTATATGATCCGACCAATCTACACTTACGAATAAATACCTAAGTAATGCTTGTCATTCTTAATTGGATACTCCGATTGAGCCCCATAAATTGATTCAAAAGTCTAGGTGGATATTATGATAGAAACCATTACGGTAAAATATTAGTTGTAATTGGAGATTCCGATTAAATTACAGGTCCTATATGATCTGACCAATCTGCACTTACGAATAAATACCTAAGAAATGCTTGTCATTCTTAATTGGATACTCCGATTGAGCCCCATAAATTGATTCAAAAGTCTTGGTGGATATTCTAATAGAAACCATACCCGTGAAGTAATAGTTGTATCTGGAAATTCCGATTAAATTACAAGTCCTATATGATCTGACCGATCTGCACTTACGAATAAATACCTGTAAGGTCACCTTTATTTTTAATTGGACATTCCAAATATAATTCTGTGATTCTATTATACATTTTATTTAGCAAGTGGATGTCCTGATAGAAACCTTTATTCCATATAGACACCAATATAGCTTGGTTCGGTTTCTTCAGTAGTTTGTATTGGTACTAATAAGGATTTGCTGTGTCAAAAGCACATCATTTTCCAATACTACCATTTTTTTATGGGAATCTATTGGATGTTTTCAACAGGGTACTTTCTGTTTAATACACACTCAATAATTCCAGACCACTATGGAAATTTGATTATCGTTTTTAACATAGTAAATATTAAAAACTTATTTGTCCATTTTTATAAATGTCCATTTAGTTAATTCCACTAATATATAAGTCCATTTATTCAAATGTCCATTAATACAGATTTTATTTTTATAGATGGATATTTATACGAATGGCCATTTTCGTACTTTTCCTAAAATTCAAATTTCCATTTTTTCGATTGTCCATAAATTTATTTTTACATAAACTCATATGTTCATTTATTCATAAAGACTTTTGTTCAATTAATCATCGATCCTTTTTTACATTTATATTTATTTCTTAGATTACATTTGTTCATTAAGCAAATTTTTCTTTTTTTAATTATACAATTTTTTTATGAACCATTTTTATAAATTACCTATTAAATTAATTTCCTAAATTACATATTTCCAGCAATAAAAAAGTTCATTAATTTATTTAAACTTTTTATCATTATACCAACTTAACATATTTCCTTTCGGAGGTATGTTCAAAAATAAAGTTTTTCTTTTTTTCAGTTGGCCACATGTACAGTTGTACAATTTAATCATTTTCTAATTTCACATATTTCCATTTGTATTAGTGTACATTTATACTCAAATTCTTTTATTATTTTTCCCTAAATTTTAAATAACCATTTCATTCATTTCCAAAAATATTAATTCAAATGGCCAAAAATGCAAAAGTACATTAAAACAAAAGCAACATAAGACGGGATGAATTATTGTCACGCATTGTATATTTTTGGTTATGCAAAAGTTATATTTTACTGAAATGACAATATTTGAGTTATAAAAAAATACAAAAATTAATTCTAACTATTAGTTACATATCATCAGTTAATATTCAAAATTCTTGAGCGCCGTTCAAATATTTAAATTTTGGGCTGAAATTTTCAGCATAGTCATGATTTTACAAACATAAACAAACATAAACATATTTACAAACTATTGCTGCCACAAGAAAGAAAAAATTTAGAAATAAAAAATCCAAATTTCAATCATTCTTGATATTTTCAAAATTCGTGAGCGACCTCTTGGAAATTTTTTATCGAGCTGATTTTTGGAGAGGCTTCTTAAAACATCGTACACCAACAAATTTTCATAAGAGACTCGAAAAAAAAAATCGGTGTGTCTAGTCATCTGCTAATCGGACGACTAATATATAATATTCATCCACTAATTTGACGAATAATATATAATATTCATCCACCAATAGGAATAATATATAATATTCATCATATAATCGGACGAATAATTTATTTTATTCGTCCACTTACTAGATTATTAGGCTATCTTTTAACGCTGTAACTAGTCATCCAAGAATATGATTATAATTTTAAAGGTTATGAACGAAAAACACTCCGTGACGCATATGCACTTGAATTTGTTAAGAGGGTACGCGTGCAACGTAACTAATAGTGGCGCCAAAATTAAAAATTTTAATTTGAATGGTGTCAGAAATTTACTAAATCATAGCTTAATAATTATAATATTATGTTCACAACATATTTATCTTATTTAGCTATACTTTTACAAATTTAATTGTATAAATTATTTATAAAAATAATTTTTATGATAGGGTACATGTATAGCAGAAATACTTTTTTTTTAAACTTCTTATTGATGGTAATAATTATTATGATCAGTTTTGATGATTATTATTCTGTTTCTACTTCCTCCTTGCATCTGTGACATTAGATAGCGCTCTATCATAATTATTTATACGTTGTGAGAGGGGTATTACAGCAATACCATCCGCGCTTTTTGCATTAAAAAAACGGCGCGTAATAATTTTTAAATATGTAAATAAACTTTTTTAGAATTAACAAATAGCATAATTTATATGATTAATATGAATAAATTGGTAGAATATTATGGATACGTTATGGCATTGAAAATATCAAACATCAGAAACTTTTATTTTATTAGTAATTAAATATCATTAAAAATATTTCATACGTATTTTAATGAGGGAAATTAGGTCAAATTCAAACCATTTCTGATGTCTGCTACTATTAGTGTTATAATATTTTAATAAATATTTTATAAAAAAAATTATTCGAAACATTTAATTAATTGGAAAAATAAAAAATTTATTATTTTTTTATTTATTTACAATTATTAATAGGTAAGTGGAGTTTATTAATTTTAATCATTAATAAGTACTTATTACGTGAATTTAACATTCACACACACACACACACACACTTAATTTTTTTTCAATTATTTTGTTTTTTAAATAAATGTAAATGATAATCAATAAATTAAACTGCCGATCAATTAATTTAATTAAAGATTAAACTTGACAGCTGTCATTATTTAAAAGTTTAAAGCTTAAGATAAAAAGTTTTTAATTAATTATAATTAAATTGAAATGGGTAAATATGAAATATTTTACATATTAAAATTATACATTAGCAATAATTTATTTAAATATGATAAAAATTATGTAATTAATTAGATTTTGATGAGATTATTGATGACGAAGAGGTTGTAGAAGCTGGAGATGTAAATAATGAAGAATTGGACATAAAAGAAAATATTGAATTGAAAGTTAATGATACTTTTGGTTCGTATGAAGAATTAGAAAAAAAAATTTATAATTACCAGCAATCTCAGTTTTGTGTTTTTTATAAAAGATATTGTGTTACCATACAAAAATCAAGAAAACAAGGAGTAAAAAGGCACATCGAAGAGAATTTAAAATATTATTCAATTACGTATTGGTGCATAAATGGAGGAAAAAATTTTAAAAGCAAGGGGACAGGACTGAGAAGTTCAAGTACTTTTCAAAAACAATGCCCAGCATCATTCAAAGTAAATGTTAATGGTGATGGAAAAAAATTGGTTATTTCATCGGCACATTTAGACCATAATCATCGATTAACGAAAGAATTGTACGACCATCTTCCGCAAGTAAGACGAATGACACCGGAAACAAAAAGTAGAGTGAAAGAACTTTTGGAACTAAAAGCAAACAAAAATAAAATAAAAAATTTAATTTCAAAAGAGACTGGAAAAGTTGTACTATTAAAAGATATCCATAATTTAAATTATAGCGGAGAAGATAAAAATAAATTGGAAGCTGTTGAAAAAATTTTGAGAGACGATTACAAAGCGGACTGCTACTTTTTGAATGAAGATAACATTTTTAAAGGTCTTTTCTTTGCCACTCCAGCAATGAAGTCAGCCATGAGGTCTTATCCCGAATTTGTTGCAGTTGACGGCACATTTAAATTATTAAATATTCGAGCTCCAGTATATTTGTTAATAGTTGAAGATTCGAATGGCTGCACTGAAATTGTTGGAGTGTCTATTTTAATTACTGAAAATAAAGAATCCATTGAGTGGATGATGGACTGCTTTAAGAAAAGTCATCCTTCTTGGGAAAAAATTAAATGCGTAATGACAGATAAAGACTTGACAGAACGAGACGCCATTAGGACTAGTTTATTACCTCTCAAAATTAATTTAATTATGTGCGCTTTTCACACCCTCAGAACATTTAACAGAGAAATTACGACAGAGAAAAGAAACATAACACAAGCAGAAAGAGACAAAGCAAAAGCAATATTACAAAATATGGTATATGCAGAAACTGAAGAGCGGTACAACGAGCTGTATGAAGAGTTAAACAAATTACCACAGTCGATAATGGATTATTTTAATAAAAATTGGCATGAATGTCGCACTGAATGGTCGATCTCGAATAATTATATGCGACATAGCTTTGGAAATGACACGAACAATCGTCTTGAATCATTAAATGCGAAAATAAAAAAAGATCTCGATCGATTTATGTCGTTGGAAGGTTTTGTAAAAAATTTTTTAACTTTCACTGAGTGTTTCCACAGAGAAAGAGATCATAAAGCTGCAGCAAGCTACCAAAAGACGAAGATATTAAATTATCAAAAAAATACACCAGAGTTTCATTATTCAGAGTACCTTACAAATCATGCTTTTAAATTTATAACGAATGAATTTAACGAAATGAACAACTTGAAACTTATTTATAATGAAGAATTACAAAATTATGAAGAATGTAGAACATCTGCAATAAAAATATCAGCAACATCATCCTCCTGCAATTGTCTAGGACGATCATCAATGCTCTTACCGTGTAGACATATATTAATGGTTAGAAAGCTGGAAAATAAAAATTTATTCGATGAAGATTTATGCAACAAGCGATGGACACGTACTTATTACTTTGAAACACAAAGAGTATTCTCATCTGGTACTGAAGAGATTAGTGTACCTGAATCGATAACTTCTACTATAACATATAAAAATAAAATTTTATCGGAACATGAAAAATATAAAAAAGCAAATGAAATCGCAAAAAAATTACCAGCTTTAGTAGCTGAAGTTGGAACAAAATTATATTTGAAGAGGTTTGAAGTACTGGTCAATTTATTGGATGCTTGGGAAAATAACGAAGAAGTAAAAGTTATTAAAGTAAAGAGTCTAAATAAACAAAGCGTTAGCAATAATAGTGAAGATGATGATAATGAAGAAATTGAACAACATGAACCTATAAATTTGAACGTTTCCAATAGAAAATTTGTTTATGATAATAATGATGATGATGATAATGATGGTGATGATGATGATAATGATGGTGATGAAGATGATGATAGTGATTATAAAAATCAAACACAGCAAAATTTAATAAAAATAAAAAGCAGCATAAAAGAAATGGGAAAAAATAACTATTCCATTTATGATTCAGATAACGACTCTGAAAAGATAATAACCCACCCATCTAAACAAGCAGAAGAACAAGTTTTAAAAAGCTCAGACGATGAAGATTTTTCTGTCTCTACTCTTGTAAAAAGGTATAGAATACAAAATAAATTATTTGACAGCTCAGACGATTCTTCTAATAATGCAATATTTCATAATAAATCTGACGAAAATCTCAAAGAAAATATTTGTTCTAATAACCAAAGTTTGAAAAATAATACGTATGATTCATCAGATCAGATAAATAAATCTCATAATAATTCCTCATCGATTGTAAATCCACGTGAGACAGATGTATCAACATCAACAAGATCTTTGCCAACAAAAAGATCAGATATAAACATTTTATCAAATATTATTGTTCAACCTGCCATAAAAAGAAAAGGGCGTCCTAGGGGTACTGATAATACAGTTATAGGACTACCAAGAAAGAGAAAACAACCCATAGTCTAAGAGCCGGTGGGAGATCGACCTTCACCCATTGGATAACCAGATGAGACATATTTTTTATCAAATATAATTTATTAACAAACATGCCTATGATGGCTTGGCTATCAAAAAGTGTTCATGGCTATTTTTAATTAAATTAATTTTAATCAATTTTTTTACATCACCTTCACACTTTTGGTAACCGAATGAATTTCATTTCAACTGATAGCTTTTAATACACAGAATATGCCTTCGTAGGCTTGTCTATTTATTTCTGTGCATGGCTGCCTGCCAAGCAGATGTAAACAGGTAAGTCAATATAGGAAACTGTAGTGTTCTGATAACCAATCGAAATTGGTATCATAAGTAAGATATTTTAATTACAAAACTAATCGTATAGGCTTGTCTGCAAAAAATTGTTCATGAAATATTATTGTCAGGCTATAAAATTTTGAAATTGGAGCTATTTGATAGGTGCGAGAGAGAAAGTAGAGCGGCCGAGGTCCGTGTAATAAAACAAGACACAACATAGCAGCTACACGCTACCTGACCGTTGAATGTATCCGAGTGCGCATGCTCGCATACATGTGAGTGACAGAGACAGCATTTATTTATCACAGTCGACAGTAATTTTAAACTCTAATTTATTATTTATTATAACTCTAATTTAATTATATTAGAAATACTTACGGCTGTAAAATAATGAAAAATAAATTATTAAATATATAAATAATAAAAAAAAATTAATTCAACTAAATTTTTTTTCATTTTGCAGCTAAATTATAAAATTTTAAAATTATAAAAAAATTTATATTCATTATTTAAAATATATTATGAAGAATAACCTATATTATTAAGAGAATAAGGAAGATTTTGGTCCCGCCATATTTACATGCTAAAATTAGTTAATGTTATTAAATTTTCTATCGTTAAAAAGATCTTGACTTGAATTTGTGTCTTTTCATAGTTTAAACACTTTTTTATTGACAAATATTGAGATAAAGCGATTTATCTGTATCATTCGAATTACATTAAAATTACGCGGGAAAAAAAGACGGTCGTATTTATTTTCTTTATTTAAATTAATATTTTAATTTTCCGGCAAGGAATCTTTTTTTTCTGTGTACTTTATAAATTTCGTACCGATATTTGAGCAGTCACGTAGTTGCTGCTGGTTGCTCGTTTATTTATTGTTTAAAATTAAATAAATGCCGTAAAGCGGAAAAGAATGAGTTTTACTTATAATATTTTATTATAATAAATAAGAAAAATTCATCAATAGAGAAAAAGAAAATTTAGTACATTTATGCTATTGAAAGTGTTTATTACAAAGCATATAAAATACATAGAAAAATGAAATTAAAAAATTTATTATAATTTTTGACTACTTTTTGACATCTTGATAAATATTAAAATTATTTAACACGTGTTGTTTTGTCACTAATAAATTTTTTTCGACTGTACATGAGCATGCGCACTCGGACACATTCAACGGTCAAGTAGCGTGTAGCTGCTATGTTGTGTCTTGTTCTATTACACGGACCTCGGCCGCTCTACTTTCTCTCTCGCACCTATCAAATAGCTCCAATTTCAAAATTTTATAGCCTGACAATAATATTTCATGAACGATTTTTTGCAGACAAGCCTATACGATTAGTTTTGTAATTAAAATATCTTACTTATGATACCAATTTCGATTGGTTATCAGAACACTACAGTTTCCTATATTGACTTACCTGTTTACATCTGCTCGGCAGGTAGCCATGCACAGAAATAAATAGACAAGCCTACGAAGGCATATTCTGTGTATTAAAAACTATCAGTTGAAATGAAATTCATTCGGTTATCAAAAGTGTGAAGGTGATGAAAAAAAATTGATTAAAATTAATTTAATTAAAAATAGCCATGAACACTTTTTGATAGCCAAGCCATCATAGGCATGTTTGTTAATAAATCATATTTGAAAAAAAATATGTCTCATCTGGTTATCCGATGGGTGAAGGTCGATCTCCCACGGTCTCCTCTACTACCAAGATAGAATTAAATATGCCATTTAACAGAAAATCAACTACACAAAAATGTGAAATGATTATAAAATGGTTGGTTACGGATAAAAATGTAAATGACTTAATCAAACATGAATCAAAAATTAGCGAAATTAACATAAAAAAAAATTATAATGAATTACCCTTTGCCATTATCGACGAGAACAATGTTGACTTGTCAATCGTTCAAAAATATTTCACTGATGAAGCATGGAAAATAATTTGCCAGATGTACGAGAGCAAAAAATCAGACGATTGGCGGTGTAAACATTGCGAATTAGACTTGGATAAGACTGTTGATAATGATGATTATGTGGAAAAACGAAAAAAATTCAAAATAAGTATAGGGTGTGACTATTGTTTAGAATGGTATCATTTGAAATGTGCTGGTTTAACAAGAAAACCTAAGAGAAAACTGTGGATGTGTACGGATTGCCAAAAAAACTAAAAAAAAAATTAATCTTCAATTGTTGTTTGATCCGCGACGAAAATATTTACACTATCGTCGTTGCAGCTTGTCTCTGTAAATTAAGATAAATAATTATTATAGTTATTGTTATATGATTTAGTATTGATAATTAAATATTAAAAATGTAAACTGATTATAATATTATCCTTTTTGAGGTTATAATTGCATTTCTTCAGATTGACATCCATTAAAATCCATCAGAACTGAAAAAATATTATTTAATTATAAATTTACACAAAAAAAAAATTTTTTTTACATGCAATACTTTTTGTGTTTCATACTACTGTTATTAAGTTAAGTTAAGTAATACTCACTTTTTTTTTTTTTAACCACTAATATATTTAATTATTTTTTAAAATGTCAAAATAACACTCAAAGTTACACCAACATTTTTTTAATTAATTATCACTAAAAATTTTTATAAAGTAAATAAGTTGATACACTACATGCCTGCATGGTTATAGGTTATGATTACTATGGAGAGTAGAGGTACCTCTACCCTCCATAATGATTACGTACAATTCGGTACTATTTAACTGTATCATACGAACCACATATTATACCAGGTATACATATTCATGAGTGTGAATGTAGCAGATATAAGACAAATTACAAATCACAAATAAACGAAATAAATAATTAAAAATATAAGTATAAAAATTAAAAAAAATGCAATTGAAATTCTATAAATGCGCATTTTTTTAATTTTATTCGATTTACATTTGATTCACTTATTTCAAAATTTTTAAAATAACAACTGTCAGATATATTCACACTCATACATATTCCGATAATTGCCTGCTCGATAAGTATCAGCGTATCATCAACTTTTATCCCAACGATGGCCATTACCAACTATGCGTATAGTTAACCCTATAAAGAAAAAGGATGTTTCAAAAGTATAATACTGAAATTAGCTGATGTCTCATAATTCTTGGTGTTTTTCAAAAAAGATAAATTTAAAAAAAAATATTGGAAAAAATTGCACCTATAATTTTTTAAACTTTCTGCAGGTGTAATTTTTTTTTTTTAAATTAAATTGCTGAAAAAAAAAAAATTCGAAAATTGTTTATTTTACGTTAACTTCAGGATCATTCTTAAGTACCTGTTTCAACGAAATTTTCGATTCTCTATAGACGAAAACGAGTGCTTATTTGATTTTGCCTGTAAAATATTTTAGTTATGGACGAACAAAATAATTTAGTCGTCCAACACTTGGACGAATAAAATAATTTAGTCGTCCAACACTTGGACGAATAAAATAATTTAATCGTCCAACACTTGAACGAATAAAATAATTTAGTCGTCCAATTAGCAGACGACTAGAATCAGCCAAAAAAAATAGTCGGTTTTTTTGGACACCCTAATCTATATGTATTAACAATAATAGTTATTCCTGTGATATGATTTTCAGTTAAGAAGCATTTATTTGTTATATGTTCCTTATCCTTATTTTTGTATATAGAATACGCATTTGTTTCTAACCATATTTACCGTTCACTAGAACAAGGGTCTACTCGTGATTCTTATGCGCGTGTTTTGTTTAGGTTTTAGGAATTGGGTGATAGGTAACGTTCCAAGACCACCCAAACTGTATATATATTTCTCTGAATAGAATATATAATGATTTACTTATCTATTTATTTCGACTTTCTCATAATCTAAATATATAATTTGATAAGTATGTGCTACAACGATTTATTATTTAAATTGTTGGTTAATTACTAATAACCCTAATAGCACAGTTTGATTTAGCAAAAGTGTACTTACAAAATTTTCCTTGAAGTTTTCGTCAAATATCCGTCAACTTTAGACTTTTCTGTTCTTGATCACAATTTGTATGCAACTTGCTGTTCAATTTCACGTAAATTTACTGCCCGAATTAGAATGCAAATTCACTTTAAAAGTTAACTAGAAAAAAGTTGTCAGTTTTCAGACAAATTTTTACTTCAATTTATGGTTAATTTGACTTAAAAAGTTGTAAAGTATTATTTTACCGTGAAATGTCAGACAATTTTATGTATAAATTTGCTTACCTTCTGGAATGGTAAAAATTAACATTACTAACTTTTTTTTTCCTAGTAAAAAGTTATCCCTGATAGCCAAGTTAGCGAGAAACTGGCGTCGAACTTACAGCCGCAACTAGACGCCAAGTTGACCGCAAAAGTTGGTACTTCCAAAGTTGATAGACACTTTTTGAGAAAGTTGGTGGCAAAAGCTGGAAATCCGTAGTTGATTGAAAGTTGCCTTCAATTTTCTTAGAAACCTGCATTCGAATTGCGGCTCTTCCCTGGCATTAACTTTCTCAAAAAGTTGGCGGTAACTTGTAGCCAAAAGTTGCAAAAGCAAGAGTTGTCGACAACTTGTTGTCAAGTTGGTCGCAAACTAATGAATACCAACTTTTTGACGAGCGACTCGTGCTATCAGGGTACCTCTAGATTGAGTAAAAATTACCCGAAAATTTTTCTTTCCAATTTTTACTGTCAAATTGTCAGCAAATTCGGGCAGCAAATTTCAGGTAATTTCAAGCTAAAGTGCCTATTAGGTTTAAGATGCTATAAATGTTGCAAGATCTTCACATGTAAATTTCGAGTTGAAGTTAAGCGCACGCCTATTTATGTATTTTAACTTCACTAATTAATTAACAGGAATGAGGCACCTGATGCCATTGAGGACAAAACACAGCTGTTACCCCGATAGCCACCTTAACCGTAAGTTAACTTCAAGCTACAGCCGTATTCTGAAGCCAACTTAGGAAAGTGTTAGAAAGCAAGCAGCTACCTTTAAGTTGACAGTAAATTGTCCGTAACTTGAATTTAATTTTTGACTACAAGTGCTACTGTCAGAAAATGACGTTAATCCTAATAGCATAGTTTGCTTTGGCAAAAGTTTACTTACAAAAGTTTTCTTGAATTTTTTGTCAAATTTCCGTCAACTTCGGACTTTTCCGTTTTCGACGAAAATTTGTATGCAACTTGCTATTCAATTTGATGTAAATTTACTGCCCGAACTAGAATGCAAATTCACTTAAAAAGTTGACTAGAAAGAAATCAATTTTCAGGCAAATTTTGACTTTAATTTATGATTAATTTGATTTGAAAAATTGTAAAGTATTTTTTTACCTTTAAATTGTAGACAATTTTATATATAAATTTGCTTACCTTCTGAAATGGTAAAAATTAACATTACCGACTGTTTTTTTCTAGTAAAAAGTTGACTTTAAACTGAAGAAAAATCAACCGCCAATTTTTCTTTTTAATTTTCGCTGTCAAATTGTCAGCAAATTCGGGCAGCAAATTACAGTCAATTTCCAGCTAAAGCGGATATTAGGAAAGTTGATTGAAAGTTTCACTTCAAACTGACGGTAAGTTTTTTTGTCGAATTACATTCAGATGACGGCAGTAGATTTGAATCAACTTGCACGTAAGTATTATCCAGCCGAGGCTTGGCAGAAACTTGTTGTTAAGTTAGCCGTAGATGCTTCACTGCAGAACTTGCTAAGCAATTATATATTTAGAGTGTGGCTATGAGGGTAGATTCCTAGGATATGTTACTAGGGTCAGAGCTGACGCCATCTCCTGGACAGTGGGCATCAGTTCGTTGTCACGCGGGACCAATTTTCGAATTTGAAATTAATAAATTTATGTATTAATGGTGATTATTATAATTACTATGATTATGATGATTATAATCATTATTGTTTTTATTAAAACAATTATTATTTAATTTGATAGTAAAAGTTATAGATAACGATGAATATAATTGGTGAGATAACTTTGATCCGAAAACTGAATATTATTATTACGCATTGATAAGATTGGATAAATAACAGTTGTGCTCATCAAAAGTTTTCGGATAGAAATGTAGTTACACGGGCTGGCAGAAAGATCTCTGACTCTTCATTCTCCAAGTACTCTCCACTATTCTCATATGTGTTATGTCCTCAATGGCCTCAGGTGCCTCCACCTGTTAATTAATTAGTAAACTTGAAATATATAAGAAGCGCGCATTTAAATTCCATTTGAAATTATATATTAATACCTTACAACACTTATTGCGTCTTATCAATATTGAGTCAATAATTTATATAATAAATCGTCGTGGCACATACTCTTTAAATTATATATTTTTATTATAAGAAAGTTTAAATAAATAGATAGATAAAACTTTATTTTGTATTCAGAGAAAAATAAATACAGTTTGAGTGGTCTTGGAACGTTTTCTGTCGCCCGATACTTGGAACCTAAACAAAACACACGCATAAAAATCATGAATGGGCCCTTGTTCTATAGTTAACCGTCAATATGGTTATAAACAAATGCGCACTATCAACAAGTAAGAAGAGAAATATATAATTAATAAATGTTATTTACCAATGAAAATCATATCATCAGAAGTTAACTATTACTGTTAATATTAAGTAAAGAGTAACTCGTATAATAAATTTATTAATGGAAATATGGAAATATAACATTAGAATAATTATAATAATGTTTCACAATAAATGATAATGTCAATCATACTAAATAATTAAATATATAATAATTATGGAGGAATACACCTCTGATAGTCTAGAATATTTAACTGGAAGATTGTATCCAAATACAAGAAAATAGAATAAGTAATAAATAAAATCGTAGAATGGACAAAGTAAAGAACGTATATGTGTAAGCTTATATCTCAAACTTGTATTAGTAGAAAGTATAAATGTATGAGTATATTTAGTAAAGAACATAGATATATATGTATATTGTATGAACACGAGTGTGAACATGGGAGTGGTGGGGAGAGGTTGGAGGGTGGAGGGCGGAGATCTCTCTGCCGTCCGATGTAACTTCACTTCTCTCCGAGAACTTTTGACGAACACAACTGTTATTACTGATCTAATTTTATCCTTACTTTATAATAAAACTCAGTCTTCAGATAAAAGTTATTTTATCAATTACATCTATCCTTATCCATAACTTCATCGTTTCATTAAATAATAATCATAATCATCATCATCGTACTCAACAATAAATTTATCCACTGTTTTCAAATTCAAAATTGGTCCCGCGTGACAACGAACTGCCCACTGTCCAGGAGGTGGCGTCAGCTCCGATCCTAGTAACCTCTCAGGACATAACATATGCTTATGCGCACCATCTTACGCAATTTTGTTTAAATCAAGGGCGCCAACCTTTTTTGTAATATACTTTCGTAAGCATGTGGTAACTGCTGCTGTGATTGTTATTCAAAAAATCATTTATTTATTGATTATTTATCACTCAGCTTATTTTCATACACTGCCACAAGTGCCAGTCCACATTATCCATAAAATAAAGCATGTTTATAATCTCTACGCTCATATTCGCATCAGTTCTTAAAGAAAATTTCGATACCAAATTCATTGTTAATTTTTTTATATTATTTTGAGTAGAACAATCAAATTGCGTTTCACGTCACCTGACTTCTATGTAAGTTACGATTATTTTTATTTATTTAAAAATTATTTGTTTAACTTGATGTTTGATTTTATTCTTAAATTTCATATATATCAAAGAGTTGTTTTATTTAATTTTTAGAGTTATATCGATTAAATGCAAATACCCAATTCTGTGGCCGGAATCGGGCGGTAAATTGCAAGCAAACTTTCTGACAATTGGCACAGTATGTTACACTAATTCTATGGTCAGAAAACTGAACAACAAAAATTGACGTATATTTGTCGTCAAATTAAAGGGAAATCTGCTCAGCAATTCCTGATAGCCATACTCTGCTTTCCCGAGCTGTTTCGTGTTTACGTTCAGTTTTCCGTCAAATTAACGTCAAATTCGGCTGTTCCAAGTTTTGACTACAATAGGACTACAAGTTGGTATCGATCGACAGCCGTAAACCGAAGAAAAGTTAACCGAAAGACGATCTGCAGAAACTTGTCTGAAAGTTGTTAGAAATGATTATCAGATAATGTTGTTCAAGCTTTTCTCTAAAATAAAAGCCCTAAGCGCAAAATAGAGACACAGACCCGATGCTTTAATTAAAATAGAATTATTCAAGGTGAAGGCCTCTATACCCACTCAGTAACATTAGTCACTCACTTACACTGTTTAAGGCTCGGCCGTACCTAACGAAAACCTGAATTTAAGAATTCTAATTACTTTTCGAATATTTATGGGATTCGGATGATGAAAATCTTCCGAGGAAGTTCATCTTCTGCTTTTAGTCGGAAGCTAAGAAAATTGCTGTAATGATAATTATTTAATAAATAATTAGAATTCTTAAATTCAGGTTTTCGTTAGGTGCGGCCCAGCCTTAATGAGTTTTTTATAATTTTTATAAAAAAAAAATTTCGACTAAAAAATTTATTATTGATAAATAATTATTTGTGAATCTAAATATATTAAAATATGATGTATCAAATTATTTTATAATAGATTGTAATTTTAAATTAAGTGACTGTTTTCAAAATCGCGCTCAGCCGGGCATTTTTTACTTTAACGTTCATTCGCTAAATGAAATTTAGGTTACGTCAAATTTTTAAGAATTTTTATAACTATATCTTATTAAATATATTTTTGAAACTCATAAAATTTTATGTTATGAAAGAATAAAGTAATATTATTAATAAACTATTTTCCAAATCAATAAATTTATCATAGTTTAATTGCAATTGTCTTTGAGCGATTATCGAGCCATGGTGTTGATCGAGTAATGGTACATCACAGCTTTTAGTAAGCGACTATGGGTACACTCAAGGACCTTATTTAAAAATTTATAATAATTAATTATCAGCATTATTCTTCAAACTAAAATTTTATTCTAATACTTAAAACTACAAAAAATAACTATAAAAAAAATAAAAATATGATTTTTTATTTTATTTATTAATTTATGAGTGATTTAATCTCACTCTAATGAAAAGTAAGCAGGGTATAGGGGCTTTTATCTTACTTCAATTTTGTTAAAAAACTCAAATTAATATCCTACTATTTTTTCAACTTTTATTATTGTAGCTGTCATGCACAGTTGAAAATTTTGTGTTCTTTTGTATAAAAATTCACGGGTTGAACAAAACTGTACAGGACTTTTTTTATAGAGAATTTTATTCTCTACAAAAAAAGTTATTTAAGCCATTACCGTACTTGGGTGAAGTAAAAATTTTGACGCCACATGGCGCCACGATGAGTATATCGTATTTGCTTGTTGTCCTCAATTCGCAGTTAGTCGTAGTTAGTTTTGAATTGTAAGTTCACAACTATGTATGAACATCAAAACATAAATTTCGTCGTTGATAATTATTTTTGTTTAATGGATATAAATATGAACAAATTTCGAAATCATAGTACCTCAAGTATTAAATAATTACTGTGTTCAAACTTTAAAGATTTCCACAGTCGTATATAATTGTCAATGCTTATTTAGTGGGTAACCTCAAATTTTCTATTATTGAAAATGTGGTCATTGATCGAAAATATTATTTTAATTTTTAGCATAAATAAATTTTTTTTAAATAAAAATATGCATTAAACTTCCAAATTAAAAATTATTATAAGTAACTATTGTAGTAATAAACTGATTAATAATTTTAAAAAATATGTTTGTATATTTCTGAATCGCCCTAATTAAAAGGAACGATTCGAAACGATTTGCAATGTTAGATGTCCATAAGAAAGGCGATTCAAAAGTATTTAAAGTATTCAAAAGCATTAAAAAGTATTGAAAATTTTTTTTTTCTAATCGTTTTAAATCATTTCTTTTAATAAGGGCGAGTAAAATAAAATCCTGATTCAAAAAATGCGCCATACTCAAACTAAGTCGGTATCGTCCTGAGTCAATATTATCGGCCTCAAACCAAGAGAAAAAAATTCTTGGGAGAAATAAATATGCATCTTGTTAGAACACAGAAAACGCTTCTTTCAAGAATAAAATTTTTGAAAAAAAAATTTTTATTCTCCATTGAAGAGTTATAATTTGTTTATTCAAGATTGAATTTTTTTTTGAATTGAGAAGTTTAGGTGTTTTGAAACAAGAATGATATTTTAAAGAAAATAATTTACTTGAACCAAGTTAATTTTTAACTTCCCGCTGAGAAAATCGACGATTTTCGAAAAATTCGGGAAGTTATTGTTTTCACCCGGATTTGCGAAAATCGAAATTTCATCAGATGTCGACGTTTTGAGGTCCTAGGAAGCTATTGTGACTATTTTCAGAATTATGTCCGAGTGTCTGCATGTATGTATGTGGGTGTGTGTGTGTGTAAACTCTTTATAACTTTTTAACCAATGAACCGATTTGGATGATTAAGGCGGCAACCGAAAGAGCTTGCTGGCCATCAACTTTTCTGAAAATTTCAGATCATTTGATCAAGTAGACTCGAAAATATTGGCGAATTACGAAAAAAAATTTTTTTTTTTAGTTTTTTATTGATTTCTCAGAAATGACTTATATGATCGACTTCAAAATCTATTCATCTCTAGAACTTAATAAAACGCGCCGATTGCCGCCTTAGTCATCTTAATCGGATAATTCGTTCGAGAGTTATCGCGGGAAATAGAAATAGTAAAAAACGGTTTTTTGCGAACATATTTGAAACAACTAAACTTTACAATTCCAAAATCTGATCAGCTTTAGAACTCACTAAAATACGTCGATTGCCACCTCAACCATCAAAATCAAAATGTATTCACAACAACGTTTTCGAGCTCAGAGAGCTCGTAAAAGCGGGAAGTTTTGGGGCTGGCCCGCAAGGTTAACCGATAGACAGATTTTTTTTTCTGTGTATAGGCGTTTGCGGGGGCGTAAGAAATGAAAATTTATCACGCTTTTCCGCCAAAAGACCTACAAACTTAGTATCCTAAATGAAAATTACCTAGGATACAAGAAAATTAAAGGTGTAAATTTTTTTTTTCTAAATTGACGCTAGTGAGGCTGTGAAGAGGCGTAATTCATGAAAATTTTAACGTTTTTGATCAAAAGATCGACAGTCTTGGAATTTGAATTAAATGTTAGTTAAAATACGAGAAAATTAAC
Organism: Microplitis manilae; assembly: GCA_030273425.1. Classification (NCBI taxonomy): domain Eukaryota; kingdom Metazoa; phylum Arthropoda; class Insecta; order Hymenoptera; family Braconidae; genus Microplitis; species Microplitis manilae. The sequence goes on from CP092724.1 coordinate 9,062,232, forward strand.
AACGATACAATTACAAATTTTTCATTAAAAATTTACTCGCGAATCATTAGTAGTCTTTTTTCTATAATTCGGCTGTTATAGGGCTAGCCAGAGTATTTTAAATTGTCTTTATCCTGTGGTGTCATCACTTAAAACTTTTTTTACATATAAAAGTGCAAGAGAATAAGCATATTTACGAATGTTCGAACGGTAAATGTTAAGTTATTGATATCAATAATAAAAAGAAAAATAAAGAGTCATCTAATCTAGCAATACGAAATGCCCAGCGAAGCGGGTGGGTAACAGCTTGTGTACATATATCTCAACTGTCAACTTAAAATCCGCCATTTTTTTTTTTTTTGACTACTGTAGGATTCAGACCTACCACTTGCGAATATTCCAGTTCGAGTGCAAGCATGCTAACCACTCGGCTACAAGTACCATTCAAATATCTCGAAGTATATGCCAAATATAAATAAATACAATGAATTCGATATTATATCTCACGTATTAAAAGTTACAAGTGAGTTCATAATTTTTACCCGCTAAGTGGTAATTTACATTATCGATGTTTTAAAAACTACAATACCTCAAGAAAATTTCATTTGATATTATGAATTTTAGAATACTCTAGTTCTTTTTATAATGTTTTCAGTAATAGTTCTAAAATGTTATGGAGTAAAATTAATAATCTTACAAATTGTACTAATCGGGATAGCAATGAATAATTTTTGCGGAAAAAACAATGACATAACGGCCGCCCAATTTCAAAACACAGTAACTGACAAATTTTTCAAAATCGATTTTTTAGTATTTTTAGTTCCAATGGAGTCTCGTGAATTTGAATCAATGCATATTTCAAAAATTTTTTTTTTTGTCATGTTACTGTGTTTTGAAATTGGGCAGCCGATAACTTAGAAGTCATGTGTAACTTTTTTGTTGTTTCCAAATAAAAATCGCTATCTACTCTATACTAATATTTTTTATTTTATCTACTGAATTTTACAGAATAAATAAAAATAAATATGTTTTATAGTCATTTATTGTTAATGAATTGTAATATTCAACTTCTACTCTTACAAATATTTTTAACTCACACGGAGAGAAATGTCAAGTAAATATGCCTATGCAGCACAGTAATAATTACATTACTCTATAGTTTGTGTATAAGAGCGGCAGGACACAAACTATAAAGTAATGTAAATATTACTGTGCTGCATATTTACTCGACATTTTTCTCCGTGCAGAATCGTAATATTATCAAAGAGATTTTTGAATATTGTTATTTCCAGAATGATCGTTATAAAATAATTATGGATTATTACCATTCTTTTTTCAATTTTAACTAATCTGCATTGTAATTTTTACAAATCGTAAAATTTACAGGACTGATTGTAAGAATCGACAAAAAAATGGAAGTTTCCATTAATAATAATAGTTTTCGGTTTGGATTGTGAATTTCTCTTCGGAAAGTAATTTTTATTTGACGACTATAAATATTAGCTAATTTTGAGCTGTTTTTGTTTCCATGAAGATTCTTAGATCAATAATGTCAAAAAAAGAAAAATCTTCACAGCTTACAGCCATAAGCAGTGTAAAAAAAATAGTTTTCCGATGTAATTTACCCTGATTCAGAAATCTAATTTGGAATAATTCAAACACGATCCAAAATAATTCAAAGTTGGCAAAATTGACTATATAAAGGTATACACTCTAGCATGGATTGAATCATTCCAAATTATATTTTTGAATCAGGGTTAAATGGGAAAACTTTGAGATTGATGATTGACTTCTTAAAATTGGAATTGAGGGCTGAAATTGTAACTTAATTTTTTTTTAGGGCTGACCAACAAATTTTCAATGTGAAAGTCAAAAAAAAAAGAATAATCAATTTTTTTTGGAACACCCTTATCTATAGGTATTATAAGACTCGATGATTTAATTTCTCCCGGGATTCTCATTTATACTTGACAGTTCTCACTGAGGACTTTTGAGTGTTAATATGAGATTACTTTCCGTGCGTTAAATAAAAGGGCAAAAGAATATTGAGATTCCTGAAACTGAAACCGAAGTTAAATTTTTGTTTTGGGTAAATTTCTTCTACATCACAAAAAAAAAAAAAAAGAAGAAAAACATTTTATTTACTTATATATTTTTGTTGAAAAGTATCTGTTTCAAATTTCTGAATATTTTTAAATGTCTGACATTAAGTTTATTTGGGCGTCAACTTTTAGTTAAATAAAAATTATCGTTTGAAAGTGACTAATAAAATTTTATTATAATCTAAAACAATGTTGCATAGATTAGTATAGAGCCGATATATAAAAATCGTGGGTAGCTTCATTTATAATTTAATACTTAGAAAACCACAATTTCAAAAGTTAAAACGAATTTTAATATGCTTATAAAATTTATTTATTTTATAGAAAATGATGAGACATCATGAACTGAGTATAGATGATGGACTTTTTTTATAACTTAAAAAAACTTAAGAAAGTTTAGATCAATAAAAAAACGATATATTTTGAATTAAAAGCTTGATATCATTTATTATTTTTTTTGTATTTTCAAAAATTTTTCAATATATTAACAATTTCTTTTATCTTAAACTGAAATGGAAAATTAATATTTTTTAGATGTAAGCAACGCATTCTTGGAAATGTTCGGTAATTTCCGCCATCATTCGATGATTTTCGTAATGCCATCTGCCTCGGCTACATTCTCCTTTCACTTCACCTCCATGCTCATATCTTGCCGTCATTGCACGTCATTGGATCAAGCTGTGAATACTGGTGGATACATGTAAAACTTCATAGTATCATGGAGATCGTTGCTACGATTGAGTTAAATTGTCGATTCTGTGTTTTTACATCAGTGCGATACAATAGCTAAATGCAATAGATGTGATATACTTTAAATTAATATTAATCTTAAACTATGCAAATAGCGCGTTTAAAAATATATAATTATTTAAACTAAGTGTCGCGTAAGCTCTGCAATGAAATTTTAAAAGCTTAGACAAAACTTTTATCCGTTGTATCGGACGCCGCTTGAGTTGTGTGGTTAAGATCTTCGATCGACACACTAGCTCGATCTCACTAGTAAGTCTTTTTTTACTTCTTGATTTATGAAATATTTACAATATGTCAATATTTGAATAAAAGCCAAATTTTTAAGATTTAAAATTCAAATTTAATTTATTTCTATCAACGTAAATCACTGAATTAGAAAAATGACCGTAACTTAGTAATGATTTATTAATTTTATAATATCTAGGTTTAAAAGCAAAGAATAACAACTATTTTTTTGTCTATCCTATGTATTTAAATTCAGGTCATATCTATATATTTTATAAATTTATTGATCATACTGATTATGTCATGATTCAGATATGGTAAATTGTAAGAATTGACAATTTTATTGCATGGACTTTTTAAATATAATCAATTACAATGGAAATCAGTGGAATAATTCTCTACGCAATTGTTTTATTATTACAAATAATTATGCAAGATCAAAAATATTATCACATTTTCAAATATTGTGTTGAGAAAGTTGATTTGATTGATTTTGAGTTTGTAGATACTTGATTAAAAAAAAAAAAAAAAAAAAAAACGCTCAATACAAAAAAAAAAGTTTTATGATTATGTTATATCATTGAATCACTTATTAAAGTAAAATAAACAATACGACGTTGTAATTACAAAGTAGATTCACCGACAGTAAGTGCTATAGGGACTCTTAAATGCACCTAAGCGGTCAAACGATTTTATGTATTTTGTAATTGTTTTTTAACAATAATTTTTGGCATAATTAATTGTCACTTAGTTAAAATAAAACAGATAGACGGTCTTTTTATGATGTTTTTAGTAGTGTTTCTATAAAATATTGAGAGAAAAGATAATGATAGTATTTTTGTTACACATTATACTCAAATCTTCTCATGTTTTGGGTATGTTTTTGAAATTTCCATACCCGGGAAAAAATCAGCATGCAAGACCATGGTTGACCGAGCATGAACCAGACACGATCATACATGAATCATGTATGATCGTGCATGAATCAGGCACGGGCATGCATGAATCATGCAAGGTTGTGCAAAGTCCTACTCAACCATATACTTCAATCATGAATGGTCATATACCATCATGCATGAACTTGCATGATTCATGCACAGTCATTCTTGACAGTGCACGACCATGTACAATAGAAATTCAAAATTGTGCACGGGTCTGCATAATAAAGCTTGTTCTTGCATGACCATTTATGATTTTCGTTTGATCAAGCCTGATTATGCACGATTCATACTTGGTCAAGCCTGGTCATGTATAATAATACTTAACCCAGTCAAGACCATTATGCATGACTGCGCATGGCTCTGAATGGGCATCCATGATCATTCTTGATCATACATGACCATCCATGTCTATTTTCGAGCGGCCAGAATGATCGAGCTCGAGCCTACCTGACCGAGTATAGCTTTGTATGAGTATTAGGGTGTTTCATATTTAGGCGATATTTTGTTTTTTTCTGTCCTACCTGAAAAACTAACAATTTATAGAACAAAAAAAATATTCCCGCTTGAAAAAAAATTCTAAGTCAATTAGAAACTTCACTCATCGAAAAATTCAATTTCCCATTTAAATAACATGGGAAAACAAATTTTTTTTAGTTGAGAAAGTTTTACCTCCGCAATGGCTCAATGTACGAATAAGCCCAGCATACATTTTTGTAGGGAATTGAACGCTCTACAAAAAAAGTCTCCTATGATTTTTTGATAAATTCATCTGTTCAAAAGTTATTGGACCTCGAAGTCAAGTTAGAGTAAATTTCGAGATCTTTTTACTTTTCCGGCGAAACTATAAGACTTATCATAAAATGTTACAGATATTTTTTGTAGGCAATTTTATTCCCTGCAAATTATGCATGTTATTTAAATGGGAAATCGAATTTTTCGATGAGTGAAGTTCCTAATTGACTTAAAATTTTTTTTCAAGCGGGAATATTTTTTTTGTTCTATAAATTGTTAGTTTTTCAGGTAGGACAGAAAAAAACAAAATATCGCCTAAATATAAAACACCCTAATGAGTATGCATAATCAGACTTGATCAAGCTTGATCATTCACATTTATTTTTTCCGTACTTTATATGATCATATATAAGCTTGCATGATTACGTATGACTTTGTATGGTCATACACAATTCATGCTTGGTCAAGCCTGGTCATGCACGATAACACTTAACACAGTCAAGACCATCATGCATGACTGCGCACGGCTTTGAATGGGCATCCATGATCATACATGACCATCCATGTCTATTTTCGAGCGACTAGAATGATCGAGCTCAAGCCTACCTAACCGTGTATAGCTTTGTATGAGCATGCAAAATAAGACTTGATCAAGCTTGATCATGCACAATTATTTTTTGCGTGCTTTATACGATCATATATGAGCTTGCATGACTACGTATAATTTTGTATGGTCGTACACAATTCATGCTTGGTCAAGACTGGTCATGCTCAACCATTTTTTACGTCACTGAATCGATCATGCATGTACTTACAAGAGTTCTTATGAGTTCGAATGGTTGGGTATATTTATACTCATACGAAATTATAGTCATGCAAGAACATTAAAACAGTAAAATCATGTTATTTCATTAATTATCTCCACTATATTAACTTACTAATTACAAAAAAATAAAATTTTTTTACAAATAAAATATTAAACACCTAAAAGTTATTTTTTAATAATTTCAAATTATGACATACAAAGTTCCTTATACGCAATACGTGACTTATCATCTTCACTTGATTTATAATAAAAAAAAAGTTAATTTTTTACTTTCAATTATAGATATTATATGATCTATTTTAACTTGGTGTTTTTAATTAAAAAAGAATTTCTTTTTTTCAATAACAAATTTCTCTAAAATAAAACACACAATTTTATTCATTTCTACAAAAAATTTTATTGATCCATAATTTTCAGTATTGTTAATTAAAATAAATTTTACTGTAAATCTATTTATTTTTATAGTTTTATAAATATCAGAAGTAAATAGTTTTCGTTGAATTTCTGCTCTGCTATAAATTTGTAACCTTTTTTGAGTCTATACTGAGTGATTCAAATAGATGTAACTCATTATCGTCTAATTAATGATCAACGACTTACCCCCTTCAGGATAAAATCAACATGCATGATCAAGCATGATTCAGGCAAAACCAAGCATAATCAAGTATGGATCACGCATTAATTATGCACGATCAAGCATGATTCATGCAAAGTCATGTCTGATCATGCAAAAAAATACAATCAAAATCCGATCGAGCTTCAATCGGATTTAATCAAAGTTTTTAATGAGGGATAATCACATATTTTTGATGAAAAATTTAAATAATAAAACACTTATTTTTATTTTGACGATAGTAGTTAGAATTATTATGTTTTTTTTTTATCGATGATAAAAATAAATTCAATTTATAATTATTGATTCAGTTAATAATTAAAATTAATTTTTTTTTCCAAAAAATAATAAAAATAGATTTAATTACATTTTTTTTTTAATTAATTGAAGAATTGAATCAATAAAGTTTTGCGAAATTGATAATAATAATCAATACAATTACATTTTTTCTTTTTTCAATTAATAATGAAGATTAATTAAAGTGTTAGATTTGCTTGTAATTTATAACCAGAATTCTTTTCATTCATTATTAAAAAAAAATCTAACGAACAAATCTAAATTGAATTCCAATAATATTTTATTTTTTATAACCCTGAGTTTTCAAAAGGTGTTAAAAATCTTTATAAACTGAACGAGACAGGGCAGCCTAGTAGACAGCGGACGTGCTTCATAACACAACGGTCGTGGGTTCAAGACCCGTCACGGGTAAAATTTCAATATTACTTTTCAGCCAGTAAACATTAACTATACGACAATACTAGCAAAATAAGTTAATTTAAAGTTGAATTATCATTATTTCAATTTTTTTTTTAAATAATGGTAGGGATTGTGTTTGAGCAGGCCTGATCATGCTTGGTCAAACATGATTATGCTTGCTCAAGCATGATCTTGCATGAATATTCGCCAGCTATCAGCATGCGTGATCATGTATGAGAGAGTATAATCATGCCTGACCAAGCATGATCACGCATGCTGATAGCTGGCGAATATTCATGCAAGATCATGCATGAGATTAACACATGATCATGCATAATCATGCCTGATGATTTTTTCCCGGGATACTCAAATGATACCGAGAAAATATCCATTTCCAGCTCAATTTATGCTCAAATTATACTGAAATCAGATAGGATGAGGACAATATTTTTCTATTTAAGGCTACCTGTGAAAAAGGAGAAATATTTCTATGAAGTTTGAAGTAAATAAATTTATTGAATACATAAAAAATTATAAAAATGCTATTTTAATTAAGCATTTGGCATTGTAATGCTTTTTAGTAACAAATAGTTCAAATAATTATTTTTATAATACATTGCCTTTTGATTTAATTATTTACTTATTCTGTTATTTGTTTTTTTTTATTAAAAAAAAAAAAAAAATTTCAATTCTGAAGAAAATATTTCTGTTTATGTTTGATAGATATACGATTATCATTAATTTATTATTTATTTGATTCGATTGCAATAACAATATAGATAGTTAACACAAACATAATCGCTATAAAAAAAATCGGTCTGTCGGTTGACCCTGTGGGCCAGTACCAAAACTTCCCGCCCAAAAATTGTTGTGGATACTTTTTCGAGCTCTTCGAGCTCGAAAATACTTTTGTATGCCTTTGTTTTCGAAAAATACGTTCTTTACCATTTTTTCTACAACAATATCTCTCGAACGAATAAACCGATTGAGACGTTTAAGGTGGCAATCGACGCATTTTATTGAGTTCTACAACTGATCAGATTTTGAAATTGATTTATCGAGTCGTTTTTGAGAAATTTCCAAAATACTAAAAAAATTTTTTTTTTAAATTCTTTTGTTAACGGTTTCTCTTGAACGAATGAACCGATTTTGATGGTTGAGGTGACATTCGACGCGGTTTACAAAGTTTTGGGGCTGATTAGATTTTGGAATCAATCCATCGAGCGAATTAAAAGTTATTAAAAAAAAACATTTTTGAAAAAATTTTGAATTATCTCCGAACGTACCCTACCGATTAAGCTCAAGTTTTCAGTGTTTATAGTAAATAACAAGCCGCGTCGAATGACACCTCGAAGATCAAAATCGGTTCATCCGTTCAAAAGTTACAGAATATTTACATACGTACGTACATACATACATATTAGGGTGTTTCAAAATAAACATTTCTTTTTTTTTTTTTTAAAGTCTTATGGTCTTAAAAGTTAATCTTAGGTATTAGAAAAATCCTCCCGAAAGAGTAGCTTGAAAGCTCAATCCTGCTAAGAGCTCAATCAATATTAATTTTCTCATTTGAATTACGTGTAAAAAATTTTTTTTTTTGTTTTTTATATATAAAAGTATTAAAAAATTTTTTTTTCGAAAATCAAAGTACGTGGTCTTGTAGCAAATTAAATTCTCTACAAAAAAGCCCTTAAGTGTTTTCTTCGTACAACTAACAGAAAAAAAGTTATGAAGCTTGAAACAATAGTGAATTGAAGAACTTAACGTCAAGTTAATTTCCGGATTTTATTACGTGTACAAATTTATATGGTGAATCTATATGCTATGTATAATCAGTAAGGTGTTTCAGAAAGATTTCTGAAATCTTAGTTATTTTTCGTATTAATTTCGAAAGAAAAATATTTTTTTAAGAATTAAAATTTTTTTTTCTTTCTGTGTTTTTAATTTAAAAAAAAGTTCTGTTTTGAAAGTAAGGAAAATTTTTCCCATGTAATAAAAAAAAAATTGACAGATACCCTGGTAGGAAGGAACCATTGGACAAGGCTCGGACCAGGCATTGGCCAGTCGTTATGCCAGAGTTCCGAGCCTTGGCACCAGCCTTGGCTAAGCATTGGGCCAAGGATTGGCCCAGGCCTAGGATGATAACAATGTCCCCAAGCCTTGGCAAACAAAAAAACTAGGCTTGGGCCAAGCCTTAGGAAATGAAAAATTGAGCCTCGGCCAAGGCTTGGGAAACAAAAAATCAAGCCTCGATCAAACCTTGGGGAGCAAAAAATCCACGGCTCACCCAATGCTCGATCTAAAATATTGTTATTTAAATTAATAAATATAATTAAAAAAAAGTTTGATTACACTTTTATCAACATTACATTAGAGGGTAATTAACTAATTACTGAATTAATGGGAAATAACGAATAAAATTATTTGGGGGCTACCGGGGTTCGAACTGAGATCCTTCTGATTACTAGGCTGGGACGCTATCCACTGTGCTAAATCTGATGTCCAGATAATTATGATTTTTTTGCTTGTTAAATTATTTAAATACAATTTAATTCAAAAATATTAGATCGTAAAGATGAGGTGAAATGTAGTTTTATTTAATGAACTTAAAATTGTCTGATGCATTTTTAGGCCTACGCATGACACCTGGGGCAATATGGACCATCCGAAAATTCTGAAAAAATGATTCATATTTTTATCGTCAAATTAAAAAAAATTTAATATATTAATCCATTTTTCGGCTGATTCTCCATAGCCGGGGCAAATTCAGCCACTAAAAATATTCGAAAATAATATTTTATTTTTTAATTGATAAAATTTTTGAAATAATGCAAAATAATCTGTAATCTAAAAAATCAAAAATCACGTTTCTTGGGTTCATAATAATGACAAATAAAAAGTATAGAATTGTTTTTTTTTATTAAATAAAAAAATTAGTAAGTAAGATAATCGAAGAGAAACAATTTATTAAACCAATGATGTGAAATGTAATTTTTCTTTATGTATATTACATACAAAAATTTTGAATTTAATGAAATTTGATCAACTTTCAAAAATTTTTTTTTTCAACTTTTTTAAAAGGTACTCCATTTTGCCCGCCAAAAATAAAAATTTCATGTTAACTAAAGTTTTCTACATAGCAATAACTAATTAAATGAAAATTATTGATATTAATCGTATACTCGGTAGACGGTTATGCCCTGGTCTTCTCTAAATACATATATATAGATACATGTAAAGTTGATAATTTTACTATTGAATTATAATTTAACCCAGGCTGAGGCATTGGCCAATGGTCAGCTGCCAAGGCTCAGCTTGACAAAAATTAAACTATCGGGCCTAGCTCTGGCCGAGGCTCAGGCCAATGGTCACTACCCAAGGCTCGGCTTAATTTAATGAAACCAATAGACCAAGCCTCGGCCTAGACTTGGGCCAATGGTTAGCTGCCAAGACTTGGCTTAACGTAATCAAACCATTGGATCAAGCCCTGGCCGAGGCTTGGGCCAATGGTCAGCTGCCGAAGCTTGGCAAGTGACAACAGGGCCAAGACTCGGCCTATTGTCAGCCTTGGCGATTCCTACCTGGGTAACATCAGTTCAGATGAAAAAACCTACATTTCTTTTATAAAACTGTTTAATATAATGGAAACATGAAGTTATACTATTTAATATAGTTTAAAGCTTCATAACTTTTTTTTTGTTAGTTCTCCAGAGAAAACAATCAGGAGCTTTTTTGTAAAGAATTTAATTTCCTACAAGTTTGTGTGCTTCGATTTTCGAAAAAAAAAATCGGTCTGTCGGTTGACCCTGTGGGCCAGCCCCAAAACTTCCCGCCCATTTCGAGCTCCTTGAGCTCGAAAAATTGTTGTGGATACATTTTCGAGCTCTTTGAGCTCGAAAATACTTTTGTATGCGTTTATTTTCGAAAAATAACGTTTTTTACCATTTTTTCTACAACGATATCTCTCGAACGAATAAACCGATTGAGACGTTTAAGGTGGCAATCGACGCGTTTTATTGAGTTCTACAACTGATCAAATTTTGAAATTGATTTATCGAGTCGTTTTTGAGAAATTTTCAAAATACTAAAAAAAAATTTTTTTTTTAATTCTTTCGTTAACGGTTTCTCTCGAACAAATAAACAGATTTTGATTTTTGAGGCGGGATTTGACGCGGCTTACAAAGTTTTAAAGCTGATTAGATTTTGGAATCAATCCATCGGGCAAATTAAAAGTTATTCAAAAAAAACATTTTTGAAAAAATTTTATTTTTGAAATATCTCCGAACGTACCCGACCGATTAAGCTAAAATTTTCAGTGTTTATAGTAAATAAAAAGCCGCGTCGAATGACACCTTAAAGTTCAAAATCGGTTTATCCGTTTAAAAGTTACAGAATATTTACATACATACATACACTCGGACATCATCGTGAAATTAGCCAGAATAGCTTCCTAGGACCTCAAAACGTCGACATCTGTTGGAATTTCGATTTTCACAAATCGGACTGAAACCAATAACTTCCCGAATTTTTGAAAATTTGCAATTTTCTTAGCGGGAAGTTAAAAATTTTTAATACTTTTATTTTTAAAAAACAAAAAAAAAATTTTTTTACATGCAATTTGAATGGGAAAATAAGTATTCGTTGAGCTCTTAGTAGAATTGAAATTTCGAGCTGCTCTCTTGGGAGGATTTTTTTTATACCTAAGACTAACTTTTGAGACCATAAGAAAAAAATTTTTTTTTTCTGAAACACCCTAATACATATATACATACACTCGGACATCATCTCGAATTTAGTCAGAATAGCTTCCTAGAACCTCAAAACGTCGACACCTGTTGGAATTTCGATTTTCACAAATCGGGGTGAAACCAATAACTTCCCGAATTTTTGAAAATTTGCAATTTTCTTAGCGGGAAGTTAAAAATCTGGGCGCCGGTTGGCTCTACAGTTCAGCCCCAAAACTTCCCGCTGTTTTCGAGCTCAAGGAACTCAAAAACATTAGTGTGAATATATTTTCGAGCTTGAAAATGCTATTGTTTTATTTTTACATGCAATTGTTTTTTATGAGCTTTTCAAGCTGTAACAAGTTACGTCTTATGCTAAAGTTTGAAAATTTAAGAATCGAAAGTCATTAATGAAGAAGCGGTTTTTAAATTTATATTCCCAATTATATTGAATAAAATAAATGTATCGAGGCGGAAATCAATGTCAGTGATCAAAATCATGATTAGAATGAGTTTTGACTTAGGTCAGGGCAATAATATATGAAATATCCGAGATAAATATTAGAAACTGTGTTTTTTCAATTTTTTGTTGGTAATATCCCGGGAAAAAATGATCAGACATGAACAGGCATGAGTCTTCAGGCCTAACTAGACATGAAAAATGACCATATCTGACCAGGCATATTCAGGTCTTCTCATGTCTATTCATGCCCATCCGGGTAAAAAAATTATAGATAAAAAATGGCCCTATATAATTATATATAATTATGCATAACTATATATAATCATTTCAATAAAAATAAAAAAAAATTTGGGCGTGTGCAGGATTTGAACTGTGGACCTTGCGATCAGAAGTTCAACCGGCTACCCGTTGACCTAAGAGATTGACTTCAATAGTTAATTTCATATGAACTTCGAATAATAAAAATCTTATGCGTGATAGATTCTTGGTCAACAAAATTTTATATCTAATTTATTAATTATTGATTAATAGTTATAAGAAATTCTATATAAGTTATATATAATTATAACTAAGTAAGTTATATTTAATTATAACTAAGATTTTAAATTTAATCCCATATATCAGGCTGGATCAGACATGGCCAGGCATGGGCAGGTATGATCAGGCCTGAGCGTATTTAACGCTTCAGACATGAACAGGCATGGTCAGGTCTAATCATTTTTTCCCGGGATGATTTAAACTAAAGAACAAGTTAGATGACATTATATAATGATCGAAAAAGACTGTTAAGAGGAAGAGTTGGTACATGGAAAAAAAAAATGTTAAAATTTACTCGAATTCTCAATACTTTTTATTGTTTCAAATATTACTGCGGCGCCTGGGTGTGATTTTGTTATATATTATAAGGTACAAGGTAAAATATATGAGTGATCTGTTAAAATATACTTATGGTCAAAGAAAAAAAGTACAAGATAAACATATAGTTTTTAAAATTTCCTATAGTAAAAATTATGATTTTTAATTGTATAACTATACAATTAAAAATCATAATCGTTTCATTGGCGGGATGATATTTTTCCGACTGACTATGATAAAAATTACAACTTAGACCATAAATTTTATAGTTTCAAACAATAAAAATCTCCAAGTCGATATATATATAATTTCATAGTCGAACGTTATTTTATCTTGTGCAACCATACTAATAATTTTTGTTCTAAACCCTCATTTTTATTATTTAAAATAATAAAAATATATATTTTTTTTTTCGTTCTATTTTATATTTGTTTATTTTGAATTATTTATTTCTGGCTTTTACCGTTGCTCTCGTAGTACAAGGTTACATTCGGGTTTCTGATTTCACCCCCTCCCTCCCCCTTCTTCCATTGTCTGTTTTCTTATCGTCGTACATCCTTGTCTGTATTATGAATAACTGATTTAGTTGGTACAGTATATGAATCGTTTATTTGAGAAACCCCATAAGTCAAAAATAGTAAATTTTTCAGGAGAAGCAAAAAACATTTTTCTGAAATACGTTAGTATAAAAATCATAAACCAATAATGAATAATAGTAATGTTAGCACCCCTAAAAAAGATTCGATGATTTGAAATTTTATTGTTAATTACTACGATTAATGACAATGATTTAAAGTTGATTGACTTATGGGGTTTCTCAACAAAACGGAAAAAATAGTAAAAAAATCGTTCATTTTTCAATTTTTCTCCGTCAATTATTTATTATATTTATAAAATGAAGTACAAAATGTGTATTGGAACTATAATATACGTAAATTATAATAATAATCATTAATTTTTTTAGGCGCCAACTTCAATTCAAAATTATTTTTTGTACTTAAAAAATATTTTTCTGTGAAAAAACAAAAAGAAAATAATTTCTGTAAATCTAAAATTCCATGTTTATTTGAGAAACCCCATTAGTCATTGACTTATGGGGTTTCTCAAATCAACGATTCATATAGTTGTTCAAATTTTTATATGAAAAATCATCAGAAAAATTTTTAGCCGATTCACGGGCTCGAACCGCCGAACCTTCCGTGAACAGATAAGAGTCCAGCCCCTGGCCCTTAAAGCGCTCGGTCACCGCATGCGTATGAAAGTCGAAAGTTATTTTCGTACTTAAATGGATGATGGTAGCGCATGTAATTTTACTGCATCAAACAATAAAAGTTGCTGAGGCTGATACATACTTTTTACAAATTGATGAAGTATAATATACAGTTTCACATAGTCAATCTTTATTTATTTCAGTGGCAATATTTATTATTTGCTTTAATCATAAATATCCGTGAAAATTTATTTATTCCCATTTATGTCATTGAATTTGACTGTTGACTAATATTAAAATTTAAAAACAACTCCTGGTAAAATTTCTTATTTAAAGGAATTTACAAAATAACGTCCTAACTAGTGATGCGAAATGACGGTCATTTTTAACTTTAGTCTAATCACGAGCAATTGACGAGCAAATGCTCATCAATTGACGTCATTTTTTTTCGGTCAGTCACAAAAATTCATGAGCATTTTTTTTCTTTCTACGAAAATTCCTTTAAAACAAAAAAAACCAACCTATTTCATATACAACCTAAATATTTTAAATATTCAAAACAAAATTTATCTAAAACTTCTGACGGTAATAAACAAATTTGGCTTGCTCAACTACTTAGATGGAAAATGACCGTCAAAAATTTTCCGGTCATTTTTTGATCAATTTTTTAATAATTTTTAGTAGATTGCGCCCACAGCTTGTAGTGCCCTTGGTAAGAAACTTATTGCAGAGTTTTTATATTCCCAACTTGAAGCATTTATGGGTCGAGTACACCTCTGATATTCAACAGAGTGACTACAGTCTTTTTTATAGTAATATATCTTGTATAACGATAAGATATTAATGTTTTCTTGAATACTTATTCTCGATATATACAAAAATAAAAAGTTTATTTTAGGTAAAAATTAAAGAATTTTTTTTTCACTTCATACTTATATATGGATCATTCTATGCCAAATCGGACGGTTTTAAAATTTTTAATTTTTAATTTCCATCATTTTTTGATATTTTTTAGTACTCATCAAAAAACTCATCCTCCTAAATTTTGAGATTTTTTTGATCATTGGTTCGAAAGAGATGGAAATTTCAAAAAAATCGCTCTTTTCATGGGTTTTTGATTATAACTTTTTGAAAAATATTTTAAATAAAAAAACTCAAAGAATACAAAAGTTTCGTTATTCCATGTACTTTTAGAAAAAAAAAAAAAAAATGCGAATTAGTTTTTGGAAAAATTTTTCCGCGTTATTTTCAAGTTTTAAAACTTTAAAGTCATTTTCTGAAAATCATGCACATTTGGATTTTCTTGAAAATTTGTAACAACAAAGTACTATCTATTCCACAACTTTTCAGGTGGTTCCGGTCATGGGACTTCCGTGGCTACCATTTATTTTTTATTTTTGAAAATTAAAAAAAAATTTTTTTTTCCTAATGAAAAATCATTAATTGCTATTTTTGTCATTATATATTTTTTTTTATATCATTTTTGGTATTTTCTCACAATTCTACGGAATCAAAAGATTTTTCAAATAGCTCATTAAATTCGTTTACTTTTAAAAACGTATTTTATAGCAAAGAAAATTTAGTAGAAAAAAGCGAACAAATTTAACGAGCTATTTGAAAAATCTTTTGATTCCGTAGAATTGTGAGACAATACCGAAAAATGATGTAAAAAATAATATATAATGACAAAAGTAGCAACTAATGATTTTTAATTAGAAAAAAAAAATTTTTTTTAATTTTCAAAAATAAAAAGTAAATAGTAGAGGTCCCATGACCGGAACCACCTGCTCTTTAAACATGAATAAGTGAAATTGGTGAAAATTCACCAATTTTTAGTGCAAACCGAACCACTTTTTAAAATAAGTGGATCGGTTTGCACTCAGAATTAGTGAATATTCACTTATTCATTTTTATTTGACTTAATCGTGCTTAGAGAGTGAAAAATTGTGGAATAGATAGTACTTTGTTGTCACAAATTTTCAAGAAAATCCAAATATGCATGATTTTCAGAAAACGACTTTAAAGTTTTAAAACTCGAAGAAAACGCAGAAAAAATTTTCCAAAACTTAATTCGTATTTTTTTTTTAAAGTACATGGAAAAACGAAACTTTTGTATTCTTTGAGTTTTTTTATTTAAAATATTTTTCAAAAAAGTATAATCAAAAACCCATGAAAAGAGCGATTTTTTCGAAATTTCCATCTCTTTTGAACCAATGATCAAAAAAATCTCAAAATTTAGGAGGATGAGTTTTTTGAAGAGTACTAAAAATATCAAAAAATGATGGAAATTAAAAATTAAAACTTTTAAAACCGTCCGATTTGGTGTGGAATGCCCCATGTATATTATTTTCTCATTTCACTTAATTTAAAATGATTCAAATCATTTTTATTTTTAATTGATATCTATTTACAACTAAAAATTTATTTAACTCACATTATTCATGACTAATTATTAATTAATGACCATAGCACTCTGTTATTTATTTAAATGAAATGAATTTCTCATTGTTTAAATCAATAATTATTAGGTTTATATATATATATATATATTAGGGTGATTCATTTCCGCAAAAGTTTTTTTTTTTTGTAAGTGCTCAAGCAAAATCTCAATCTACATCGAAAAACAAAAATTCTCACCAAATATGAGCTCTTAATTCCAATGCTAAGTACTTACTATTTGATTTCAAAGATTTCCCATTTAAAATACACGTAAATTAAATTACTTTTTTTTTAACTTTCTAATACTCAGCTGCGTTTCATGATATCAACACGGTTTTGGTCGCAAATTGTAGGGGATTTGGTGTTCTTCAAAAGCGTCCATAGCTACTTAGCTGTTATTCCAGCTGTTTCACTTGTGTCTGCTGCGGAACTCATTTTTCCTATGAAATTGACCTTTATTGGCTTGCAGAACGTAAACCAATGAAAGTACACTGAAATCGCTAATGGGAATTTTATAGGAAATTTTATTCCCTTCAAAAAAAGTCCTATGAGTCAAGCCGCTAAAGTCCATAGTTTCCGAGTTATAGTCATTTTAATAATTTGAAAAATATAATAAAAAAAAAAAAAATTACAATTGATATTTTATTCTTTAAATTATTAAAATGACTATAACTCGGAAACTATGGACTTTAGCGGCTTGACTCATAGGACTTTTTTTGAAGGGAATAAAATTTCCTATAAAATTCCCATTAGCGATTTCAGTGTACTTTCATTGGTTTACGTTCTGCAAGCCAATAAAGGTCAATTTCATAGGAAAAATGAGTTCCGCAGCAGACACAAGTGAAACAGCTGGAATAACAGCTAAGTAGCTATGGACACTTTTGAAGAACACCAAATGCCCTACAATTTGCGACCAAAACCGTGTTGATATCATGAAACGCAGCTGAGCATTAGAAAGTTAAAAAAAAAGTAATTTAATTTACGTGTATTTTAAATGGGAAATCTTTGAAATCAAATAGTAAGTACTTAGCATTGGAATTAAAAGCTCATATTTGGTGAGAATTTTTGTTTTTCGATGCAGATTGAGATTTTGCTTGAGCTTTTGAAAAAAAAAAAATCTGTCTGTCGGTTGACCCTGCGGGCCAGCCCTAAAACTTCCCGCTGTTTTCGAGCTCAAGGAGCTCGAAAACATTGTTGCAAATACATTTTCGAGCTCTTCGAGCTCGAAAATACTATTGTATGCCATTGTTTTCGGAAAAAACCGTTTTTTAGCATTTCTTTCTTCCACGATATCTTACGAATAAATTAACTGATTGAGATGGTTGAGGCGTCAATCGACGCGTCACATTGAGTTCTAGAGCTGATCAAATTTTGTAATTGATCAAATGAGTCGCTTCGAAGATAATCGAAGAAAACCGTTTTTCACCATTTCTTTCTCGATCGATTTCTCTCGAACGAATAAACCGATTGAGATCGTCGAGGCGGCAATCGACGCGTTTTATCGAATTTTTGTGCTGATTAGATTTTGGAATTGATCGATCAAGCCATTTTTGAAAAATTTGAAAAAAAACTGAAAAAAAAAATTTTTTTTTTTGTTTTTTCCCGCGATATCTCTTAGATAAATTATCCGATTTTGATGGTTGAGGTGGCAATCGACGCGTTTTAATAAATTCTAAAGCTGATTAGATTTTAAAGTTGATTAGTTTAGTTGTTTCAAAGATATTTGCAAAAAATTGTTTTTTATTTTTTCTTGCTCCCGCGATAACTCTCGAACGAGTTATCCGATTTTGATGTTTAAGGTGGCAATCGACGCGTTTTAATAAATTCTAAAGCTGACTAGATTTTTGGATTGTTTGGTTGAGTTGTTTCAAAGATATTCGCAAAAAACTGTTTTTTACCATTTCTTTCTCCAACGATAACTCTCGAACGAATTATTCGATTTAGATGTTTGAGGTGGCAATCGACGCGTTTTATTGAGTTCTAGAGCTGATTAGATTTTGAAGTCGATCGTATAAGTCGTTTTCGAGAAATCAATAAAAAACTAAAAAAAAAAAAATTTTTTTTTTTCGTAATTGGCCAATATCTTCGAGTCTACTTGGTCAAATGATCTGAAATTTTCAGAAAAGTTGATGGCCAAAAAACTCTTTCGGTTGCCGCCTTAACCATCCAAATCGGTTTATTAGTTAAAAAGTTATAAAGAGTTTACATACATACATACATACACACACACACACACACACACACACACACACACACACACATACAGACACTCGGACATCATTCTAAAAATAGTCAGAATAGCTTCCTAGGACCTCAAAACGTCGACATCTGATGAAAACTCGATTTTTGAAAATCGGGGTGAAAACAATAACTTCCCGAAATTTTTGAAAATCATCGATTTTCTAAGCGGGAAGTTAAAAACTTTTGCGGAAATGAATCACCCTAATATATATATATATATATTAATTAACCTCGAACCAAAATATACATTTATTCTAAATGTACCCGGGCTATATATTTGGCTATATATAATTAGATATTACCATATAAGGTCATATATGATTCATACATGTCTATATATGAGTCACACATGATTATACATGAACATATATGAAGGAAAAAACATTTCCTCTAACTTATACACAAATCATATAAGATCATATATGGTCATATATGGTTTTAGTGGAATTTTCTTTCCGTGTACAATTGCTCTCGATTAGATTCTTTTAATTTACTTTTCAAAATAATAATTCATTTAAAATTTTCGTATATCTCGTTAGTTTTATAATTAATTGACTATAAAAAATTCTCTCGATTATATCAACTATCCATAAGTGTATTTAATAAAATTACAACAATATTTAATGAAGTCATATGTATAAACTGAGAAAGCAACCTACGCGTTTGTCTGGTTATATCATTATGCCTTTTATTGCTTGTTAAGTAAAGTAAATGATTTCAACTCGGTCATTGACACTGCCTATTTTTCTTTTCTTTATCTTTTGTCATCATTAATATCATTTATTATTATTTCAAGGAGTTTTATCTTCACAAACTTATAATTTGTGAATATTTTACAGTTACGGTGAATAAAAGTTACTTTTATACTTAATGCAGTTATAGATTTGGTTATTATTTCACATGGAAACAAAATAATATCATTATTTAAAATTTTTTTGGAAAGTAGGGAATTCGTGGTAAAATATTCATGTAATTACAAGTTATAGTTGCTAATTATGTGCTAATTATTATTTAGCCCACTGATCTGAGTAAAAAGCACACAAGATTTCACAGATTAGTTTAATTGCTGTTTTGGTTCTCTAGTTTTGAGTCAACTACAGTAAAATAACGATAGTTATCAAGTACACAGAAAAAAATTAATTCTTGGGTGAAAAAGAAAGTCGTTTCCAAACTTAAATTCTTAAATTAAAATGTCTTGTTTTCTTGTTTGAAAAATTTTTCTCTTGGTAAAAAAATTTTTTTTTTTTAAATAAAGTATATAAAGCTCTTCAATAAAGAAATTCAATCTCGATTTAAAAATATAAATTTTTGCTTTAAATGTTTTTAGTTCCTTTGGATAAGAAAACAACTTACCCGGGTGAAAATATTTCAAACTGAAAAAAAATAATTTTTTTTCTCGGCCGAAAATTGACCGAAAAAAGGCCCAGGTAGTGAACATGAGGCCGAAACTCGCTAGGCCGAAAAAAGTCCGACAATGAAGCTTAAAAATAGCTGACGTAAGAGACGAGGATTTATACTATTATTATTACTATAATTATTATTATTATTATTATTTTTTTTTTTTTGTTAAATGCTCAGGGGATTATCCCCGGTAGTCCGACTCTACCGAGGGCCTCACCTGGGCGCCAAATCGTTACTGCTGCGATGCTTTATCAATACGATGATCAGCATGCGCAGCAGGCCAAGTTTCGTTGCCAAAGTAGACGGAGGGATCCGAGGATAACAGCTTTCTGCATCCGCGGTGCCAGAAGTTCAACTTGCGCTGAACAAGTTGCTATTCTAGCTAACGCAGATACGAAAGACTGTTTCATCCCTCCTAGGATGCCAACAATGAGTACGACAAGTTTGACATGGTAGCCTGGGTAAATTTTGCCAATTTCAAACAGGAGATCCTGATATATTTCGTGTTTGTACTCCTCTTTAACCGTGATGTTATACTCAGCAGGTGCTGAGAGCTCGATGACATAAATGTCACGAGCAGTTTTCTCGGACAGCACAATATTAGGTTTATTATGGTCGATTTTCCGCCTTGTTGCGAATGGCACGTTCCAATAAATACGGCAACGGTCATTCTCAAGAACTTGCGGAATATCTCCTGGCAAATAAGACAGCACTGGTGTTTTATCGATACCGTGCGTGTGTCTTAAATGGTAATAAAGTACTCGCAGAGCAGCATTGTGACGCTGAACGTATGCATTTCTTGCCAGCATAGGAGATGCTGATAAAAGATGCATAAGCGTCTCAGGATGTTGCTTACACACCCTAGACAATGTGTCGGGTAGCTGCATCTGGAGAACTTTTGCATGGTATTCGAGAGTGTTGATTACACCATCATGGTATGCAAAAATATACCCTTCGGTCTCGGACATCAGGCCAGCTGACTGAAGGAAGCCGACTGAAGGAAGGAAAACGTCAGCTGGGTGGAAAAGCCATGTGTGTACTGAGCAGTTTTTGCTGCTCAGCATTCCTGACGACCGTCTTAAATTCCTCCTTAGGGAGTTCAATAGGAGGGTTTACTCTTCCGAGACCGAGGGATTTCGCTGCGTACATTGCTGCCTTATATAAGAACGCTCTCTAATGCCTATTCTCATAACTATGAACAATTTGCATAAGGAAGTCGTCTTCATCTGCTGTGAAATTGACAACTTCGTATGTTAAATCCAAAACCAAACGATCGTGGAGACACTCCAAGCTTTGTAGACCTCTCTCTCCGATGTGCCGGGAAAGGTATAATCTGGTGACTGAGGACTTAGGGTGCATGCTCCGATTCATATTCATGACTTTGCGTGTCTTGATATCGAGGTCTCTGAGCTCTTTTCGGGCCTATTTAAGGACAGTGAAAGAGTAGAGAAGTACCGGGACAGCAAGCATGTTTGTTGTGGAGACAATCCCTTGGTATATGTATGACTCTCCCGCGTCAAGATGATCGATGACGCTCCCATCTACTAACTCGATATCTTTGTGCAAATCAGAGCACTTACCTTTCACCAGATTGACGACCGCGCACTTGTTCAACCCAAAAGCCATGCCGACATCCCGGGTATACTCCCCTACAATGTTCAAGGCTGTCTGAAGCCTTGGTGGGCCCACTGAGTATCGACGGGTACGGCGTAGGGCAACAGATATTGGCTGCAGTGAGATGTAAAACAGCAGAGGGCTCAGGGAATCTCCCTGAAAGACTCCTCTTTTGTACTGCATAACTTCGGTCACACGTTTGTCGTTGCCACATGAAATGTGGAACCGTGTTCGCCAAAGTTACATCCTACGCTGAATGCATCCTACTGTATTGCGATTGACCCCAAGGCATTTGAGCAAAAAGAGAATAAGCTCATGAGATGTTGAGTCAAATGACTTGCGGTAGTCAATCCAGGCCATTGACAGGTTGCGCTGATAGTAGATCGCGCCTTGAATAACACAACGATCCACTAACAGATTCTCTTTGCAGCCTGACAGGCCTCTTTTACTGCCACGTTGTTTGTATATCTGCTGCCATACAGGATCTATCACCTCCAGAATGCGATTGTTTAAGATTTTAGTGTAAATCTTATAAGCCGCATTCAAACAGGTGATAGGTCGGTAGTTCTTTGGGTCAGACAACTGTAAAATGTAATCTTATATTAACTTTTGAATAGTATTGTAGTGTTAGTATACTTTTACAATTAATAAAATTCTAATTTTGGATAATAATACAAGTAGTAGAGATAAAATACAAAGAGCACTCTTTGATTCATATTCTCGTCTTAACATTAAAATAATGAAGGACTATTCTTTCATAAAATTTTCAAATTATCAACTGCCAGCTCATGTTCTTCAATAATTAATATGATTCAGTATAAATTAATACTCACTTAACTTATTTTTATATTCACTTATGTAAGCTAAAAACGATTAGATTGAGGTTAACTCCATAACATCTGTTCGTATACAATTCACATATACATCAACAAACACAAGTGCATCCTCTCAGGGTTGCCAGAAAATTTTTGTTCGAGTCGCCCCATCTATGAACAAAAGTAGCGAAATACTTTAACAAGTCGCCCAATCAATTTCAAATTTAAAATAATGCTGTTGGCTTAGAATTTATTGTCTATTAACCAATAAGAGTACACTATACCGCATAAATTGGAATTAACGTTTTAAAAAGTATTATTGCAATTATCTTTTATGTAGTGAAAAATTATAGGATATTTTTACGATAAATTTGATGAAAAAATAATCTTAATCAAAATTTTTATTAATTTTTTGCAAATTATGAATTATTTTTTAGTGCAAAAAGCAGAATATCGTGGATGCAGGTTTTAATTTACATTAAATGTATACATATTTCTGTATCTGATTGTTTAAAATAAAATCACAATTTACTTTCAACAGTTATGATGAAATTAACATACGCTTTTTTTACACTTTGACGATTCGTTTTTTACTGTGTATCACCCGCGTTTAAATTTATAATTTTTTATAAAAAATAAAATTACTATTTAAAACCAAGATCTCAATGAACTGAACTGAGACGAAAGAAATTAAATGCTTGAATGTAAGTGACATCATACACACAATTTTTTTATATGTACATACTGAATTGAAATGATGTTTGATTCAAGTCATTCACAAATGGAAATTAAAAATAATATTTGAAAATAATGAGTAAGGTTATTCCCAGTCTTGAAACATTAAAAATCGCCCAAATTGCGACTTGTAGCCCAAACATTAATTTAGTAGCGAATGCATAGAGAAAATCGCCTAATTCGCGATAAGTAGCCCAATCTGGCAACCCTGAATCCTCTACGGAAATCTCCGAACTGCACCGATCAGACTCGATTCCTTAAATTCTGACCCCTTACTTTACTATAAAGATGAGAAAATATCTCAGAGTTAATAAATTTTGTTTTATTTTTCTATGATTTGAAACGATTGAAAGAATAGCATTAAAATCTGAAGTAATATCAATTATTTGACGGATAAAAAAAATCACGTAATCATTCCGTTTGAAATTTAAAAGAAAATTGGAGTTATTCATGAGCGTGCGAGAAAACCTCATAGCGAGAGTGCTGAAGGGTTAATAAACTAATATTATTAAAATATCGGTATCAAGTATATAAATACACATTGACGGAGCCAGCCGTAAGCAGACTCGTTAGATTTTTTTGGACTCTTTGGGCGTCTACGTATGTACACAAAGTGGTATCCAAAGTAGAGAAGCAGCATAAACTCGAGTGCCACTGTCACCCGAATGCTGCTATGGACGGAAACCAAGGGCTTGATTTTCTTGACTTGAATTTTTTTTTTTTAATTTTTGGTTCAAACAATAGCCACTAGTTGGTTTAAGAAACTTGACTCTTACGTAGAGACATTAAATTTCATAAAATAAGATATTTAATATATGAATGAACACTGAGAAAAAATTTCCCTTCGGACAATTAAATGAGTTTTGTTAAATTCTATTAAACGAAAATTTATTTAGGATAACTAAATTTTATTACGTCAGCATAATCTATTCTGTTATTTTTAACAAATGATTTAATAGATTCTATTTGGTTGACATTAATATTTCTCTCTCTAAGATAATAAAATCATTTGATAAAGTTAAGAAAATATTTATTTAATCGACAACTAAATTATCTTACAGTGCCAGTAAACCCAAAAAATATTA
This sequence comes from Microplitis manilae, assembly GCA_030273425.1. Classification (NCBI taxonomy): domain Eukaryota; kingdom Metazoa; phylum Arthropoda; class Insecta; order Hymenoptera; family Braconidae; genus Microplitis; species Microplitis manilae. The sequence continues at coordinate 9,086,678 of CP092724.1, forward strand.
AAACAAAATATTATTATATTAACTCTAATAAATATTACTCAGACACAAAGTAGTAGTTCATCTATCGATTGCGATCGTGTTTAAGACGCGAGGTGTGAAGATTGGTGCTCGAGCCGATGGTGAGGGTACCAACAAACGAGCGTCTTAGACTCGAACGTACTAGATATATACATTAGTTTTTGTGACAGATATTTGAAATTTACTATATTTAGTGCCTATAAATGGCAGGTTACTCGGGAAAAAATGATCAGACCTGACCATGCCTGTTCATGTATGATCAGGTCTGAAATTAGACCTGATCATGCCTGCTCGTGTATGATCAGGCCTGACATTGGAGATAATCAGGTCTGATCATACCTGTCCATGCCTGTTTATGTCTGAAGCGTTAACTACCCTCAGGCCTGATCAGACCTGTCCATGTCTGTTCATCAGCAAAGCGTTAAATACGCTCAGACCTGATCATGCCTATCCATGCCTGACCGTGCCTGATCCAGCCTGATATATGGGACTAAATTTAAAAAACTTAGTTATTGGGAACTGACACGGAGGCGTGGCCTAAAAAACATGGCGGACGATGTGTTACACTTTTAAATACGTAACCCATGTTACAATAGGACTAATTAATAAAATGTTAATAAATTTATCAGATATCTTATCTTGGACGGGTAAAAACCCAAAACAAAAAAGTATACATGACGCGGTACGAATTTTATTTGTTGGTTATTTAATAAAGTGTGGAATAAACCGTGAAGAAAGCGATAAAAATACTACCGTAGTTACCGCGCTTTGCATCCAAACGAGTCACATAAAAGAAAAACCCTATGAAATTAATGCCAAAATATCTGAGATAATTTCAATAACTTTTTCTTGTAACAAAATGTTTATTTACTTCAAAGAAAATAAAAAACATATTTTCGGTTATTAATTTTTAGGTTAAACTTTACAAACGTACCTGGCAATATAAAATAATCAGTTTTTTTGAATTGTAAAGAGCAAACTTTCATGTGAAGAGTAATTTTATTTATTTTTAATAACTTCGTCCACGCTTTTAATTTATCAACTTTTTCAAAATTACTAAAATAATTTTCTGATAGCACTATCACTAGCCTTCGGAAACTTACGGAAAACCATGTTTTAATTTTTATTTGCTTTACTCTGACAATCTCTAACTGCTCAACATACTTTACTTTTTGTCTTTTTACGTTCTGTAAATATTCCAAGTTCCATTTTAATATTTATTTCTTAATAATTTCTTGTAGAAAAATTATTTCTTGTGTTTACAGCATGCATTTACTGTGTATTTACTCGACTTTTGTAACACATCATTAGTTTGATTTTTTACCACCAGATTGCGTGACCTCATTTGTCAGTTCCCAATATTTATATATAAATAATTTAGTTATAACTATATATAGCTAACGTAGTTATAATTATATATAATTTTATATCTATACATCAATAATTAATAAATTACCTATAAAGTTTTGTTGACTAAGAATTTATCATGTATAAAATTTTTATTACTTGAAATTCATACGAAACTTACTTTTCAAGTCAATCTCTTAGGTCAACTGGTAGCGAGTTAAACTTTCAAGCGCGAAGTCCATGGTTTAAATCCTGCATATGCCCGAGTTTTTATTTTTTTTTTATTTTTATAGAAATAATTATGTATAATTATGCATAAATAATTATATATAGCTATGCATAATCATATATAATTCTATATAAATATATATGATTTATATAGAATTATATGATTCATATAGAATTATATATAATTATACAGAATTATATATAATTATACAGAATTATATATAATTATATATAACGTTGAGAAAAAATCACAGCTGATTATATATAATTATATACAACTATATATAGTTTTACAAAATTATATAAAATTATATATAACGCTGAGAAAAATCGTAGATGATTATATATAGTTATTAGGGTGTGTCATTTCAGAGCAACATTTTTTTTTTAAGTGCATGGGAAAACAAATCATAGTTCAACACAAAAAAAAAAATTTTTGCGCAAGAAAAAAAATTCTATGTCGATTACAGACCTAGCTCATTGAAAAAATCGATTTCCCGTTTAAATAACATGGGAAAATTTTATTTTCAACTTTGAGTATTTTTAACTCGTTAACTAATTAATAGATCGAATAGACTAATACATATTTTTGAAGAAAATTGTACGCGCTACAAAAAAGGTCTCTTATCATTTTTCGATAAATCTATCTGTTCAAAAGTTATTGGAGTTCGAAGTTAAGCTCTAGTAAATTTCGAGATCTTTTTACTTTTCCGGTGAAACTATCAGACTTATCACAAAATGTCATAGGATCTTTTTTATTGGAAATTTTATTCTCTACAAATTATTATTTGTAATGTTTTTTCAAATTCCGTATTGTTTTGTAGTTATTTTTATTTTAATTTCAAGCTCTTAAAAAAGTAGTGTTCTGATCGATTTAAAGAGCTTAACATTGAAATGAAAATAACTAGCAAACAATACGGAATTTGAAAAAATTTTATTTATTATAATTTGTAGAGAATAAAATTTTCAATAAAAAAGTTCCTATGACATTTTGTAATAAGTCTGATAGTTTCAGCGGAAACGTAAAAAGATCTCGAAATTTACTAGAGCTTAACTTCGAACTCCAATAACTTTTGAACAGATAGATTTATCGAAAAATGATAAGAGATCTTTTTTGTAGCGCGTACAATTTCCTACAAAAATAGATATTAGTCTATTCGATCTATTGATTAGTCAACGAGTTACAAATATTCAAAATTGAAAATAAAATTTTCCCATGTTATTTAAACGGGAAATCGATTTTTTCAATGAGCTAGGTCTGTAATCGACATAGAATTTTTTTTCTTGCGCGAAAATTTTTTTTTTGTGTTGAACTATGATTTTTTTTCCCATGCACTTAAAAAAAAAAATTTTGCTCTGAAATGACACACTCTAATAGTTATATACAATTATATATAATTGCATATAATTATATATAAAAACATATAATTCTATATGAATCATATATAATTCTATATAAAAATAGAAAAGAAAGAAAAATAACTTGGGAGTGAAGATATATATGTAAATATGGGTGTTTCAAAAAAAAAAAAAAATTTTTTTTCTTTTGTGGTATCCAAAAATTGAAAGTATAAATAAAAATAAAAATTTTGGTACCAATCTGGGCTCTTAATAATGATATTAAGGTTTGCCTCAATCCATTTTTCTATTTTCCGTTTAAATAACACGGGAAAAAAAAAAATTTTTTTTTTTTTGAATTTTCTAGCTCACAAACCAATCAACGGATTTTTATTAACAATAAATATTTTTGTAGGAAATTGAACGCTCTACAAAAAAAGTCTCTTATCATTTTTTTATAAATCGTACTGTTCAAAAGTTATTTAAGCTTCAAGTCAAATTTATAGTAAATTTTGAGATTTTTTTACTTTTCCGGCGATTGTATCAGTCTTATCAAAAAATATCGTAGGAACTGTGTTGTAGATAATTTTATTCCTTACAAATTATTACAAACAAAGTTTTTCGAAATTCCGCATTGTTCACAAGTCACTTTCATTTCAATGTCAAGCTCTTAAAATCAATCAGAAATCTATTTTCTTAAGAGCTTGACATTGAAATGCAAATAACTTATGAACAATCCGGAATTTCGAAAAACTTTATTCGTAACAATTTGTAAGGAATAAAATTATCTACAAATAAGTTCCCATGACATTCTTTTAATAAGACTGATACTTTCACCAGAAAAGTAAAAAAATTTCAAAATTTACTATAAATTTGACTTGAAGCTTAAATAACTTTTGAACAGTGGGATTTATCAAAAAATGATGAGACTTTTTTTGTAGAGCGTTCAATTTCCTACGAAAATATTTATTGTGCATAAAAATCCGTTGATTGGTTTGTGAGCTTGAAAATTAAAAAAAAAATTTTTTTTTTTCCGTGTTATTTAAACGGAAAATAGAAAAATGGATTGAGGCAAATCTTAATATCATTATTAAGAGCCCGGATTGGTACCAAAATTTTTATTTCTATTTATACTTTCAATTTTTGGATACCACAAAAGAAAAAAAATTTTTTTTTTTTTTTTAACCTCTTATGAGCTCAAAGCTCAAAAGTTACTTTATATTACTAAAAAAATTCTCATTAAATTTCAGCCAGATATCTTCAAAATTGAGCTATCACAAATGGGGGCCCCCTTTCCCATTTAAAATACACGCGAAAATTTTTCATTATTAAGACTGTGAAAAAAATTTTTTTTTTAATTCAACCTGGTATCATTTTGTAGGAAATTAATTCTCTACACAAAAGTGTTTATGCACTGATAGAAGAATTTATTAAATATTAATAAATTCATTTGTTTGGATGCAATAATTTCATTTATTAAATACAAATAAATATTTGTTAACATTTAATAAATATTTTTTTGGAATAAAAGTACATTTATTAACAGTTAATAAATATGCATTAATAGTTAACAAATATTTATTAACAGTTAATAAATTATTATTGGAGTGAATGTGTCTTTTTTTACGGTCCGCCGTAAAGATCATTCATAAACAAATAACGCTATAACTCTTCTTAATAAAAATATGATACTGAATACTGAATATAAACACATATTTTTGTGTCGAATTTTAAATAAAAAAAGTTTAAAGTGGTCCATCAAGTTTTTTAAAAATTGATTGAAATGGATGTGTTGGTAAATTCATGGGGTCTAGGTGAACTATATCCAATGTTGATGAGTCAGTACAATCAAACGAATAAGATTAAAGCCTTCATATATATCGGAAACCTTTAAACTTATTAATATAAAAATAATTATCATTTTAGTTAAATAGCTTTTCTTATTTGTCTGTAGAGCATGATATAACTGATTTAGATACTCCGAAAGAATCATAGAAAATAATAGAGATGAAATGAAATTCATGTTACATCAAGCAGAGTTATGTTGTTTTTTGTCGTGACTTAATTTAAGATATATTTATATAAATATTAATTTACCATCATATATGTTATAATTTTTGCATATTTGTTGTTGAAATAAATAAAAAAATTTCAATGAAACGAATATTAATTATAAATATTATTAATTTACATTTTAAATTCTTTTGATTTATATTATCCTAATAATTTGCACCGCAAAAAAAAAAAACTGTAATTTATTACAACTATTTTTTTATGATTCATTTCATTTTCTTTATTTTTTCTGTAAGAAAACTATAAATCTATTTCATCTAATTAAATGCTACTATTTATTGAAGTTCTGAGGTTACAAAAAGTGTCAAAGTAAAGCTTTTATGCTCACTTTTTATTCGACTGTCTTAATAAATGATTTATTAACAGTTAATAAATATTTATTAATAATTAACGAATATTTATTAATAGTTAATAAATTGTCTTTAATAAATGATTTATCAAATATTAATAAATATTTGTTAACTATTGATAAATATTTATTAACTGTTAATAAATCGCATTTAATAAATGATTTATTAACTGTTAATAAATATTTATTAAATCTTCTCATGTTAAAAAATCATTTATTAACAGTTAATAAGGCTTATTAAATATTAAAAAATCCTTCTATCAGTGTGCATTATGTACGTCAAACAATTTTCTGAACTTAAATGTCAACGAAAAGTGAACTTAATATTTCGTTGATATTTAAATCTCTGTAACTTTTTTCGCATTCATTTGACGTATATATGATATCGAATACTTATTGTAGGAAATTAAATTTCCTACAGGACCGTGCTTGTTATTATTTGAAAAAAAAGTTTTCCGATAGAATAAAAATGAAAAATAACAAAAAATAATTTAACACTGAGGAAACTAAATTTTTGTGGATGTTTGACGCCCCGTAACTTTTTCCCAGTTTGTTTGACGTACATATTGCATCAGCACTTTTTGTAGAGAATTTTATTTCCTACGAAATTATACCAGGCGGAATTTAAAAAAAAAATTTTTTCATAGTCTTAATAACAAAAAACTAAAATGAAAAATTTTCGTGTGTATTTTAAATGGGAAAGAGGACCCCCATTTGTGATAGTTCAAGTCGAAAAATATCTGGCTAAAGTTTGGTGAAGGTTTTTTTTATAATATAAAGTAACTTTTGGACTCATAAGAGTTTAAAAACAAAGTATTTGTTTTTTTTTTTCGGGACACCCCAATATATATGTACGTAGGAGAGGGAAGTCACCGGTGCTATAAACAGCAGCGGACGTAGTTCGGTGCTCGCCACGAGATCGCGCCCACCACTTGTAGTGTCTCTGGTAAGAAACTTATTTCACAACTGTTAAATTCCAAACTTGAGACTATTCCGGCCCGGGTACTCCTCCGTTATTTGGCAGAGTGAAAAGTACCTTTTTTGATGGTAATATAGTACATCCTATATTACATAATGACAAAAATATTTATTATCAATGTTTCCATAAATAATTTTTCTTAGAAGTTAAACTTGGACTTTCAAAAAAAAAATGATTTAAATAAAAAGTATAGAGCCTCTACTATACAAAAATTCACAATTTATTTAACAAATTGCATAGGAATTCAATTATATATAGTTCTACATAATTATATACAATTTCTTTTTACCCGGGCGGAGAGAAGAGAATGGTAATAATTACCATTCTACATGGTAACCCGTCTTATTTTTTAAAGCATCGGAATCATTACTATGTAGTATGGGAATGATTACCATTCTTCTGGTAATATTTACTATACTACAGAGTAATCATGCTACTGGTAAATATTACTTTGTAGCATAGTAATCAAAGCCATGCTAGAATGGTACTGAGTCCCATGCTGAATAGCGTTAAAGCAGTTTCAATATTAGGCGCTGCTATATAGTATACACGTCCAATATAACCTGCACATATATTAATCTTAATTACTACGTATATCAATGAATATTATTTTAATGAAAATTATCAATCATACGCGGAAAAAAGAAAACAGGAATAATTGCTATTCGAACGAGTATTTATTACATTTTCAAATAGTAACGCAGCGCTTCTTAAACGAAACTTTAAAAGTTACAGTTTGGCGCCGCGCAGTAAGTTTTACATTTTAACTATGAAATATTACAGTTTGGAAATGTATCAAGTTTACTTTCTCACACTGTAATATTTGATCAAAGTATCATTCGATAAGCTTTAAAATTTACAGTTTTTCTCAGCAAGTTTTACGTAAAAATTATTAAAATTTGTTTCTTAAAATAACGATATTGTCATTATAAACTGTAAATTTTACATTTTCAATTAGTAATATTTGTGTTTATTCTTTTCAATAATCTAGTTTAAATAGTGATAGAACCCATTGCGAAATGTAAATTTTTTTTTTCTTTTTCATCTAAACGTAATTTTTCGTTTTCTTATTTCGAGAAAATTATTCAAGCAAACATTAATGTTATATATTAAAGTCATGATGTATTATAGGATATACTATAGTACATTTCACAAAGGTACTTGTTACTCTGTCAGGTGACAGAAGAATACTTGAACAAAATTGTATTTAGTGGCTGGGCGCGATCTCGTGGTGAGCACCGAACTACTCCTGCTGCTGCTGCCAAGCACTCGTGACTTTCCCCTTCTCCATATCTATCTTTTTTCCCAAGAAATTTGTTTTCTTGGCTTAAGCAACTTTTGTTTTCTTGGTCGGAGCATATAAAAATACTTGCATGAAAAGTATAGTACTTGTTCCGAGAAATTTTGTTTTCTTTAAACAAGAAAATACAATATTGCTGCAAAAAAATTATGTATCTTGATTAAAAAAAAATATCTCTTACTTTAAGTAATATAAGCTCTTGAAGCAAGTGAAAATTTTTTGATTTAAGTGTAAAAATATGTTGACATGAGAAAAAAAATTTTGATTCAAGATAAAAATATGAAGATAATTGTTTACTTGGTGCGAGTACAGTTTTATTTTCCGAATCGATAAAAAAAAATTCTGAATCAAGAATATTTTCCTTGATTCAAGTTAACTGTTTTTTCTGTCTTTAATCTCTAATATTGGAGCATGGGTCTTGGCTTAGTGCAACGTGCACTCACATATTCTATTTCAAAAATATTTACTGACAATTGAATAGAATTAGTATTTTCGTACATGCAGCTAATTGCCGTGATACGGTCCTAAATTTCAATATCTAAAATGTAAAACTTACAAATTCAAATACAAGTGATTTCATGGAATTAAAACACAAATTTTCAATTTTCAAGCTTTAATGAGTGGCTATCAAACTGCAAAAATTTAAAAAGTAAATTTTTAATTTTCTGAAATTTATTAACGATATTTTAAAATGTAGTTTCGCTATTTTTACATTTTAAATAGTAAAAGTTCGTGATTGCTAAGGCATTGATGATACTTGATATAGAAACTTTAAATATTAGACCCCGCACTGTAAATCTTCTCAAACCACTCAACGAATTTTCTTCTTTAATACTTTAATTTTTACACAACGGCTAAACTGTAATTTTTACAGTTTTAAAAAGGAATAAATGATTTTTAAAGAAAAGGACTTTCTGTAAGCAAAAGGTAATTTTACATTTTGTTGTATTCGATTTACATTTTCAAACTTTAAATATTACTGCTTAAGTTACAACTAATTTTTTACAGGATAAAATTTAAAAATTACGATATACATTTTAACTTTTGTAATTTTTAATATGACGGGCTTGTTTTTACATTTTATTCTGTAACTATTCTAGTTTTCTTTTTTCCATGTATGTCAAATAAATAATACAGCTAAAAAACTTGCGTTACCATGCCACATGAGTTTGAAGTCGAATTTATATTAAATTTGGAGACCGTTTTACTTTTCCGGCGAAACTATCAGACTTATCACAAAATATCATGGGACCTTTTTTGTAGACAATTTTATTAACTTCAAGTTATTATGCATGAAATTATTTAAATTCCTCATTGTTTTTTAGTTCTTTTTATTTTAATGTCAAGCTCTTAAAATCGATCAGAAGACTATGTTTTTTATGAGCTTGACATTGATATGAAAATAACTAGAAAACAATGCGGAATTCGAAAAAACTTTATAGATAATAATTTGTAGAAAATAAAAATCTCTACAAAAAAAGTTCCATAATATTTTATGATAAGTCTGATAGTTTTGCCGGAAAAGTAAAACGGTCTCCAAATTTAATATAAATTCGACTTCAACCTCAAATAAGTTTTGAACAAATGGAATTATCAAAAAATGATAAGAGACTTTTTTTGTAGAGCATTCAATTCCCTACAAATCAATGCCTGTTGATTTTTTCTATGATGCATCGTCAGCTAGGTATAAAAATCAGAAGACGCAAAAAAAATTTTGCTATGTTATTCTTATGGAAAATAAAAAAAGTGCGATGCGGAACGTCTTAATGTTAATATTAAGAGCTCTAATTTTCACAGGTGTATTTTTATATCCAAATGAAACTTTTGAACCTATTTTCGAGAAGAAAAAAAAATTTGTTATTTTTTGAATCACCCTAATATATATAGATCTTGAATAAACCTAGCACAAGTCATGCGTGAGTCATTTCTGGCCCAAGTTTTCCTCAAGAAATTCCCAAGTAATTTTATCAACAAGCTATATGTTAGCTTACACAATTCTTAGGATACAGCCATATCACAAAAATTTTTGGCGTCCTGCATAAAACCTGCGATTCAAAAGTTTTTACGTGTTTGCAGCAATATAAAAACGTAAAAACTAGAACACTTGTAAAGAAGCTTGCGCAAGATTTCAATGAAGTTATTATATTGGTATAATATAGCGTATTTAAACTTGTCACGGCCTAACGATGGCAGTGAGTATGTCATGTGTGTCAGACTCGCAAAGAGTGAGAACAAATTAAGAATAGTGAAATGTTATATTAAACAAATTGTTTGTTTTTAATACCCCAGTGAAATAAATTCAGAACACTTTGACTTTCAAGTAAATCGTCTATATCATTCTAACATATATGTGCATACACACGCACACCGTTGCTTATATGTATGTACATTCATACATGTATATGTTCTTGTACGAATAAGAGAATGGAGCGTGGATCAATTTAATGATTGACAAACCCATCAGTGTAAAAAGTAATAGACAAATAAATTGTTTGTTTTAGCATACACAATTTACAATAAGTTTAATGACTAATATTCATTCAACTTTTAACTTTTTTAATATTTCAGATATTATTAGCACTTTTTTAACAATATTCTAATATCATGAATGGTAAAATTATTTTATCATGTAGTAATAACAGTCATACTTAATTATTTGAAATAATTTATCTATTTAGTATTAGTGATAGTGATAAATGATAAAAAAAAACTTTACTAAATCAATACCTATTTTAAGATTTATATTTGTAAAATTGAACACTACATGTGCATATTTTACTTTTATTTTCTTTAAATTACATAAATATTATAGATTGATTGATTGTTTTTTTAAATTTTTATATAGAAATGGCAACGGCAGGTTTGGAGGTAAAAGAAGCAGGCAGAGCTCTTCGGGTTCAAGCAGAGGCACCCCATCTCGTTTCAATGGGAAGTGGAAGATTGTCAACAGCAATTACTCTTCATCCATTACCTGAAGGTAATATATTTTGAAAATAATAACAAAATTTTATAGTTGATAATGTTTCTACATAGAATGTAGATGATCTTATCAAAATTTTACCTTATCTATCCGGATTTTTCGATGCTATTGATCGGCCTTTAACAATTTATATTTTGAGGTGAAATTTTTGAGATCATTTATTTTAAAGTGGGTTCGGGGCACCCTCCATGTAGTAACATTAGCCGTACCAAGAAAAAAAACACTTGAAAAAAGAAACACTCGATTTTTCTGATATTTTAAAAATTATCAAAAATCTTGAGCGACCTCTTAAACTTAAATTTTTAACTCGAACTTGGTTAAAGTTTTTTTTTTACCGAACACTAACTTTTCAAAGGTAAAAAAGAAATTTTTCATTACAGAAGTTGCTGGGTCACATCATGATAAATTTTTTTATTGATTATGAGTATTATGACTATATAAATATGCATGACTTATTCAATCTTGGTTGACAAAATCTTTTAGAAACTTTCATACCGAAGTTGTAAGAAGTTAATGCAGTCTTAAATACAATATATGTACTTTTAACTTCGCATTCTCAGTTCTAAATGTATTTCCAAAAAGACTTAAGATGTTTTAGTCGTTTGGTCAAAACTAAATATAATTCTTCCGGGCTTTGTAGAAAGCTTAATGAAATATTCTCTTAGTATATACGATGATTACGAATATATTCACTTATTAAATTTATGATGATGTTGTTAGGTGATCATTTTAATTACTTTTCATTAGTAATTTTGAACCTATTGATATAAAAAAAAAATTTGCTAGTAATTGTAAAAATATTTATTAAAACTTTTTTTCTGCTTTTTTCTTTTAGGGCAAATAATAATAGGATCTGACCAAAATGCTGACATTTCTATAACAGGAACAGGTGTTGAGCTTATTCATTGCACAATTGAAAACCATAACGGTATCGTAACTCTTCATCCTGTAAGTGGGGATACATTAGTTGACGGAGTCATCATGAACTCACCTATTAAACTTACTCAAGGTAAACCGATTATAAATATCATTATTGTAAATTATATTGTCTATTATAGAAATCATAGATTGGATAGGAAATAATTATTAATTCATATTCTATAGTTACTCGTTTTTAGTTTGAAGGGAGTTCATGTTTTTTTTCTGATTTAATAAGTTATATATTTGTTATTAATAATTATTATGAGTAATTGGGGTGTGCGCTTTTGAATTTTCTAATATTCCCTAAAATATCACAGCTTAAATAAATAATATTTAAAGAATTCCTGTTTGCTTGTTTTATTTATTAATCATCATTATATTATTATGTGAGAAGTGCACGAAAAAGTTTTCTTTCTATAAACAAACGATAAACAAATTTAGAGAAAAAACGTCAATTATAACCTCTATCAAACCTGCTCAAAAAATCCGATAGTTTCTTATAGCTGTATGTATAAGGCCTATTGTCCTCCCAACAAGAGATTGGACTTCGGGTGCCATCGGTTTTTACTCCCACTCTGGATGTTTTATGTGTTAAATGTTTTCCCACTCTTCTGTGTGCACGCGTAGTTCATAAATGTTCGGTGGTGGGGGCAATTTCTGAGGTCTATTCTCTGACTGGGACCACAATATAATTAACTATAACAGATTGTAACCTTACTTATTGAGTCTAAAAAAATGTCTTGAGCTAAAACAAATAAGTTTTTAAACCCAGAAAACTAATTTTTTGAATCAAGAATTTTTTTTTTAGAGCCAAAAAAAAAGTTTTTCAAACAAGGAATGAATTTCTTCAGTTAAGGAAAAAAATTTATCGAGTTAAAAAGTTTTTTTTTTAATTTTTCTATATATATTATCGGAAAATATTAAAATCTATTCGGCCGATCAATTTTAAAACATAATCAGATCTAAGTTATAATAAGCACTTTTGATTGTCGTAATGCACATTTGAATCGGTCGATTCATTCCAACGATATCGTAAAAAAATAATGATAGAAGTCACATATAAAAATCGGCACGCTCAAAATGTTTCAGTATTTAAACAATGTCCAAAAAAATGAAAAAAACATCCTAAACTCAAATCATTCCCAGGATTTTTTTTTTAATAACTTGTAAGCAATGGTGGATTACTACTTTGATTCGTAATGTATTTGTACCTAATATAATGTTTTTTTCTTTTTTTAGGATGTATACTGTCAATAGGAAGATCGAATTATATGCGGTTTAATAATCCTGCTGAAGCAAAACAATTAAAATCCGTTCTACCAAATTCAAGAATATCGATGACGCCCATTAATTTCTGCTTATTATCCGAAAACTTATTTGAGCATCTAGAACGTAAACCACCGACAGGACCAAGAAAATCACTTCGTGATTCATGTCTTGATGATGAAATTGGTTTTCAAAGCAAACTAACTAAATTTGAAATGCTCGCAAGGCAAAATAGAAACTGTGTATCACCTAAGGTCTTTCCAGCAGGTTCACTAACTACTAATGTTCCTGCAGTGCAAATTCTTGGGCATTCAAGAACAACAAATTTAATTTCACTTGGTAAAAATGAAAATTCTCCTCTTCGAAATCTTACCAATTTTGATAAAAGTCGATCAAGTACCCCAAATCATAGTAACTCTAACAACCATATTAATTACATTGACGAACAACAGCAAAGGATAGACAGCAAATCTTCAAGTCGCTCAAATACTTCTAACTCTGAGTACTGTATCCCAATATCGAATCATAATCAAATTCAATTGTATACTACAACTGAAGCATTTCTTAAGCATTACAAACCACAATATAATGAGAATAATAATGGAACTCAAAATTTGCAGCCACGTTCAAAATCGTTTAAGCATGAAAATAATTATGATTTAATGTCAAGAAGTTTAACTTGTCAAGTATCTTCTGAGATGGATAAATTTAGCCGAAAATTCGATATGAGCCAAAGCCTTATCGTAGCTAAGACTACCATGACAGAATATTTTCAAATAGATAAGTTTGAATCCAACCCTAATCTATGTAATCGTCCGACTATTCACGGATCTCATTCATCTGTTAATAATATAAAAAGTAATATAAATTTTGGCTCTAGTCCCAATATAAAAAGGATCCAAGCACCCAGTCCATCATTTAATCGTAACCCAAAGTATAGCGACCATAAAAAACTTCATGAAAATATGATAACCCCAAAACTTAGTACAAGTAATAACTGCTCATTTCAAGAACTTCGAGAAAGGGAAATAGATGCCGAAATAAAAACAGAGGAAGCACAGAAAAAAATAAAAATAGTACAAAAAGAAAGATTACGTGAGCAAGAAATTGAGAAGCAAGAGAAAATACGACTTGAAGAAATATTAACGTTGTGTGCAGAGTATGAAAAGCAAAATACATTAGAGAAGCCAAAACAACCAAATAGGTATAAAATTTAATATTACGTAATTAAAAGAAAAATCCCTGATTAAACAAAACGATTTACTCAATAATGAATGTATACGGGGCATTCCACCCCAAATCGATCACTTTTGACCCCGATCCCTTTCGATTAGGTTGAAATATTTTTTTCTTTTTCTAACCCATTAAAATCATTTTTCAGAAAATTTTCAAATTTTTTTACCCAAACCAAAAAAAGTTATGAGTTTTTCAAAAATAAGGTTTTTATTTTTTCAAATAGCTATAACTTCTTCACAAATTGACTAATTAAGATGTTTTTACTAAGTTTTTGTCTTTGAATGTACTTTTCAGAAAAAAAAAAAATTTTAAGATGATAAACTATGAAATTTTCGGCTTTTTTGAGAAAAACCGTTATTTTCTTAGAGTTCACCATTTTTTTTTTTTTTTTTTTTTTTTATTTTTTCAAATAAAACTTCACTTAATTCTGTGATTTTTCAGGACAATCCCAGAGTGGACGGAATTTTCCTTCTATTTTTTTTTGATCAACTGAAAAGAAATTTTTTATCTAATTGGGCTTATTTTACAAAACATTACTCTGGAAATTTTTGAGGATTTATAGATGACTTTAGAGTTTGACAAATTGAGACGAAAAAATGAATTGAAATAGCTAATTCTCGAAAAAATTTGGATTTTTCTCAAAAAAGTGAAAAAAAAATTGGTCTATCGGTTGACCCTGCGGGTCAATTTCTGGAATTGATCGGATGAGTCGCTTCAAAGATAATCGATGAAAACCATTTTTCACCATTTCTTTCTCGATCGATCTCTTGAACGAATAAACCTCTGAGATGGTTGAGGCAGCATTTGACGTATTTTATTGAATGCTAGATCTGATCAGATTTTGGAATCGATCGATCAAACCATTTCTGAAAAATGAAAAAAAAAAAAATTATTTTTTTTGTATTCCTTCTATATCTTAGAGTTTATTTGATTGATCGACTTGAAATTTTCAGAAAAGTTGACGGCCAACAAACTCTTTCGATTGCCACCTTAACCATCTCAATCGGTCAATTTATTAAAAAGATATGAAGAGTTTAAATCCACACACACACACACACACACACACACACACACACACACACACACACATACACACACACACACACACACACACACACACACACACACACACACACACACACACACACACACACACACACACACACACACACACACACACACATACATACACTCGGACATCCTTCTATAAATAGTCCGAATAGCTTCCAAGGACCTTGGGTGAAACGAATAACTTCCCGAAATTTTCGAAAATTTACAATTTTCTTAGCGGAAAGTTAAAAAAATAGAAGATACCTATAAATAATTTTATTGTAATTTTTTTAAAAAACTATACCTGAAAACAAAGAAAATGAAAAAAAAAAAAAAACGGTCTATCAGTTGATCCTGCGGGCCAGCCCCAAAACTTCCTGCTGTTATCGAGCGTGACATTTTGAGATTCTAAGAAGCTATTCTGAGTTATTTCAAGATGATGTCCGAGTGTACGTACCTATGTAATATCTGTAACTTTTGAACGCATGAACCGATTTTGATCGTCAAGGTGTCATTCGACGTGGCTTGTTAATATCTAAGAGCTGTAAAAAATTGAGCTTAATCGGTAGGTTGCGTTCGAAGATATTCAAAAAATAAAATTTTTTCAAAACTGTATTTTTTTGGATAACTTCTTATGTGCCCGGTGGATTGATTTCAAAATCTAATCAGCTTTTAAACTTTACAAGCCGCGTCGAATGCCACCTCAACCATCAAATTCGGTTCATTTATTCAAGAGAAACCGTGAACAAAAGAATTAAAAAAAATTTTTTTTTTAGTTTTTTTAAAATTTCTCAAAAACAACTGGATAAATCAAGTTCAAAATTGGATCAGCTCTAGAACTTAATAAAACGCGTCAATTGCTACCTCAACCGTCTCAATTAGTTAATTTGTTCAAGAGATATCGTTGAAAATAAAATGGTAAAAAACGTTTTTTTTCGAAAACAAAGGCATACAAAAGTGTTTTCGACCTCGAAGAGCTGGAAAATGTATTCACACCGATTTTTTCGAGCTCAACGAGCTCGAAAACAGCGGGAAGTTTTGGGGCTGGCCCGTAGAGTCAACTGATAGACTGATGTTTTTTTTTTTCATTTTCTTTGTGTTCGGGTGTAGTTTTTTTAAAAAATTACAATAAAATTATTTATAGGTATCTTCGATTTTTTTTTTTACTTTTTTGAAAAAAATCCAAATTTCTTCGAGGATTAACACTTTCAATTAATTTTTTCGTCTTAATTTTTTAAACTCTGAAGTCATCTATACAAATCCTCAAAAATTTCCGGAGTAATGTTTTGTAAAATAAACCCAATTGGGCAAAAAATTTTTTTTCAGTTGATCAAAAAAAGTAGAAGAAAAAGTCCGCTCACTCCGGGATTGTCGGGAAAAATCACAGAATTAATTGAAGTTTTTTTGGAAGTAATTAAGAAAAAAATAAAAAATATCGAACTTTAAGAAGATAACGGTTTTTCTCAAAAAAAGCCGAAATTTTCATAGAGTTTATCATCTTAAAATTTTTTTTTTCTGAAAAGTACATTTAAAGACAAAAATTTTGAAAAAAAAAAAAACCCGTCCCAATTAGTCAATTTTTGAAGAAGTTATAGCTATTTGAAAAAATAAAAGCTTTATTTTTGAAAAAACTCATAACTTTTTTGGGTTGGGTCACAAAATTTGAAAATTTTCTGAAAAATGATTTCAATGGGGTGGAAAAGAAACAAACTATTTCAGCCTCATTGAAAGGATTCGGGGTCAAAAGTGGTCGATTTAGTGTGGAATGCCCCATATCTATAAAATATTAAATTTGAATCGTTTTAAATCGTTTTTTTTTTTTTTTTAATCAAGGATATGACAATTAGTAAAATATGGGGACTAGTCTTGAATCTTCTCGTACTCGTCTATTTCTTTATTTGTTTTTGATATCGAAAATTTTGTTTTTAAATCCAATATAACCCGAAGAAGAGCGTTCATTAAAAACCAAATTCTAAATCTGGGTTATGGTTAGTCTTCTAACAGCGCTAAAACTTCCGTTGATTTCGAGCATAAGGAATTAAGAGACATTAATGTGACAAAGGCGGAATTTTTATTTACAAAATAGCTCTACTAAATGGGCTTTTCTGTAATTGTCGCGAGCAATTTTCATTAGTAATTAAGAAACAGTAAATATCCTCATAGAATATTTTTTCAACCAAACTTGATAAATCGTGATACATTCCCACTAAATCAGTTTAATTGTTTGAGAAAATATTGAAAAAAACTTCAAATGTTGTTTATTTATTACCTTATTCTGAATTTAAAAAATTTTTTTATTTCATGATAAAATAAAACTTTTTGAGATATAAGAACTCGAAAATATCAAAATACTTATGAGCAATAGAATAATAAATTGTTGTTTCAAAATTCTTTCGTGGCCAAGGAAGACATTAGTTAACTTTATATTGAATTTAAGTTGGTTTTGGTAAGAAAATAATAAATTATTAATATAAAGTTGGCAAATTAAATGCTTACTTTGGTCATTTGGGTATCAGTTAAAAAAAGTAATTTAGCTCCAGATAAAAGTTATTTGTTTCAATTGAAGTGAAAGTTTTTGTATTTCATTAATCTTTTTCAATATAAGTGTGATTACAAACAGTCATGTATTTTTATTTTTTATTTTTAACAGTAAAAACAAAGAACTCGTTACATTTTCGGAACTTATATTTTTCTTTTTTTTTTTTTTTTCAGGATTAAAACTAATGGATCATTACCTCGAGATAGGAGACCAGGTCAAAATTCGCCATTTAATAGCTCTCAAAACTCTCCAATCAGCCAATCTTATTTTTCTTTTGATTCTTCAAACCAAAATTCATTGCTCAAAAGCTTCCAACAAAATGGATCGACTTCTTACAATACACAAAATGGATCGCCTTTACCAGATAAATTAATTTCACCGAATAATAATCGACAAATAACATGGCAAAATAGTTTGACACAATCGGAGTCCAACTTAACAACTGAAACATCGCAATCACAAATTCTTCAAGAAATTAATGAGTTTCAAAATTATAAAACTGATAACTATAATGATACCGGAACAAGCAATAGCTCACCATTTAGTTTTGAAAACATTTCTATTAAAGAAAATATTAATCATTATGAAAATGTGATTAATTTATCGCAACAAAATAACAATCCAATTTATGCGACTGTAAAAAAAAATGGAAATTTAACTAATTCATGTGAAGTTATTGACAATAAACTCGCAATATCGAATGATGACCTTCTAGAAGCTATTGAACAACTTTCTATGTTATCAAAATCCAAAGAAATTTATAGTAAACCAAAGAACAATAAAATTGAAAAAAAGAATACGAAATCAAATGAAGTGAAAGCTGATAAAGAAAAAAAAGAACTTGAAGATGAAGACAAAAGAAAATATATTGCATTTTTACAAAATGAAAAACTCCATATTCTTGGAAATATGGATGCCCTTAAACGTAGCATTACTGACATCGAAACACAAGAAGAAGAAATTAGTCGTGAGGTATTATTTTTTTTTTCTTTAAAATTGAAATATCACTCATTCGAAATTAATGCTAATGTGGAGTATCTATTAAGCATTATCTTACTGATGGGTCATTCCATGTCAAATTGAACAAATCGTTGAAATCGACCCCCTCGGATTCGGATAAATTTTAGTGGAAAATTTTTTCTCATCATAAAACAAAGTTCTGCCAAAGAAAATAATTTTAAAGAATTTTTCTTAAAAGTTATGCAAAATTGAAAATTTCACTGTTTTTCTGGTTTTTTAAGTTTATTTATTTAATATTTCATAACCTACTGTATATTAAAGAAAAAAACGTATGAGAAAAAATTTTGAAAATTACCAAAATTGAAAAATTTTGAACTCTTCAAAATCGTAAAAAGTAAAATTCGCAGTAAAATTTTAGACTCAAAAGTTTTTATGTTATACCTCTAACATATCTGAAGAAATTCTGAAATTTTCAGGAGGGTGTTTTTTTTTCAGAAGTATAAATTTTTGAATTTTGGCAAAATAATTTTTTTCAATTTTTTCAACTTTTTTGTTGAATATAATTATTCTACCATATGATTATTGAAGTTTGAGCTCTAAAATATTTTTCTTATATAAATGGGATATTAAAACCGAAATATCTCAAAAATTGAACATTATTGATTTAGCTTTAAATTAAAACTTAAGTAATGAAAAAAGTGTCCCACTCTGCCATCTATGTACCTTTTAATAAAATCACTATTATCTATAGGGCCCATGACAGAACTTTCTGGAGCTTCTGGAGGGCTCTATTTTTTGTGATTATTATTATAAGGATCAGAGAGTTGTTATTTAATCGTCAACAACATATAACCGCTGAGTCTGTTCGTAAATATATTTTCGATCAAAATATATATCAATATGATCATAATAATAATCACGAAAAATAGAGCTCTCTAGAAAGTTCTGTTATGGGCCCTATCGATAATAGTGATTTTATTAATAGGTACATAGATGGCAGAGTGTAACACTTCTTTCATTATTTAAATTTGAATTTAAAGCTAAATCAATAATGTTCAATTTTTGAGATATTTCGGTTTTAACATCCCATTAACATAAGAAAAGTATTTTAGGGCTCAAACTTCAATAATCATTTGGTATAATAATTATATTCAACAAAAAAGTTGATAGAATTGAAAAAATCTTTTTGCCAAAATTCAAAAATTCATACTTCTGAAAAAAAAACACCCTCCTGAAAATTTCGGAATTTCTTAAGATATGTTAGAGGTATAAAATAAAAAATTTTGAGCCCAAAATTTTTCTGCAAATTTTACTTTTTACGATTTGGAAGAGTTCAAAATTTTTCAATTTTGGTAATTTTCAAAATTTTTTTTTCCAAAAAAATTTTTTCTCATACGTTTTTTTCTTTAATATACAGTAGGTTATAAAATATTAAATAAATGAACTTAAAAAACCAGAAAAATAGTGAAATTTCCAATTTTGCATAACTCTTCAGAAAAATTTTTTCAAATTATTTCCTCTGGTAGAACTTTGTTTTATGATGAGACAAAATTCTCCACCAAAATTTATCCGAATCCGAAGGAGTCGACTCCAACCATTTGTCAATTTGACATGTAATGACACTGATAAGAGAAGTAGTTTCGGAATTAATTTATTTTGAAATGTTATAGATTCTTTCTGTAGAAAAAAATTTCTTATAAATTACTCAAAAAAGGAGGCAGATATAATTACAATAATACCATAATCTGTTTCAGCTTGAACTAGAAAAAGCGTTGCTATCGGCTGAGTATGAGTCAGAATCATTAAAGTTAACAGCTGATGAGACTGAAAAAATAAATATTCAAATAAGAATTAATAAACTTGAACGTGAAATGGCAGAAGATACATCGATACAAGCAAATCTTCAAGCTGAAGCCAAATGTCGAGTTGAGAAAGTACATCAATTATGTATTCAATTAGGAAATGAATTAAAAAATTGCGATGACAATAAACAGAAATTACTCACTGACAAGTTGCATGTACAACAGGATGCACTGGAAACAGAAAAAAAAACATTTGAGGACCTTGAATTCCATCATCTTGAAGAAGAAGCTAGTAAGTTAGCGACTAGAGAAGAGTTGCAGAGGTAAGTTTTTTTTTTAACTATTTTTTATTAATCATTTATAACTATAATATTTGTATTTAAAATAAATGGTTAATAGGTACTTGAGTGAACTTTCTCATAAAATAGAAGAACGAAAATTGCAACTCAATCATTTGGAATCCCAACGGAATGAAGCAAAAACGTCAGCAATGAAAGACTCTAAAACTCTTGAACGTCAAAAACTGGGACTTATGAGAAGACTAGAAGAAGTAAATTATTTTTTATTTTTTGTCGTAATCGGGGAGACTAGACGTAATGGGGTACCTATTAAAAAAAATCAATTGAAAATCAAAAATACTTTTCAAGGGTTATACAATATTTGCAAAATATGTTTCCATAATTCAATATGAAAGGAATCATGGGTAAAAATGTTTTAAGTAATTAATTATTTTTCATTGCCCACTTTGAACGCTAAGCGTTCAGAGTCATGCAGAGCTGGTTCGTTTCGAAAATCACTTGTCGTCGGTTTCATATTTAGTAAATTTCATAAAAATCTAACTATTACATGTGTTTTCATACTCTTCATGGCGGATTTTTCAAAGAATTTTGTCATAATCTATCACGATTAGTCGAGTAGGTTCCCAAATCATCATTGATTCAAAAGTTTATGCATGTATATGTGGGATATATCGCGTCTTGTGGACCCGACAGAGTCTACAGTTCTAAACGGTTTTGAATAAAATTTTACGTACTTATTTTTTATATATTAATGACTTTCAAAATTTCAAGAAATATTGAAAAAAAAAATTTTCGGCTTTAGTTCTCAATACTTTCTGAATGATATGTTACAATTCAATTTCATTTATAGCGTGTTTGTAACTAATAAAATGAGTTTTAAATTACACTGCTATGACTCGATCTGAAAATATAGACTTCGTTTATTTTTGAAAGCAACTATATAATTAATTATAAACCAATTGAGCCAATTAATCACAATAGCAACCACAATTCTGAACGGACCTAATTAAAACGGTACACATATTTTTTGATATCATAGCTTGATAAAGGTGAGAAATGAGCTAAATCAGTCAATCACTTTAAAAGTCGAAGGTGGATGGAATTGTTTACATTTCGGGGAAAAAATATCTTTTTCATGATACCAGCATCGAAACTTGAAGTTTCAGTGTTTCTACAGCCCGTCGAAACAAGCTAATTTCAAGCCGATGCTGCAAACAACTGCTAGCGAATTCGTTATTCACAAATCCCTTCACAGCGGGCAGAAACATGCGTGTTTCTGCCCTGTGCTAGATATATTTAATGTTCATTTGCAGCCCTATTACTCTCATTTGTTTACTTGTCACTTCAGCTTACTCATTTCATTTTTTAAGTGACAGTTTTAATTAACCAAATAAAATTACTAAAAAATGAGTGAAAATAATATTTTTGTACTATTTACTATTTAATAAGTGACTGTAAATCACATAATGCTCATTCTCTAACAGTTCTCCGCATCATTGGCTTGAAATTAACTTGTTTCTTACTGGCTGCTGACACTGAATCTTTAAGTTCCGATACAGGTAATCATGAAAAATATAGTGTGTGACTCAGGATAAAACACGATTTCAGACTGCGGGTGATGTCAGCCCTCGCCTGCGGCTCGGGCAGCCAACCTCACCCTAGTCTGAAATCGTCTTGTTTCATCCCTTGTCACACAATATACTATTGCTGACTGACCTATAAATAACTTTGGAACCAAAACTCAGTGCATTATTATTAAAGATATTTAAAAGCTCATCTAATTAACTTGAGATTCGGACTATTTCTTAACATACTTTGATGGTCTTGAAATTCATAAAGAATGCGTTAAAATGAAATTTGTTTTATGGTTAAATTTTATTCGAAAACTTGGAAATGAATAAATAAATGATCAGAAGCATACTTTTACTTTGGCCGTCGAATGGTCTTTTTTTAACTTCCCGCTAAGAAAATCGACGATTTTCAAAAAATTCGGGAAGTTATTGGTTTCACCCCGATTTTCAAAAATCGGGTTTTCATCATATGTTGACGTTTGAAGGTGCGAGGATGCTACTCAGACATTTTCAGAGCGATGTCTGTATGGGTGTATGTATGTGTGTGTGTGTGTGTGTGTGTGTGTGTGTGTGTGTGTGTGTGTGTGTGTGTGTAGATGTAAACCTCTCATATCTTTTTAATGAATGAACCAATTTACATTTTTTTTTGCGGCATTCGAAAGATTTCTTCTCAACTTAAATTTTCAGAAAATTTTAGATCATTTAGTCGAATAGTTTCCGAGATATTTGAGAAATATAAAAAAAAAAAAATTTTTTTTTTTCTTTTTTTTTGGATATTTTGAAAACTGTCGGATCGATCAATTCCAAAATCTAATCAGCTCTAGAACTCGATAAAAGCTTTCGATTGACGCAAAGAACGTCTCAATCGGATAATCTGTTCGAAAGATTTCGTCGACGAAAGAAATAGTATAAAACTGTTTTTAGCGAATATCATCGTAATGACCAAATCAATCATTCAGAAAATTTTATCAGCTCTAGACCTTAATAAAACGCGCCGATTGCCACCTTAAACGTCTCAATCGGATAATTCATTCAAGAGATATCGTCGACGGAAGAATGAAAAAAAATCGTTTTTTTTTCGTTTTTCGTGAATATTTCAGAAACTATTAAGTCGATCAATTCCAAAATCTAATCAGCTTTAGAACTCGATAAAAGCATTCGATTGCTGCCAAGAACGTCCCAATCAGATAATTCGTTCGAGAGATATCGTTGACGGAATAATCAATGTAAAATCTGTATCAGCTTTTTTCATTGAATAACATCATAATTACTGAACAACATAACTCAAAACTAATATGTTCTTGTTTATGTAAGTCATTGGAAGTGACTTCTTAAAAATCATTATGTTCGCTCGTTTCACGATATACTTACACCATATAGATACAACGTATCACGTAAACTTATTTTTGAGTGAACTATTGAACATAAATGTAAATAAATATGTAAAATACGCTTTTTTATTAATTATTTTGGAGTCTAAATTTTTTAATTTTAATATAATACGTAATCCTTTTGAGCTTGGAAAGCTCATAAAAAAGTGAA
This sequence comes from Microplitis manilae, assembly GCA_030273425.1. Lineage (NCBI taxonomy): Eukaryota > Metazoa > Arthropoda > Insecta > Hymenoptera > Braconidae > Microplitis > Microplitis manilae. Next base: position 9,110,476 of record CP092724.1, read on the forward strand.
ATAAAGGTATTTTCGAGCTCGAAGAGCTCGAAAATGTATTTATACTAATGTTTTCGAGATCTTAGAGCTCGAAAACAGCGGGAAGTTACGGGGCTGGCCCACAGGGCCAACCGATGCCCAGATTTTTTTTTAATAAATCATTATTGTTAAAACTGACGGTTCCTGCCTGTAATCGAATACATACTGAGGCCATTTTTTATTGACTGTTGTTGCTATATTTTATCGAACAACAACATCGACATAGCATCTTATACGAAAAAACGCCGATGATTCAATTTTTAACTTCCCACTATGAAAATTGAAAATTTTCATAGTGGGAAGTTATTGGTTTCGGTCCGATTTTCAAATATCGAATTTTCAACATATTTCGATTTTTTGAGATCCTTAGAAGCTATTCTAATCATTTCCGGGCAGACGTTAGTGTGTGTATGTGTGAGTAAACTTTTTTTGTTCTACGATAACTTTGAAACGGATCACCTGATTCAAACGGACTTTGCGGCAATCGATAGCTCGTTAAGGCATATAGCTAATTAGATTTTAAAGTCATACGATCAAGTAGTTTCCAAGTTATTCAAAAAATGAAAATTAGAAAAAAAAATTTTCTCATTTTTTGTTGCATACTTGTAAATCGTTTGGCTGATTTGTTTCTAAGTTTCATCAAATCTAATTAAAGACTTAAGCCTCAACAAAGTTTCGATTATCACAAAGCACGTGCAAATCCATCGATGTATTCCAAAGATATCATTGGACGAAAATTACTTTTTTTTTAGCGAAATGTATATTTTCGTGGTCCAACAGTTTTTTGAGCTCGGAAAATGCCGAATACCACCTCAAACGTCAAAATCGGTCCAGTAATTCAAGAGATAATTAATAAAGGAGTCTGAAATTTTTAGGGCCTCTTATTATTATTTTGATATATGAAAATATGTATCCAACAATTCTCAATGTCTCAAGTACCCCGTTGCGGCTCAATCTTCTAATAAGATAATATTTCCGTATAAATAAAATATTAATTTTGTAAATTGTAATTTATTATTTATATTATTTACTTAGAGTCGCAACAGATTACGTGCCATAGACGATGAATTACAAAACTTAACAAAAAATACTAGAGAAAATTCTGAAGAAAAACGATCTCCGAGTAGAGAAGATTTTGATAGGATTTCTAAAGTTACCCACAACTCACCAATTGTTAATAGCCAAGGAAGTTTAGGAAGAAAGACAATTGAATCACTTAAAGAAATCGAAAGGAACCGTCAATTACATCTCGCTAAACAAGGAAGTCAAGTTATATCAGAAGAACGAAGAAGAGTTGAAGAATTGAAAAGAAGAGTTCAAGATGAAGTGCGATCACAATGGGAAGAAAGAAAAATGAATTGTGCTTCGTTCAATAGTGTCGAATCAGGTGAAGAATCGTCTAATTATTCAAATGGTCCTACTGAAAGGTAAAAATAAATTTTCAATTTTTATAGAAGTATTAACCCTTTCCCGGCCGACCTTGAATCCCTACTCTTAATTTGAATCGTGCGTCTTATTCTTAAAATGAGAGAGCTATAGTCTGTTTTCTAGAGAGGGGGCCGGAAAAATGGTAGAAGGGGGCGCTTCTCTACACTACTACATCTAAACTTTCACTCATACAGCTTTATAACGGACTTTCATTGACTCTATTCCCACATGACTCACACCTAGACTCACCGATACTCCGAGCCGGGAAAGGGTTAATATTCGTGTTGGATCCAATTTATGATAAATTTCCATTAATTACCGGCCGATACATATTTACTATAAAATTACGGCAAATCAGCTGTAAAATACAGTGTTTTACTATAAACTACGAGAATATGTCATATTTTAAGGTATATTTACCATAATTTTGTAGTAAATGCCTACTATACGATAGATGCTTATCATAAAATACGCTTAATGCTTATCACTAAGTACAGTAAATTTACTTGTTAATTACTTGTCAATTTATTTGTTAATATCAAAACAAAAACTATTGCAAGACTTGAAATCGAACAGAATAGCTTCCTAGAAGCTCAAAATGTCAAGATTTGATAAAAATTTGATTTTCGAAAATCGGACCAAAACCAATAACTTTCCGAATTTTTCAAAATTTTCGAATTTTCTTAGCGGGAAGTTGAAAATATTAAAACGCGAAAAAAACATAGGATAATTTTAATTAAATCTGAAATGTAATCTAATGTACTAGGAGCATCACTTAGAAGAAGTGTACATGATTTAAATTGATGAAAAAATCCCGGTGACTGTTGGGCTCAAACCTGCATCCTTCCAATTCAAAGTCTTTGATGCTATCCACTGCGGTGACCCACGTATGTGATCGCGGGAGTGTAAATCGTATACTTATTATGATACTAAAGAATAACAAATGAATTAACAAAAAATGATCATTGGAGTGTATACACTGATAGAAATTTTATCTTAGCTTAAGAAATATTTTCTTGAGCCAAGAATTTATTTCTGAAGAAAAGCAATTGTCTTGCTTCAAGAAATTCTTGTCTTGATTTAGATTTTCTTGGCTCTAGAGATTTTGTATCTTTGATGGATAACTCTCGTGTCTTGACCCGAAACTAAATTATCTTCAATCGATACTATTGAATTCTTTAAGCAAGACCACTTGTCTCTTCAGCTAAAAATGTCGTATTGTTATTGTAAGAACTTTCAATTTTTGGTTCAAGTAATAATTTCTTGATGGAAGATGTTTTCAAAGTAATGAAAAAAACTTTTTTTGAAATAAATTTCTATTTTAACATATCTGAAGTAAATGAATGTAGTCCTAAAAAATCACTTTGAAATTTTTTATTTTTAAAATAAAAAAAAAGTTTTTTTTCAAGCTGAGTAAATTGAGATCTTGATTTAAAAATCGCGCCATTCTCGAAACAAGTCGGTAATGTCTTAAACCTACATTTTGCCTATCTCAATCCAAGAGCAAGAAATTCTTAAGCCAAATATGTCAGATTTTGTTTCAAAACAATAAAGGCTTCATCGAAGAATAAAATTCTCAAACGAAGAATTTTTTTTCTCTATTCGAGAAATTCAATTTTTTGGTTCAAAAACTTATTTCTTAAATTAAAACAATTAAAAATTTTAAAACAAAAACCACATTTTGAAGAAAAAATTTTTCTTGAATCGAGATATTTTTTCTATCAGTGTAGAAAAAATTTTCAGCTGCCATTAAGAAATAGTATATTACACACCTAGGGAAGGAAAGTAAGAAATGTCTCAGATCGCATGTAATTGTTGGCCGAGGCGAAGCCGAGGTCAACAAACATGTGATCTGAGGCTTTCTTACTTTCCTTCCCGAGGAGTGTATACTATTTTTCTCGTCGACGGAGGCGGAAAGCGGCAACTTCGTTTTGCACAGCGGGACGAAAGTTGACGCTTTCCGCCCGGAGGCGAGAAAAATATGTTTATTTTTTGCGGCCAAAATGGGATACCCCAATGGGGAAAAATTACAATAATTTGTTTATTTTCACGTTGGATTTTTCTACTTAGGCCCCACACGGAATCCAATGGCGAAAAATTACACGGAGAAGAAAATATAGTTAAAATTTACTAAAAAATATGGGAATAATTACTAAATTTAGATAGTAATCTTGAAACGCTTACGATTTATATGAAAAATTCATAAACAGATAAGTAAATTTTACTATCCCGCTTAGTAAATTGTATTATTCCGTTTAGTAAATTTTACTATCCCATTTAGTAAATTTTACTATATTAGAATGGAAAAAAATAAAATTAAATCTTTATTAGCTTTTAACTTTTTATTATTATTACTATAATTTTGATTATTATTGCTATTTATGTCATCTGTATTGGTGTTGGAGTCGATTTTTGTTTTTTAAAAAATCACTTGATTTCAACCGAGATTCGAACCCTGATCTCCCGCGCGCAAGTCCTTTCCTATGCCTGACGGCCCGATGTCTCCTTTGGACAAAAGTTTCAGAACTTGTAATACATATTTGTATATGCTATCCCCACCAAATTTTAATTTTATCTATACATAGTAGAATTTACTATACAGTTAATAAAAAAATATAATCGTGTTGGCAAAAAATACATTGCGTATAGTAATTTTTAGTATTTTGTATAGTAACAAATCCTATATTGTATTAGAAAATTAACTTCCTTAAATTTGTATTTATTAAAAGTACTTATAGTAAAATTTACTATACAGATAGTAAAAAATACAACCGTGTAAGCAAAAAATACATTACTTATTGTAATTTTTAATATCTTATTATGTAATTATTTCTAACTAGTAAATTTTACTAAACGTTTAGTAATAATTACAATACAGAATGTATTTTTTCATATCTGTTAGTAAATTTTACTATAAGATTGTAATTTTTACTATATTTTTTTCTCCGTGTACAATAATTTGTTTATTTTTACGTTGGATTTTCCTACTTAGGCCCTACACAGAATCCAATAGCGAAAAATTACAATAATTTTTTTTATTTTTACGTTGGGTCTTCCCACTCATGTTTCAATTAGTAAATATTGACGATACCTTTTTATTTATTTTTACATTGGGACTTCCTACTTGGGCCCCACTTAGGATCCAGTTGGAAAATACTGACCATAAATTATTTTATTTTTGTTTGGTATTTCCCAATCTGGTTATGATTGGGCCCTCATAAGGATTTCTCTATTGGGAATACCCTATTGGGACCCAATGAGGTCCAGATATATATGCACTGGGTGCCTCAAAGTAATTTCTAGTCGGGCACATATACACGCGCACGGACGAATGGACATCACTCTGAAAATAGTCAATATAGCTTCCTAGAATCTGAAATGAAAAAAATGTCTAATCTACTAGATAAACTATAATAATTTGTACACGGAGAGAAATGCCAAGTAAATATGATTATGCAGCATAGCAATGGTTACATTACTTTATAGTTTGTATAAGCACATAAGCAGTCACATAATAGCGACGTGACGCAAACTATAGATTAATGTAACCGTTACTATGTTGTATAGAAATATTTATCTTCGTGTAATTTATAGAGTTTTGTAATTATCTACTTTTATATACTTTACGTATAAATTTATTCGGTCATGAGGAGCATTAGTTTCATGATCACAAATAAATAAATAATTAAGATAAAAAATGAAAAAATTCTATGAAAATTTAAATCGAATCTTCTAAAAACGAAAAGAGTAATGTAAGTGTACACAAAATGTATAAGAAATTTCAATTTTATATTCTACAAATTAAACAAACATCATTCAAACGTCAGTATTGTAAAAGTTATCTATAATATTCGGTAAAAGTAATTTCTAAATTTTCTATACAATCTATTATTGGAAAATATCATAGCATTGATGTACGACTAACTATCCATGTCACTCCTAAAGTGGGGCGTTATCACTTTTGATATGATAACATTTTTACTCGCTATAATATGACAACAGTTGTGTCAAATACTAAAAATCAAGATAAGACCTCGAATATTACTTTGAGAAATTAAAATGACTACTGCTATAAAATGAATAGTTAATATTTAAAAAATGATTCTAAGTATCATTTACTCATAATTATCAAATACTATTGAGATATTTACATTCAGTGAATCAGAGCGAGGAGAAAATATGTGAAGATGAATGCGCGGGAAATGGGTGCGGCTATTGCTAATGAAACGCGTGTACAAGGATGTAATTTAATTACGATTATTACTAGTAATAAATTTTATATGGTCAGTAAAGATTGGTTTGTTGAAAATTGTTATCAGCCGACTCAAAATTACATATTTCAATATCATAATCAATGGTTGTAAGTTATTTTAGTATAGTTTTACAAACCGAAAAAAATATTGATGTCTAAATCTAATATTAATTAATATATAATATTCATATTATTTTTTATTATAATGTGATTATTTTTAGTGAAATAAGTTTTTTTTTATGTTTTAGCGGAAGTAGAAGTAGTGACGGTGCAGATATCGGTATAAATGAAAAAATGTCTCCATGTAAACTTTCGGAATTTACTTCACCAAGCCTCGGAACGTCAAATAATTCTTTTCCACTTTTAAAAAATGAGAATGTGAGTATAACTTTAAAAGTTTTGGTAGATGTATGTAATTCAGTATTTATCAAACGATGACATCAGTTTTCAAGTAAAAAAATAAATGATGTTGATAAGTTATATTATTTTTTTAAAATCCGTATAAACTTTCATACAGAATAAGTATTGATCATGCTTCATACATGCTGTTTTATCATTTTGACCCTCCGTTAGGGAGTTATTTAACAAAGAGATCTTTGAAAATGGTGGGGAATGTTACAATGGTTGACTCAGGGAGGGGGAATGGACAAATATAAATGAAGTAAGCTATACAATTCTATTCTACCAGTGGTTACATATCGTTTTCTGTTTAATTTTTAAACATTGGTTTGAAATTTCAATAAATGATAACTCAAGTTTCAGTCAATATCTATATATATATATATGTATATATATCGATTCTGTGTAAAAACTAATGCTATAAAAATCGGAAAAATAACCAAAATGGTCAGTAAATAATTATCATAATCTTTGCGTGATTCAAATCAATTGACTTTAATTTGAAAAATAAAGTATGAACCAGCTAATAAGCACGCAGACTTCAAAAACAAGTTTATTTAGAATTTGATGTGTATGTACTATATCTTTTGTGAATGAAAGTCGCTGTGTCACAAGTGAAGGTATTTTTTGTAAGCTAACACTAAGAGAGGGGAGTATGTGCTTGGATACTAAATAATAATCGTAAACTGGTGGCAGTAAAATACAGTTACTGCTACACTCTAGTTCAGCGCGTCGTATTTTATTATCATATACAAAAAAGTGATTATCATATATTATTGTTATATGTTTTACGATGTTCGTCAGACAGAAGGCCGTCAAGTTTGTGATTGCGTTATAAATTTCTAGTATTTTCATACAAATATTTACTAAAAAAAAAATTAAAAAGTCTTTGTAATTACATATATTGAAAAATATTATTTTTAAGACATTATGTCTTTAATGTGGATGAATTTTTTAAAATCGTCGTACAGGAAAAAACATGTAAGAAAAAAAAATGTAAGTTCAGGACAAATTAAAAGCTGAGTAGTACATTTTGAATGAATTTATTCTCATTTTGAAATATTTTGTGTTTAAATCCACTGAGTAATGAATTTAATTAATACAATTTATATAACTTTCAAAGGTCGGTTAGATTTTTTATCCCCAGAAGTTATTTTTTTTTTTGCATCAAATTCACTTTTTTCCATATGTTGAAAAAGAACATACAGATCATTCTTGGAATTTTTGTCTCTATTCGTTCTTGTTGGATTTTTTGTTTTTTTTTTTATTTATTGTAATTATTTTTAAGTTCCCACGAAAAAAATTGTAAATTTTCAAAAATTCGGAGTTATTGTTTTCACCCCGATTTTCGAAAATCGAGTTTTCATCAGATGTTGACGTTTCGAGGTCCTAGGAAGCTATTCTGACTATTTTCAGAATGGTGCCCGAGTATCTGTGTGTGTGTGTGTGTGTGTGTGTGTGTGTGTGTGTGTGTGTGTGTGTAAACCTTTCATAACTTTTAAACTAATTAATCGATTCAAATCGTTCTTGCGGCAATCGAAGGGGGTTGTTGGCCGTCAACTTTCCTGAAAATCATTTGATCTAGTTAACCCGAAGATAATTAAGGATTACGAAAAAAAAATTTCTTTTTTTTAGTTTTTTTTTAATTTCTCAAAAACAATTTGATCGATCAACTTCATAATCTAATCAGCTCCAGAACACAATGAGACGCGACTATCGCCTCTTCGAACATCACCATCGGTTAATTCGTTCGCGAAATATTGTGGGTGTAAGATCTTAGACTAGAAAAAAAGTTGTAAGACCTATTGGAATCCAATTGGGTAAACCCAATCACAATTGTTTATTTTATTGTTGGGCTTACCCAATATGTTCCCAATCAAATCCCAATCGGGATAACCCTATCGGGCTTGACCTATCAATACCCAATGGGGTCTTAATGTATGCTTGGGGATAATTTCTAGTCGGGGAAATTTTTAAAATCAGTTTTTCACGAATATCTTTGAAACGATTAAATTAAACGTTTTCCAAATTTAATCAGCTCTGGAACTCAATAAAACACGTTGATTACTGCCTCAACCATCAAAATCGGTCAATTTGTTCACGAGATATCGTGGGAGACAAAAATGCTAAAAAACGGTTTTTTTCGAAAATAATGGCATACAAATGTATTTTCGAGCTCGAAGAGTTAGAAAATGTATTTACGACAAAGTTTTCGAGCTCAAGGAGTTTAAAAACAGCGGGAAGTTTGAGGGCTTGAGAGAAAGGAAATTCTTTGGCTTTCAATTTATTTTCTTGGCCTAAAGATATTTTTTTAGGTAGATTTTTTTTAAAATCTAGGTATTGTATTTGTCCTGATGGTCGATTTTTCAAGGAATTTTGTCATAACCTATCATAATTGGTTGAGTAGAGTTCAAAAATACCATATATATATATATATTTAATGAAAATTGAATCATACATGGCCGTGATGGCCATATATGGTTCATATATGAAACATATATGGCCATACATGGAGTATATATGGCCATACATGGGTATACAAACTTTTTTAATACAGTTGTGCATGGCCATATACGAATCATACAAGTCCGTGTATGGCCATACATGGTTTCGTACATACATCGCATACATGCCCACACAAGGCTATGTATGGAAATACATGACCATGCATGTCCGTAATTTATTAAACATATATATGGCCATATATGTCCATATATGGTCCATGTATGGACATAAATGGTCATACATAGCCATGTATGACTATGTATGCCCGTGATTAATTAAACCCGTGAAAAATGAATCATACATGGCTATGCATGTCCGTATATGACTTATAAATAAAGTATATATGGCCATACATGGGCATGTCAACTTTTTTAACACAGTCATGCATGGCCATACATGAACCATACAAGGCCATATATGGCCATGCATGACTGTATTAAAAAAGTTGGTATGCCCATATATACTTCATTTATGGCCATATATGCTCCATGTATGGCCATATATACGTCATATATGAGCCATATACGGCCATGCATGGCCATGTATGATTCATTTTTCACGGGTTTCTGTTTTTAAATGCATGAGGTGGTCGAGCGGGCCGAAGCACATGACTCAAATTGCTCTCAATCGAAGGGTCGGCAGTTCGAGTCCCATCTTACGTCAAAAAAATTAAAATTCCTTCTTTACCGAAGGTGAAAAAGTAACATTCAACGCTCCAGAGGGTTAAATAAGTCGTACAAAGAGTTGAATAATTTTTTTTAACAAAAAAAAATTAATTCTTGAATAACCAAGAAAAGAAATACTTGGGCTGAAAATTAAATCACTTTATACCCAGAAAAAAATACTTGAGTTAAAAATCAAATTGTCTCAAACCAAGAAAAAAAATCTGGGCCTGCGGCCAACCCCAGAACTTCCCGTTGTTTTCGAGCTCAAAGAGCTTGAAAACATCACTGTGAATATATTATCGAGCTCCTCGATGCTATGACATACAATTATTTTTTTATGAGCTTTTCAAGCTCTAACAAGTTACGTTTTATGCTGAAGTTTGAAAATTCAAGAATCGAAAATCATTAATGAAGAAGCGGCTTTTAAATTTTTATTCCCGATTGTGTTCTATGAAATAAATATATTAAGGCAGACATCAATGCCAGTGATAAAAATCAAGATTTGAATGAGTTTTGATTTAGGTCAAAGCCATAATATATGAAATATCCGAGAAAAATATTAAAAACTGAGTTTTTTCAATTTCTTGCTGACAATATGATTAAATGTAAAGAACAAGTTAGATGACGATATATGATGATCGAAAGAGACTATAAAGAGAAAGAATTGGTATGATTTCAGACACATTTTAGCACATTATATTTTTATTTATCCGGAAAAAATAACGTGTTTTTATTTTTTTAACTTTTAAGCGCCGATATCTTTCGAACTAATTAACCGAATTTTACGTTTGAGGTGGCAATCGGCGCATTTTCTTGAATTCTAGAGCTTATTAAAATTTGAAATCTATCGGATCAGCCGTTTCGAAGATATTTGGAAAAATCCGTTTTTCACCATTTCTTTTTCCAAATGTACCTCTCGAACGCATTAATCGATTGAGATAGTTGAGGTTGCATTCGAAGCGGCTTATAAAGTTCTAGAGCTGGTTAGATTTTGAAGTCGATCGTTTAACTCGTTTCTGAGAAATCATTAAAAAACTAAAAAAAAAAAATTTATTTTTCCGTCATTCGCAAATATTTTCGAGTCTACTTGATCAAATGATCTCAAATATTAAGGAAAGTTGAGGGCCAACAAGCTCTTTCGATGACTACCTTAACCATCCAAATTGGTTAATTAGTTAAAAAGTTATAGACCATTCACACACGCGCGCACACATGCACGCACACACACACACATACAGATACTCGGACATCATTCTGAAAATAGTCAGAATAGCTTCCTAAGACCTCAAAACGCCGACATCTGATGAAAACTCGATTTTTGAAAATCAGGGTGAAACCAATAACTTCCCGAAATTTTCGAAAATCATCGATTTTCTTAGCGGGAAGCTAAAAAATACTCAAGTCAATAATTAAATGATTTTAAGCCAAGAAAAAAATACTGACATCAGAAATCTACATACTTTAAACCACGAAAACAAATACTTGAGATACGTCTGAAATGTTTCTGAATAAATACAAAAGTTCCTCAAGCTGAATAATTTTATTCTTGAATCGAGACAATTATTTATTCAATAAAGAAATTAGCTTCTAAATCTATAATTTCTTGTTGCTTTAATCAAAAACAAAATGTAAGCCTGATTCAAGAAAAAAGTTGAGAAGAACGTAAATTCCTTAATTCAAGTATTCCGTTTTTTCTGTGTACATTTAATTTCTAATATTTCGACTCACCAAAAATATTCATTTAAAGTTTTTCTTTATATTACTTTACCAAATTGTCAAAATTGAGAATTTTAATCGTCTGTGTGAAAATTTAAAAAATTGTATCCATTTGTTTTTATCTTTAATTACCAGGCTTAGTGGGTTGATAAAAAAATTTTGAATAATAAATTTATAATAGAATAGTTACCTCAATTATTTTTAGATTTTAATTAAAATGTGCATTTCAGGTGAAAGATAGTAGAACTTCCTCAATAGAAGGCGAGCGAGTCAGTAGCGGTAGCATAGGAATTACTGATGGTGACAGAAGTCGTCCACTTTCACAAACCTCTAGCGAAGTAGAAAGTATCGGATCAATGCAAACTGTAAAACATCGTGACAAAACGAAACTTCAGGTATTATATTTGAATAAAGTAATAATCACAAAAATAAACAAAATTTGTTTAATAATATAAAAATCGTTAAATAATTATAACTTAGCCGTTGTTTATTTTTGTTGCAACTTCGTAGTGACTAAGAGTTGCCATAGATTATTTACTTTTTTTTATATGTATACTATCTAAAAAATTTTGATTATCTCCGTAAAATGTTCCCATACAAAGCATTATTATTCTCGATTGTTTATAAGTAAAATTGTGATTTTAATTTTTGGGGATTGAATAGTTATTTTTAAATTGTCTACCTTATTTTAGGTCTTAAATGTCTCATAAAACCTCATCTTTCATAGCATTAAAAGTAGATATTGAAAAAAATTTTTACACATTGTTGTAATAAAGATCTATTTATTAACAATAACAGAAAAAATGGAATTTTGTTTATTTTTCATTAAGATATGGTCCACCTTCAAGAGCATAATGTACCGTGGAGATAATAGAATGACTCCACGTTTCCCTTAATTATGAATTGACCAATTAATTTTATCACAACAATCTTAAAAAATGAAATTTCAGATAATAGAAATTTGTTTATCAGATTATGATATCATAGCTATTTCAAATCATTTAATCATAATTATAATTAGTATTAAAATTTACATTTTTTTTTTCTTTAAAAGTTTTATGCATCAAACAATATTTGTAAATAAAAAAATCATCTAATATTGATTAGTGTAAAAATGTACAAATTAAAGTCAAATCAAAAAATGTGAGTGAATGAGTCAAAAAATTAAGAGCGATCATAAAGCACCCTCAGCACTTTCGCGCTTGAGGTGTGCAAAAAAATTTAAAACGAATTAGTTTTATTATCTTCACAGTATCATGGTACCTTTAATGTAAGATATATGTTTGTATAAAAGCTTATATAAGCTAAAAAAATCGGAATTTTATTTTTTAATTTTGTAGTTATTAAATAAAGATTGACAAAGATGTAAATACTTTTGCACACCTCAAGCGCGAAAGCGCTGAGGGTGCTTTATGATCGCTCTAAATTTTTTGACTCATTCACTCACATTAAATTATCTCTAGACTTTTTCGTTTACATTAAAATGGGTCAAATTGTATACCAACACAAAGACAATTTATTAAAGAATAATTTCGACCCAACATTAAGTCGATTAATTATTCAATTAATTAAATATAAATTATTTTAATCCCAGTGACACGAGTCGTCAATTGTCCTGTATGAAACTTAGTAAACCAAATAACTCTCGATAGACACAATCAATCGGCCTAACTTTTTTTTTTATTATCTTTGCATTCTTGATCACAAGAACCCTATTGAAAATTACTGTCTAAATCCTTTGAGTTGAATTTTAATTAATTAAAAACGTAAAACTGATTATTCACGAAAAGTTGAGCGGCCATTTTTATTTTTACTAAGGTAAAAGCCCCCATTATTGACACTATAAGAATGTCTGTGATTGTTTGAATTTTTTTATCGTATTTAAAATTAATATAATCAACTTTTTTTGCATTGGACGTTTTAATTGATGCCTCTACTTGTATATTTGAACTAATTTACTTAAATAGCAATGAATCAAATACAAAATATATTAATTAAAAACCAACAAGTCGAGTGCAGGAATTATTGACGGGGTAAAATAGTGTCAGAGCCAACTATTGACATACCATGGACCCCATTATTGACAGGTCTAATGCGCATGCGCGGCAGTTTATAAAAAATGATTAAAGACCACCGTCAATTAGGTTCAAATTAATAATAAATATTTTAATTAAAAACGACAAAATACGATAATTACAATTAAGAATTCATCTAGGACACACTTTTATTTTTTTATAAATTCGACGACACTATTCTTGATTCAACAATTTTTTATTCAATGTTTTGTTTATTATGAAATTACTAGACAGCGTGTTAACATAAATTTATCGATATGGATGTTAAGGAGGTTAAATTACTTAAGTTTGTGGCCCGTCGCTAGTTGACACACGTGAATTTTTATGTACCGACTATTGACGCTCGCTATTTTGAAATGATAATTAAGATTTATCAGTCTAAATCAATGATTCTGGGATTATTTAGACTATAGATAAACTGAAACAATTTTTAATAATACACTTACATTAGAACTGTATAGGGAAATTCGTTTCTAAAAATACGATCTCTCTAAACGAAATTTTTAAGAAATTTCAAACATTCTAGCGAAGGTGGCCTAATCGGGAAAATAAATTTTTTTTACAGCGAATAGTTTATACCCAGAAATAAAATTGAACCATTTTTCCATTTAAAAATATCAAAAAATTGATAAGAAGTTTTGAGCAATGTGATTATTCATACAGTTAATTAAAAAATTAATAAATTAAAACAAAATGTCAATAGTAGGGGTCCTGTCAATAATGGGGGCTTTTACCTTATTGTTATTATTACAAAAGTAAATTTTTTTTTTTGTCTTTATTTCTCCCCATCAACTACTAGCAGCAGCACTAGCGTAAAACAGTAGAATTGAAGGGTATCTAAGAGAGATCCGAACGAAAATGTAGCCAACGCAACAAAAGCAAGAAAATTTTAAAGCAAAAGTGGTCAATATCAAAATATATACATTCCACAGCTTACATATTACACTAAATGAAGTATAAATCAAAATAAAAACTCTAAATTGATATGACACTCCTACTTCAATCGTAAAATGTAACAATTGAACAAAAATCCAGTTACAAACATGAAAAAAACAAATAGTGTGAATAATAAAGTCGTCAAAAGTATCTAAGCGGAATTTTTTAAAAAAGAGACAATTCACATCACGTCGAACAAAAGCTCAACCGTCGATAAAGTAAATCTTGGTAGGTAACTGACAAACTAAGTAATCAAGTCTTAAGGTATAATGAAATTTAAAAAATTTTTATATTTTTTAATTATTGTAAAATGCTTAAATGTTATAAAGTAATAAATAATAAATTAATCTAAAGAAAACTATGAAAAAAATTTTGCAATTACATAAATTTTTTAATTACATTTTTTATTAAATTCTTTTTTATTTCAAAAACCATACAATTATTTAAATTATCTTAGTATATTAATTAAGTAACTATATTTTTACATAAAGAGTGAAAGTAAAAAATATTTTTTTCTTAATTAAATTCCAAAAATAATTCTTAATAATTTCAAATTTTTAAAAATAAAATTACATTCAAAAAATTTGTTCGACGTGATGTGAATTGTCTCTTTTTTAAAAAATTTCGCTTAGATACTTTTGACGAGTTTGTTATTCACACTATTTGTTTTTTTCATGTTTGTAACTGGATTTTTGTTCAATTATTACATTGTACGATTGAAGTGTGAGTGTCATATCAATTTAGAGTTTTTATTTTGATTTATACTTCATTTAGTGTAATATGCACTGTAAAAAATTTGATGGACCCGGTGTGGTGTAAATGCATCGGTGTAAAAATTTTGGTGTAAAAATTACACCGAATCCCGTGTGAAATTGAAATAATGTGAATTTTTATTTTTTACACCGCCAAACGAGTAAATGTATAAATGTAAGGGAAGGGCGGGGTAAAATGGGCTCCCCAAAATGGTTGACGCCTCGGAATATTTAGGGGCAAAATGGGCCCCCTAAAATTTCTGACGCCTTGATATATTTGGAGGCAAATTAGGCCGACCAACATTCTTAACATGAAAAGTGTTGGGACAGGGAGGGGCAAAATGGATCACCGGGGAAAATGGGCCACCAGGGCAAAATGGGCCGCTGAGGCGAATTGGGCCCGCCGAAAATTCATAACATGAAAAGTGTTGGGAGGGAGAGGGGTAAAAAGTGTCACAGGGAAAAAATGGGTCACTGAGGTAAATTGGGCTCGCTAAATATTGTAACATGAAAAGTGTTGGGAGGGGGAGGGGTAAAATGGCTCACTGGGGCAAAATGTGCCGCTGAGGCGAATTGGGCCCGCCAAAATTCGTAACATGAAAAGTGTTGGGACGGGGAGGGGTAAAATAAGCAACCGGGGCAAAATGGGCCACTGAGGTGAATTGGGCCCGCCAAAATTCATAACATGAAAAGTGTTGGGAGGGAGAGGGGTAAAAAGTGTCACAGGGGCAAAATGGGTCACTGAGGTAAATTGGGCTCGCTAAATATTGTAACATGAAAAGTGTTGGGAGGGGGAGGGGTAAAATGGGTCACTGGGGCAAAATGTGCCGCTGAAGCGAATTGGGCCCGCCAAAATTCGTAACATGAAAAGTGTTGGGACGGGGAGGGGTAAAATGAGCAACCGGGGCAAAATGGGCCACTGAGGTGAATTGGGCCCGCCAAATATCGTAACATGAAAAGTGTTGGGACGGGGAAGGGTAAAAAGTGTCACAGGGGCAAAATGGGTCACTGAGGTAAATTGGGCTCGCTAAATATTGTAACATGAAAAGTGTTGGGAGTGGGAGGGGTAAAATGGATCACTGGGGCCAAATGGGCCACTGAGGCGAATTGGGCCCGCCAAAATTCGTAACATGACAAGTGTTGGGACAGGGAGGGGTAAAATCAGCAACTGGGGCAAAACGGGCCACTGAGGTGAATTGGTCCCGCCAAATATCGTTACATGAAAAGTGTTGGGACGGAGAAGGGTAAAATGGGTCACCGGGCCAAAATGGGCCACTGAGGCAAAATAGTCCCTCCAAAATTCGTAACATGAAAAGTGTAGGGAGGGGGAGGGGTAAAATGGTTCACAGAGGCAAAATGTGCCACTGAGGTAAAATGGTCCCTCCAAAATTTTAAAGGGACGATTTTGCCTCTGTGACCCATTTTACCCCTCTCCCTCCTAACACTTTTCATGTTACGAATTTTGGAGGGACTATTTTGCCTCAGTGACCCGTTTTGCCCCGGAGACCCATTTTACCCCTCCCCCTCCTAACACTTTTCATGTTACGAATTTTGGAGTGACTATTTTGCCTCAGTGGCCCGTTTTGCCCCGGAGACCCATTTTACCCCTCCCCGTCCCAACACTTTTCATGTTACGAATTTTGGCGGGCCCAATTCGCCTCAGCGGCACATTTTGTCCCAGTGACCCATTTTACCCCTCCCCCTCCCAACACTTTTCATGTTACAATATTTAGCGAGCCCAATTTACCTCAGTGACCCATTTTGCCCCTGTGACACTTTTACCCCTCTCCCTCCCAACACTTTTCATGTTATGAATTTTGGCGGGCCCAATTCACCTCAGTGGCCCATTTTGCCCCGGTTGCTTATTTTACCCCTCCCCGTCCAAACACTTTTCATGTTACGAATTTTGGCGGGCCCAATTTGCCTCAGCGGCACATTTTGCCCCAGTGACCCATTTTACCCCTCCCCCTCCCAACACTTTTCATGTTACAATATTTAGCGAGCCCAATTTACCTCAGTGACCCATTTTTTCCCTGTGACACTTTTTACCCCTCTCCCTCCCAACACTTTTCATGTTATGAATTTTTGGCGGGCCCGATTCGCCTCAGCGGCCCATTTCGCCCTGGTGGCCCATTTTCCCCGGTGATCCATTTTGCCCCTCCCTGTCCCAACACTTTTCATGTTAAGAATGTTGGTCGGCCTAATTTGCCTCCAAATATATCAAGGCGTCAGAAATTTTAGGGGGCCCATTTTGCCCCTAAATATTCCGAGGCGTCAACCATTTTGGGGAGCCCATTTTACCCCGCCCTTCCCTTACATTTATACATTTACTCGTTTGGCGGTGTAAAAAATAAAAATTCACATTATTTCAATTTCACACGGGATTCGGTGTAATTTTTACACCAAAATTTTTATACCGATGCATTTACACCACACCGGGTCCATCAAATTTTTTACAGTGTGTAAGCTGTGGAATGTATATATTTTGATATTGACCACTTTTGCTTTAAAATTTTCTTGCTTTTGTTGCGTTGGCTACATTTTCGTTCGGATCTCTCTTAGACACCCGAATTGAATGAAAAGAGCGACATCTACATCAAAATGCGGGATATTTAAGAAAAATTTAAATAAAAAGAAAAAAATTAAACTGGAATTAAGAAATAAAAAAATCAAATCAATAGTTTAAAAGTTGAATAAAAATTCATAATAAAAAAAAATGTAAGTAATGATTCAAAATAAATTAAAATGAGCGATTGAGGTGTGCAATTTTGGATTTTCCAACATTTTTTATACTTATTAACGATGTTTTGTAAATTATCAAAAATATACACACTCTTGAATAAACCTGTTTCAAATTGATGAGATTCTGGAATTGATGGATCTACTCGTTCTCAAAATTTCTAAAATAACTAAAAATTTGTGGATTATGAAGCTTAACGTTTTGCATTTAAAGTTTAAAAATTTTGTTTTTGAATTTTTCAAATAATTCAGAACTTACAAAACCGATTGATTTCAAATACGGGCCAGATCTAATGGCCGCACAAGATTTTGTGATTAAATACAAGTATACAAATGCAAGTTCTTCAGCTTTTGATAAAAGTATATACTTCTCAAATTTTTGACACGTCAAACAACGATTCGTATCATAAATAACTTGCATTTCTTCAAAACATTCATACCGATACTTAATGTACTCTTTATAATTCAATGTTCTCGACCATAAGTAAAATTTTGAGTCATTCAAGTCATTTAAAGTAATAATTTTAAACTATTCTCCAATACTACATCATTTTTAAAATCTTCTTTCACATGTAAAGTTTTGTGTATATTGGTATACTTTTAGTACATGTTAAGAGTCAAATATTAATGAATTATTTTTAAAATAGTGAAAAATTTAATTAATAAAACCATTAAACTATTTTTCTAGCGTCCATTGACGAGATATCTCCCTATAAAGTCTGAATCGTTGGACTTGAGACATCATATAGAAACAGCAGGTCATCAATTATCTCTTATAAATGATGTAACTATCGACACAACAACTTGCAGTGGCTATCTCTTAAAAATGAGCAAAAAATTTCATCATTGGAACAAACGTTGGTTCATTTTTGATCGTAAACGAAAGACACTGTCTTACTACAGTGATAACTCATCAAAAAAAACTCGTGGCCTGATATATTTTCAGGTATGTCGAAGAATATGTTATTTATTCAATAACAATTAATACTAACAATAAATTTTTACTATTTTGATCTTAGAGGAATATATTTAAATTGATTACCATTATTACCATTATTTCTAAAAACTATAAATTTATTTTTTTAAAGAAAGTTATAAGCTTTTTTAACACTACTTCAACTGATAGTTTAAAATGATACCGATTGTCATCCACAATCATTTTCAATATTTACTTGTTTGAAGTAAATGCATAGCTCAGAAATGAGATCACAATTAAATTTTTATTAAATACTTGAACACAATATAACTTTTTTTAAATCTGTTATTATAATTTAACTTCTGTTATGACATTTCAAGTTCATTGGATTTTTGAGAAATAAATGGACAGTGTCTAAAATGTTCTTTCATTATTCAGCAAATTAAGTTTATAATTGATTAACTTTTTTTTTAACTTCAAAATCGATGAAGAGTTTATTTTTATTAAACTATGCCCATGCAATGTATTCTCGGGACGAATGATAAGTTTTTTTTTTAATTAATATCTAGTAACTTAATAAGTATTTTTATTTTCCATTTATTTACGTTGAAGCCTCTAGAAGCATTAAAATTAGTCCTTAGAGACGCACTGGGTTTAAATCACCTGTTTTTTCTTTTCAATATGCGAAACTTATGAATGCATATTCTAGAAAAAACTCCTTATTGATTGAAAAATAAATTAAGGCAATTTATTCGATTCGATCACAAAAAATCACACGGAGAAATTATTCTCGTTTGAAATGTTATGGTGCCATAGTAATGCCAGACCATATATTGGCCACCTGACGGAAATTGAAATAAACGCATAAAAAAATTACTATGACCATAGTAAAATTTCCAATGGTTATATCACGATTTACTGAAACTACTGTAAATTTTACTATGGTCATAGATAAATTTTTGTATGTGTTTACTTTAATTTCCGTCAGGTGGCCAACACAATCGGGGTTTACTATGAAACCATAGCATTTCAAACAAGAATAATTTCTCCGTGTATGTATTTATCTTACGTAACTTTTTTAAATGTTTCTCTTAAGAATTAAAAAGTACTTTGAATAAGATTCATTCTTTAAAATTCAAATTCTCAGTTTACTATAAGTAAAATAACTATAACAAAAAATTTTGATTGTTTAGTCAATTGAAGAAGTTTACGTTGATCACATGAATACTGTTCGATCACCTCAACCATCGCTTACTTTTATTATTAAAACTTCAACAAGATCTTATCATTTGATGGCGCCAAGTTCAGAAGCGATGAGAGTATGGGTTGATGTTGTATTCACTGGAGCTGAAGGATATCATGAATTTGATCATCAAGTTTGACTAAATATTAATGTTATAATACTTTTAACAGGATTTCATTTAATAAAAACACAAAGCCTAATTGTGCCTAAAAACTTTTTTGCCATAATTTGATGAAATTAAATTATATTTGTATATGTTAAATTATCAACTTCAATAGCAGTGACTTATTAATTATACGTGATTATCTTTCAATCATAGGTGTTATTTAACTTTAGAGACATATTCATTATATCAATGAAAAAACAAAAGACTAGGTAATTCATGTTGCCAATTTCTTAAAAATCTTCTATATATACAAAGATTTTAATCGAAAATTATAAATTTATATACAATTTATTACTATAGCCATTAATTTTTTTGAACACCCGAAATTTAGATTCTATTTGAATAATAATGTTTAATCTAGTCTTCCAATTTTTAAGTGAAGTACAGCATGTAAGTTATTATATTTCACGAATAATATATTTTAAAGATATTGCAAATTATCTAAGATTCTGGACTGAACAGCATATTTTTCAGGCCTGAAATAAATATTGTAATGAATTTAATAATTTTGCATGTTTCGAATCTATTTAATAGTACGAATTTTAAAATCTAGAATAAATATTTTATGTAAACATGTATTTTTGGACAAATTTATCAGTTAAGTTACTTGTATTTGATTATTATTATGATTAAGGACTATTCAATGATCAATAAATATTGTTAAAAATTTTTTAGCACAAGAAATTATTGTTTTCTTTGCAACGCAAATTTAAATTTTTGAATGGGTATTATTTTATAATTTTGGTAAGTAATGATTAGCGACCATTGTGCGCATGCATATTGGTTATAAAGTACTGAAAAGAATAATTAAATTCAAAACTAGGATCTATTATTGATTTCCCGGGTAAAAAAAATTATATATAATTCAATATAATCATATATAATTCTATATAATTACGTATGATTTATATAGAATTATATATGATTCATATAGAATTATATATAATTATACAGAATTATATATAATTATATATAATTATATACACTTATATATAATTTTACAAGATTATATACAATTATATAGAACGCTAAGAAAAATCTCAGATGATTATATATAATTATATATGGTTACATACAATTATATATAATTGCATATAATTATATATGATCATCTGTCATTTTTTTAGCGTTATATATAATTATATATAAAAATATATAATTCTATATGAATCATAAATAATTCTATACAAAAATAGAAAATAGAGAAAAATAACTTGGGAGTGAAGATATATATGTAAATATGGTTGTTTAAAAAAAAAAAAAAATATTTTTTTTTTTTAATTTTCTAGCTCACAAACCAATCAACGGATTTTTATGCACCATAAATGATTTCGTAGGAAATTGAACGCTCTACAGAAAAAGTCTCTTATCATTTTTTGATAAATACCACTGTTCAAAAGTTATTTAAGCTTGAAGTCAAATTTATAGCAAATTTTGAGATTTTTTTACTTTTCCGGTGGATATAACGGTCTTATCAAAAAATATCGTAGGATTCGTTTCGTAGATAATTTTATTCCTTACAAATTATTACGAACAAAGTTTTTCGAAATTCACCGGAAAAGTAAAAAAATCTCTAAATTTCCTATAAATTTGACTTGAAGCTTAAATAACTTTTGAACAGTGGGGTTTATCAAAAAATTATGTGTGACTTTTTTTGTAGAGCGTTCAATTTCCTACGAAAACATTTATTGTGCATAAAAATCCGTTGATTGCTTTGTGAGCTAAAAAATTTAAAAAAAAAATTTTTTTTTTCCGGGTTATTTAAACAGAAAATAGAAAAATTGATTGAGACAAACCTTAATACCATTAGGAGCCTGGAGTGGTACCAAAATTTTCATTTTTATTTATACTTTTAATTTTTGGATACCACAAAAAAAAAAAAATTGTTTTTTTTTTTAACCTCTTATGAGCTCAAAAGTTATTTTATATTACTAAAAAAATTCTCACTAAATTTCAGCCAAAGATCTTTTAAATTGAGTTATCACAAATGGGGGCCCCCTTTTCCATTTAAAGTACACGCGAAAACTTTTCATTTTAATTTTTCGTTATTAA
The DNA here is from genome assembly GCA_030273425.1 of Microplitis manilae. Lineage (NCBI taxonomy): Eukaryota > Metazoa > Arthropoda > Insecta > Hymenoptera > Braconidae > Microplitis > Microplitis manilae. The sequence goes on from CP092724.1 coordinate 9,132,338, forward strand.
GACTGTGAAAAATTTTTTTTTAAATTAAACCTGGTATCATTTTGTAGGAAATCAATTCTCTACACAAAAGTGATTATGCATTATGTACGTCAAACAAACTGGAAAAAAATTACGGGGCTTCAAAGATCGACAGAAATTTAGTGTCCTCGAATTATTTTTTGTTATTTTTAATTTTTATTCGATAAAAAAAATTTTTTCGAATAATGACACGCAGAGTCTTGTAGGAAATTTAATTTCCTACAAAAAGTATTTGATATCATACATACGTTAAATGAATAAAAAAAAAGTTACAGAGATTTAAATGTCAACGAAAAATCAAGTTTAAAAAATATCAATTTTCTGAACTTAAATATCAACGAAAAGTGAACTTGATTTTTCATTGATATTTAAAACCCTTTAACGTTTTTCGCATTCATTTGACGTATATATAATACCGGATACTTTTTGTAGGAAATTAAATTCGCTACAAGACCGTGCTTGTCATTATTTGAAAAAAATTTCGATAGAATTAAAATAAAAAACAACAAAAAATAATTTAATACTGAGGAAACTAAATTTTTGTCGATGTTTGACGCCCCGTAACTTTTTCCCAGTTTGTTTGATGTACAAATTGCATCAGCACTTTTTGTAGAGAATTTTATTTCCTACGAAATTATACCAGGTGAAATTAAAAAAATTTTTTATAGTCTTAATAACTAAAAACTAAACTGAAAAATTTTCGTGTGTATTTTAAATGGGAAAGGGGACCCCCTTTGTGGTAGTTCAAGTCTAAAGATATCTGGCTAAAATTAGGTGAAGTTTTTTTTTATAATATAAAGTAACTTTTGGGCTCATAAGAGTTTAAAAAAAAAAGTATTTGTTTTTTTTTGGGACACCCCAATATATATATGTATGTAAGAGAGGGAAGACACTGGTGCTATAAGCAGCAGTGGAAGTAGTTCGGAGCTCGCCACGAGATCGCGCCCACCACTTGTAGTGTGTCTCTAGTAAGAAACTTATTTCAGAACTGTTAAATTCGAAACTTGAGACTATATTGGCCCGGGAACGCCTCCGTTATTTGGGAGGGTGACAAGTACCTTTTTTGATGGTAATATAGTACATTCTATATTACATAATGACAAAAATATTTATTATAAATGTTTCCATAAATAATTTTTCTTAGAAATTAAACTTGAACTTTAAAAAAAATATGATTTAAATAAAAAGCGTAGAGCCTCTACTATACAAAAATTCACAATTTATTTAACAAATTGCATAGGAATTCAATTATATATAGTTCTACATAATTATATATAGTTATATATAATTATATATAGTTATATGTAATTATATATAATTATATAGGGCCATTTTTCATATATAATTATGCATAATTATATATAATTTTTTTTACCCGGGTTTATGGAACAACTCGAATATTAACACACTTTTGTTTTTTTAAAGAAAAAAAAAAAGAAAACAATGGGGTCATTGCTTAAAAAAATCTTATAAAGCTCAGTAGATTATCATAAATTTTCAGAGAGATTTTATGAAAATGAATGGATGCTACGAGAAATTTTATAAGCTTCATAAAGCATAGCTATAAGAATCTGTCGTTTTTTTTTTTAATTTTTCTTTAGAGTATGTCAATGTTGACTTACTGGCAGTTATCTATACCTGTATGGCATAAGTCCAGATAAGTTTTATAATTACTTATATGTATATATTTATCTTATTGACGAGAGATAGTTTGGATTTTTCATCAATGACCTAATACAATCTTGTAACTTTGAGTTGTAGCTCTTTTCTTTTGGTTTTGATATGCTTAGTTCAGGTCAGTTTTTTGTCCAGATACATTCCCAGGCATTTCACACGTCACATTTTATAAGTAAAGGATTGTTATACAACGGGACTCTGGAGAAAAATATATTCTGCTAGTGCCTCTCTTAAGGTAGTACTATCGGTTATAGAATTGACGTTCAGAATTTAATGAAACTTGGTATATTGGCACATTATTATAAGATTATGAACCAGTTTAATTTTTAAAGGTCTACAGAGAACTGAAAAAAAGATATTAATATTAAAAGATAATTGTCTTTAGCATTGATCCTTATGGGAAATCACATAGTTTATTTTATTTCACAAAATCTGACGTTCAGATTTCAATGAAAGTGGTATCAAAGGAAAGAAAAAAATGCGTAGAATACTTTGGTTTACTAAAATACGAGCTTCAGAGCTTGTGATAAGAGTAATTAGTAAATAATTAAGAGAAATTTGGCATGTTACTTTCATGTGGCAACGCTGCTAAAAAGGTTATGACGCGCGCGAAATTTAAACATGCATCAAATGCGGTATGTGGGGATATCAGTGTTTTACCCATTTTTCATTACAAAACATAAGATATAGTTTTTATTAATATAGTTACATTATTAAATAATGCAACATATTACAAAATATGTAATATTGCATAAATAAACTTTAATATTACATTTTTTAAATATTTTTTTCTTTAGTTTCAAAGTAATTCAAAATTTTTTCTAAAATTATTGACGTTAGTCGTAGGGTTAGGAGACGTGAACTTTTCATGTTTCTCATTTAATTTATTAGTTAATGCTACTTGTTACAGATTTTTTTTATACTTTTTATTCTGTGATTCTTTTCTTTTCAATTAAATATTGTTTTTTATTATTTAATAATTTTGAATTAGAAATTTTAGTAAACAAACACGTAAAGCCAATAACTTGTATAATAGATGTTTGCGCATGATCTCATATTCTGAGTAAAACAGAGTTACTCTAAGCATACTTCTATCTCATTTACTTTTACCCGACGTTGCCAAATATAAATACTACGGTAGTCAAATTAACCAGAGCACCCATTTGACTCTTGTGGTATCGATAGTACTACCTTAAGTATCTAAAATATTTGAATCAAGAATTTTTACTTAAAAATATGCACTTTTTTCTCTCAGTGTATACAATGCCTATATAATATTAATTAGGGTAGGCCAAAAAAAAGAACTAATTTTTTTTTTTTAGTTACCGTGAAAATATCGTTAAAGATGATGAAAAAAAAATAGTGGTAAAGTTTGAGCTCTTAATATTAATATTAAGAGGACGCTCATCGGGTTTTTTGATTTCCCATTTAAATAACATGGAAAAAAATAATTTTTTAGTTTGGAATTTTTTAACTCGGCAATGGCTCATTGTACGCATAAGCCCAGTATACATTTTGGTGGAGAATTTAACGCTCTACAAAAAAACTCTCTTATCATTTTTCGATAACTACGTTTGTTCAAAAGTTATTCGAGCTCGAAGTCAAGTTAGAGTAAATTTCGAGATCTTTTTACTTTTTCGGCGAAACTATTGGACTTATCGTAAAATATTATAGATTCTTTTTTGTAGACAATTTTATTTCTACAAATTATCATTGATAAATTTTTTCAAAATTCTGCATTGTTTTCTAGTTATTTCCATTTTAATGCCAAGTTCTTGAAATCGATCAGAACACTACTTTTTTAGGAGCTTGGCATTAAAATGGAAATAACTAGAAAACAATGCAGAATTTTAAAAAAATTTATCAATGATACTTCGGAGGAAATAAAATTGTCTACAAAAAAGAATCTATAACATTTCACGATAAGTCCAATAGTTTCGCCGAAAAAGTAAAAAGATCTCGAAATTTACTCTAACTTGACTTCGAGCTCGAATAACTTTTGAACAGACGTAGTTATCGAAAAATGATAAGAAAGTTTTTTGTAGGGCGTTAAATTCTCCACGAAAGTGTATACTGGGCTTATTCGTACAATGAGCCATTGCCGAGTTAAAAAATTCTAAACTAAAAAATTATTTTTTTCCATGTTATTTAAATGGGAAATCAAAAAACCCGATGAGCGACCTCTTAATATTAATATTAAGAGCTCAAACTTTACCACAATTTTTTTTTCATCATCTTTAACGATATTTTCACGGTAACTAAAGAAAAGAAAATTAGTTATTTTTTTTGACCCACCCTAATATTTATATAATGTTTAGTCAAATCAACTATCTGAAGTTCTCTATCAAAAATAGTCGTTGTCATTTTTTACCCTCACTCTTAGAAAATGAGCCTAATTTTATATCATGACTATACCCTCACATGTATCACCAGATATGTATGTATGAAATTTTTTACCCGTGAAAAATGAATCATACATGGCCATGCATGAATGCTCCATGCATGGCCATGTATGAAAATTGGCCAGACATGGCCATGTATGGCCATGTATGACCATGCATGGCCATGTATGACTATACATAGCTTGATACAGCCATACATGACTTGATATGACTAGGTATAGAAATTTTAACTAAATAAAAAAAAATTTTTTTAATTTTTTTTTTATTTTTTTTAATTATTTTGGCGACGCAGAGATGATCAGATATGCGAATAATTGAATTCCTAATCGAATTGGAAATTTTTAATTCAGAGAAAAAACGCTAGACTTATTAATAACACCACCCGCTTTAGTAGGATTCGAACCCGGGACCTTCCGTACGAGAGACCGACGCTTTGTTGACTAAGCTATGCGACCGACAGTTACAACGAAGTTTACTTGTGCTACGTAAGATTGAAAGGATATAATCACTTTCGAAAAAGCAAAATATAATCATCAATATGCTGTTAGTGATATCATAAAAATTTTCTATTTTTTTTCACTACAACATTCTGTTTATAAGTAATTGTAATAGTCAGCTCAAATTTTTTATATCCGTGAAAAATGAATCATACATGGCCATATATGAATCATACAAGGCCATGTATGGTCATGCATGGTCATGTATAGTTATATATGTCAGTGATTAGTTGGACATATATGGCCATGCATGGCCGTATATGGTTCATACATGGTCATACATGGAGCATATATGGCCATACATCGAGCATATATTGCCATACATGGGCATATGAACTTTTTTAATTTTTTTTCTTTCATTATCTCATAAACAACAAGACCTACAAAAAAAATGTAAATGACAATTTTATAGGAAGTTTAATTTCCTACAAAAAAGGTCCCTAGCACCAAATCACTCGGATAGATTATCTGAGATATTAGTCAAATAAAAAATCAGTATTTTCTAAGATTTGATTCGACATTTTATGGGAATTCAATGCTACGTAAACTTCAATAATTAATATCTCAGAAAATATCGATCGTAGTGATTTAGTGCTAAGGACCTTTTTTGTAGGAAATCGAATTTCCTATAGAATTGTTATTTATATTTTTTCTGTAGGTCTTCTTGTTTATGAGATAATGAGAGAAAAAACAAGAATTCTATGAAAAAATTTAGTTTAGAGGTCCGTACTACCCCACTCATATGAGTTACGACTTCGCGACAATGGGTACTTTTGAAGAGCATTTAATTCTGAGAAAATCCCGACTTTGGGCGAGATGATGTCATAAAATGCCACGGAGTTACAGAAGTTTAAAACATAAAAACCTAAGTTTATGTGTATTTTGAATGGGAAATCTTCGCCTGCTCTGGGAAAGTACTTTATATTAATATCAAGGGCTTAAACTCTCAGGGAATTTTTTGAGGGGTACTTCCAACAAAATTTCGGGATGGGAGCGAAAAAAAAAATAGTCGCTAAAAAAAGCAGTCTAATATATAGTCATCCATGACTATGTATGACCATGCATGGCCATACATGGCCTTGTATGATTCATATATGGCCATGCATGACTATATATGTTCAATTAATCACTGACATATATAGTCATGCATGGCCATATATGGCCTTGTATGATTCATGTATGGCCATGTATGCTCCATGCATGAGCCATATATGGCCATGCATGGCCATGTATGATTCATTTTTCACGGGTATATAGATTAATTGGGAAATCTACCTTCCATTTCGGCTGCCGAATGGACTTTTTTCTGCCTATTTTCAGCCAAATATTTCCACCTGGGAAAAGATCATCTGTAACATTTACACAGAAAAAAAGGTTGACTTGGCCCAAGATAATTTTTGCCTTCATTTTTTTATTCTTGGACTGAGTAATTGGGTTTTTTTAATCCAAGAACATTTTCTTCGACTAATATTATAAAAATATTGTATCAAGAATAATTTAATTTTAATTCAAGTTAAATAATCTTGGTTTCAGAATATTTATTTCAAGTCAAATTTATTTTGTTTCCAATCAAGTAAAAAAAACTATCAAAACAAGATACTTTTCTGTCTTGGTTGGTGAGTATAGTAAATTGTCACAATATATATCAACATCTTAAACCAAGAACTTTTTTTGCGTGGCAGAAGAACATTTACTCTCAGTTTGAGAAAACTACATTATCGACTCAAGACAACGGTCTATTGGAATGAGAAAATTTTAATTTTGATTTAAATAAATTATAGTCTTAACTTAATAAAATAACTTTTCTTGAATCATGCAAATATTTACTTAACGAAAGACATAAAATTCTCCCATTAATGATTTTTTTTCTTGACTTAAAAAAAACGTAGTCTCGATTCAAGAAAATAAATGACTCTACTTAAAAAAATAAATAGACCTATATTTTCAGTGAATTTAACCTAATATAAATATTAAATGTTGTCAAGCAGGAAAGTGTATGCGTATATTCAGACCATAACAATACAGCAGTAGAGAGGGATAAGAAATAAACTCTCTCGATTAAATGGCTTATGAACAAATTGAGAAAAATAAATTATTTGCTCATGGTAGGAATCGAACCCAGACCGATTCGGTATCACGCGAGAACTTTACCAGTTATGCTACCCGACCATTTCCTGAATGTTTGTTCACTTTACTCATATCCAGTAAGCACACTGTACAATGTAGAGTATGTCTACACTACCGTCACTTTAGTATAGTACAGTTAGCTTTTCCAAGAGAATTTTTGCGTTGAGCCGTGAGCGCAGTTGCTGTTGGTTCAAACGTCTACGCTTACTTGCCGCAACACAACAAATGCTTAAGCCAAGATATTTCTTACTATTGAGTCGAGTACTTTTAATTCTTGACTCGAGTCACAAATCATCTCAATTCAAAATAAATTATTCTTCAAGAAAGAATATTTTAGTTTTCGGACAATTGATTATGTATCGGGGCAAAATATTTATTTTTCTTACTTTAAAAAAATATTTCTTACTTCAAGAAACATATATTATATCGGTTGAATAATAAATAAATCTTATGCCAAGATGACTAAATTTAAGAAAATTTTGTTCTTGAACCAAGAAAATTTTCGTTTTCATTTAAAATTGCAAAAAATATTCTTGCAGCGAGAAAAAATTTCTTGCGCCAAGATATCCTTTTTTTCTGTGTAGGAGCTTATTTTTTCCCGCTATTATCTTTTTGTTTTTCTTTAATCTTGATAAAAATATGACGCATTAAATTATGATAACTACTCTTAAAACGAATTAGTGAAAATCACTATTTGGCAGAGAATAGTCACTTCTTGCCAGTGAAAAATATAAGGTAAAAGACCCAATAGCGGAACGACGAAGGCCGTGTGTCAGTATTTATTATTTAAAATTATTGATGCAACTCATGAGAAGAAATAATTTAATAGATCGTTCGGAACAAACATTAAACTACGTGAAAAAAAATTTAAATATCAGTTTAAGTAAAGTTTAATAAATAAAAAAAATATTTTTCGAAAAAGTCCAAAAGACCCAGTACCGGAACGCTAAAAATGCCTAGCCCCAATACCGGAATATGGGTGGCCCAATATCGGAACAGTGAATAATATGAAAGTTTCCAAATGCAAAAACTATACTTTATCTATAAATAATAACTAAGTAAATGAATAGTTGGGAAGTAAGACTAAGTACAAATACATTTTCATTATAAAAGATATAATTTTAATTATGAAAGTTATAATTTTTATATTGAAAACAATATTCCACGTTGAGCATTTTGTAATGCAGCACCAAGATCGGAGGTGGTATAAAATTTTTTATTATTTTTCACTTTTGACATCCTAGTAGTCGCTAAAAAATTTATGATTAATGTATAAATTTAATGACGCATATTTTTTTATACTTGGTAATTAAAATAAATAAAAGATTTTGAGGTTAAACTTTACAAATTAGTCTTAGTGAAAAACATTGAGTATAAAAATTTAGGTTTATTCTTAAAATTAAAGTGTATATTTATTTAATGAAATTGTTATAACAAACATATTTATTGTATTATGAATTAGCTCAATTAATTTTTGATTGCACTACACTTTAGACCATACACTTTAACCAAATAAACTGCATGTGTCAGTTAAGAAAATAAATATGGCAGACTGTTCCGGTACTGGGTCAGGCTAACTTCTAGCGCACCTATAAGCGAACAGCAAAAATTAATATTTTTACTGATTTTTTTTTATACAAACACTTAAAATTGTGAATTCTAAATACCTTTACATGCAAATAAAAAAAAGGGTTAAAAAAGTTGCATCCTACATTTTTTACAATCTTAAGACTACTGGTTGTTTTCTTAGCAAAATCCTTAAGGAATCGGGGTAAGTCATAGGTCTCCGCTTGGTTCTACAATTTTTATTTTTTTTTTAATATTATTGATGGACTCATAAGTTTTACTTATAATCTATTTTTGACCTAAAACATTGAGATTTTGGAAAAATAAAACTTCTTAAAATTCCGTATTGTACTCATTAAGATATATTATAATAATCTTGAAATCGTTCCGGTACTGGGTCTCGTTCCGCTATTGGGTCTTTTACCTTACTTCTGTTTGAATTAGTGACATACTTTTCACTAGTAAACAGTGAATAATCACTATTTCCACTATTTCAAATTTAAGGTAGTACTATCGATACCACAAGAGTCAAATGTGTGCTCTGGTTAATTTGACTACCGTAGTATTTATATTTGGCAACGTCGGGTAAAAGTAAATGAGATAGAAGTATGCTTAGAGTAACTCTGTTTTACTCAGAATATGAGATCATGCGCAAACATCTATTATACAAGTTATTGGCTTTACGTGTTTGTTTACTAAAATTTCTAATTCAAAATTATTAAATAATAAAAAACAATATTTAATTGAAAAGAAAAGAATCACAGAATAAAAAGTATAAAAAAAATCTGTAACAAGTAGCATTAACTAATAAATTAAATGAGAAACATGAAAAGTTCACGTCTCCTAACCCTACGACTAACGTCAATAATTTTAGAAAAAATTTTGAATTACTTTGAAACTAAAGAAAAAAATATTTAAAAAATGTAATATTAAAGTTTATTTATGCAATATTACATATTTTGTAATATGTTGCATTATTTAATAATGTAAATATATTAATAAAAACTATATCTTATGTTTTGTAATGAAAAATGGGTAAAACACTGATATCCCCACATACCGCATTTGATGCATGTTTAAATTTCGCGCGCGTCATAACCTTTTTAGCAGCGTTGCCACATGAAAGTAACATGCCAAATTTCTCTTAATTATTTACTAATTACTCTTATCACAAGCTCTGAAGCTCGTATTTTAGTAAACCAAAGTATTCTACGCATTTTTTTCTTTCCTTTGATACCACTTTCATTGAAATCTGAACGTCAGATTTTGTGAAATAAAATAAACTATGTGATTTCCCATAAGGATCAATGCTAAAGACAATTATCTTTTAATATTAATATCTTTTTTTCAGTTCTCTGTAGACCTTTAAAAATTAAACTGGTTCATAATCTTATAATAATGTGCCAATATACCAAGTTTCATTAAATTCTGAACGTCAATTCTATAACCGATAGTACTACCTTAAATAGTGCCAAGTAAATAATTTCTTAATTCTAGTAAAAATACTTGTGAAATCGATTAATACTAAAAACTTAAGTTTAGTAAAAAAATACTAATGGTAAATAATAGAAATTAAAATTTTGTATTTAAAATACTTGAAATAAATGATTTAAAAAATTCAATTTAGTTATTGAAATACTCCAATTAAATATAATAAAAATTCACATCTAGTAGTTGAAATACTTGAGTTCAATAATTAAAAATTGAAGATTATTATTTTTAAATACTCGTGGTCAATATTTACACTGTAAAAAATTCGCGGAGTGAATGCGGATTAAATCCGGAGTGAATGCGGAGTGAATGAATTTTTAATTATTCACTCCGCTCGGGTGAAAATTCAGTGAAATTCACTCCACAGGGGAGTTTTTGCGGAGTACATAATTTTTAATTAATTTAATTCTTCCGGAGTGAAATTCACTCCGGAGGGAGTTCTAAGAATATAATTAATAAAATATAAATCCACTTAATCTAATCGAAATAAAAATTCGTGTATAAAATTACTGATCAGCTAATGGGCACGCACACACCCACACACATATTCGAACACACACACGCACACACAATCAAGCACTCGCACATACGCGCACGCACACATTCGCACACACGTACACACTCGCACACATTTGCATACATGCACACATTTGCACACATGTGCACACACGCGCACATGTGCACACTCGCACACATGTGCACACATTTGCACACATTCGCACATGTGCACACACTCACTCATTTGCACACTCGCACACATTTGCACACTCGCACACATTTGCACACACGCACACATTTGCACACCCGAACACACACACTATTTAACGGCTTAATATAAATTGAAATAAATTAATTTAAGTATTAAAACTCCGGGCCGGAGTGAATTGGGAGTGAAATAAAATCCGCGTCACTCCGCAATCACTCCGCCGAAAAAAAACTCCCCATTCACTCCGCATGCGGAGTGATTTTTTTTAAAACTCCGGAACTCCGAGTGGCGGAGTGAATGCGGAGTGAATTCGGATTTAATTTCACTCCGAATTCACTCCGGATTCACTCCCGATTTTTTACAGTGTAAGGTAGTTCACTCGCGACATTCTTAGCCAAAAGAATAGCGGAATCGTAACTACAAAAAGTTAGAGATACTCAATGCGAGAATATTTTATTTTTGTGAGAGACTGTATCTAATACATTTTAGTTTCAAATATACAGATACACACTAATACAATCACACTGATGAGTATAATAAATGTGGCAACGCTGCAAACATTTATATTGAATAGTTTATAGATTAAACGTATAGGTAGCAATCTTTACATAGTGTGAGTTTAATACACATGTAGTTTGTTATTACTGACAATCACAAATTTTGGATAGAATTAATTTTTGTGCATATTTTCATAATTTTTTTTTAAACTTACAAGAAAATCGCAATTAAAAAGAAAAAAATTGTTCGATGTGTGCTACTTTCAATATTATTATTTTTAAAAATTCTAAAACTATTAGAAAAACTCCATTGGAACTAAAAATACTAAAAAATCGATTTTGAAAAATTTGTCAGTTACTGTGTTTTGGAATTGGGCAGCCGAGCTATCATTAATATAAGTTAATATCAAAAAATAATTGTTTTGTTTGTTTAAAATCATTGAATAAATGTTTAACATTCATAAAAATTATTTCGAAAAATTTTCCAAAAATTTTTTGACCTCCAATACTTTCATGCTCAAAAATTAACCCAACTATGTGACATTTGAATTTCCGTGGGTTAAGTATGACGACTGCAACGTTGCCGAGTTGTGATTGCTGTACCCCACCACACGTCAAGTATTTTAAAATTATTTATATTTTAAAAATCAATATTTTTTAAACAAATCGGTAAAAAAATTCAGAGTTTTTTTTCAAAAAATTTCTAATTTTTTCATTTAACAGTGGATAAGTTTTTTAAAAAAATGGTAAGAACCGTTTCCAAGATATTCAGGAAACTACATGTTTTTTTTATACTTGGTAGATCTCCAGCATGTTAATTATGCACTTTTTGATTGGTAATATCTCGTCTTACAATTGGTGAAAAAATTTCGTTTTTTTTTTTCATTAAATATTAGACATTTTTGTTAATCTCATGTTTTAATTTCATCGCATTCCTAAGAAAAGTCGTTTTGCGAGAGAACTACCTTAAATATTTTAATTTAGCATTTAAAATACTTAAATTTAATAATTATAAGTTTTCATTTATTACTTAAAACACTGAAGTATAATAATTCAAAATTTTCATTTAGTATTGGAACAACTTAAGTTCAGTAACTAAAAATTTATATTTAGTTATAAAATCCTTACGTGTAATAATTAAATATTCTCATTTACTTCTTAAAATATTCAAGTTCAACAATTAAACATTTATATTTAATATTTAAATATAATCAGTATGGATGCTTCTTCGGATTCCTCTGCGCTTACGGAAATTTTTTTCTCTGATTTTCTTAATTTTTTGGTATTTTTTTGATCATAACTTTTGTAATAATGGTCGAAATTCAATGTTTTTTTCAAAATTTTCGTTTTTAAATAACCTATACAGGACAAAATACAAAAGAAATATTCGACATGTTTTTAATCGAGATTTAAAAATTTTAATTTTTCAATCGTGTTTTTAAAACTGTATAAAATATATACAGTTAGTTTTCGAAAACCTGTTGTTATTAGTTATATCAGTTTATACAAAACTTTTATTAGAAATGTTATTACAGTGAAATTAAATCTCAAGTATATTGCAGATATCGCTATATGTATAGGGGAGGGAAGAGGGACAAATTGGGAGACTTAAGGAATTACTAAGTTTTCGAGGACTCAAATACGTTTAATATTTTTCTTTTTTTTTAAGGTATTCCAAGTGAATAAAAAAAATTTTTAGCTGCCGTAAAAAAAAAATTTCATTTTTTTCGGGCGAAATTGGGTACCCCATAAAAAAGGTATACAAAAACATTACTTGAAATTGAATAAATTTTTTTAAATTAAATTTTCTTTAAGTAATTGACATAATGAAAAAATTACACGTCACATTATATAATTATTAAATGCAAAAAAGAACAACAAATTTTTGATAATTTTTATTATAAAACAAAAGTCATTGACATTTTTCGACTGACACTGATAAATTTAAAAGTGATTTTGGAATGTTTATAAAAGATTTTAAGAAACAAACTTTTTCTATAAAATTGTTAGGGTACCTAATTTTGTCCCCCTCTTCCCTCCTCTCATGTTTAATATATAATTTTAATTACCCTTTCGTTAACAGTATAAGCCTAAAGAACCAATTGGTGTCAGGATCAAATACTTAAGGTAACGGATCAGTCAATTACATTGTAGAAAATAAGTTATATCCTGACTAGAATTTTTTCCTGATTTGCCTGAAGTACCATAAGGACCATGTCAGGTTAACATAAGGTTTGCCTTATTAGGATAAACCTGCCGAGTTCCTTGTCAGGACCTCACCAGGAAATCCATATTCAAAAAAAGTCATTTGCTATCGGGTCGACCTGATAAGTTCCTTGGCAGGACCTTATTAGGATATCCTTATTTAAAAAAAAAAGTTATCCCATCTCTTTAAATATTTTATTTACTGACTAAAAATTAAACAAGGTACGAATACATATTATATAAAAATTCGGTCAATCATTGCAGCACGGAATTTTTACTCCTTCATTAGTTATTCTTTGACATCATAATGAATATAAAATTTACACTTACAAGATCACATATGTATGTCAGCGCAGTGGTTAGCATCAAGACAATCATCGGGAATGTTATATATTGTATTAACAGCATTAATTAGAGAAAGTAAACATGCTTTTTATTGATAAAAAAAATCCCGATGACTGCTGGGCTCGAACCTGCGTCCTTCCGATTCAAAGTCCTTGATGCTACTCTCTTAAAATGAACCAGGGAATTTCACTGGTTGAATCAGTGAATGTCGCGCTCACTGGTTTCAATCAGTAAACTAAAAATACGTAAGCGTGCGGGTATAGCAGCATTCTGTACATGAGCATATTTAAGTGTTTTATTGTGTCCATAAATAAGTAATATTTATTTATTATTTTTATGTAATCTTTCAACTAACTTTTCTATAACGATATTAATTATATGACACAATTTTTACAGAGTATAAAAATACATTAATTTGAATCCTGTCCTCTTATAGGAAGGAACAATAAGCCCAAGCTTGGCCGAGGCTTGGCGCAAGACTTATCAACTCTGGGGAAAGATTGAAATCCAAGCTTGGTCCAAGTCTGTCTAAGCATCGAAACGATAACACCGAGCCAAGCTTAAGTGACAGCGCTGTGCCAAGACTGCATCTAAGTATTGGCCCAATATCGAGAGCTAGTATTGTGCCACGACTGTAGCTAAATAAGAACCTATGCACGGAGAAAAAAATATAGTAAAAATTACAATCTTATAGTAAAATTTACTAGTTAGTAATAATAACATAATAAGATATTAAAAATTACTATGCACAATGTATTTTTTACTAACACAATTGTATTTTTTACTATCTGTATAGTAAATTTTACTATAAGTATTTTTAATAAATACAAATTTAAGAAAGTAAATTTTCTAATACAATATAGGATTTGTTACTATACAAAATATTAAAAATTACTATACGCAATGTATTTTTTGCTAATACGATTATGTTTTTTCACTAGATGTATAGTAAATTCTACTATGTTCAGATAAAATTTAAATTTGGTGGGGATAGCATATACAAATATGTATTACAAGTTCTGAAACATTTGACTCGCGCGCGGGAGATCAGGGTTCGAATCTCGGTTGAAACCAAGTGATTTTTTAAAAAACAAAAATCGACACCAACACCAATACAGATGGCATAAATAACAACAATAATTAAAATGATAGTAATAATAATAAAAAGTTAAAAGCTAATAAAAATTTAATTTTATTTTTTTCCATTCTAATATATTAAAATTTACTAAACGGGATAGTAAAATTTACTTATCTGTTTATGAATTTTTCCTATAAATCTTAAGCGTTTCAAGATTACTATCTAAATTTAGTAATTATTCCCATATTTTTTAGTAAATTTTACTATATTTTTTTCTCCGTGTGCTTATTAAAAATAAATTAAAAAAAAAATATTGATAGACATGTGTGAGATGGTAACATATGGAAATAAATTTGTACACAGAGAAATCAGGTGGATCGATGAAACTAATTTTTTTTTTGCATTGGCTGGGTCTCAAATCTGGTCCTTTAAGGCTAGTAGGCAAGCATCTTATCCACTAGGCTGCTACGCTATTCACAGAAGCCAGAGGTTTTTAGGTACCATTTGTTATTTCGACTGGTAAACCAAGGCTTTTCACTTGAGTAATGGCTGAATCTTGTCCCAAGACTGGCAAACCAAGGCTTGTCATTTGAATATTGGCTGAAATTTGGCCCAAGACTGGCAAACCAAGGCTGGTCCCTTGAGTAGGTTCTGAATCTCGGCCCAAGACTGGCAAGCCAAGGCTTGTCACTTGAGTATTGGCTGAACCTTGGCCCAAGGTTGGCGAACCGAGGCTTGTCACTTGAACGTTGGTCGGATCTCGGACCAACCTTGGGAGGCCGAGCCTCGGTAGCCCAGTATTATGCCAAGGCCGGCCCCGTTGTCAATATTTTTTTTCCTACAAGGGTCAATATCTTCTCAATTTTACATAAGTTATTTTATGTACTTAATTTAAATTATCCTATCAACTTAGATAATTTTTATAATTTTATTGCGATCACCACATTTATATATGAAGTAGCCACAGCCCGTAGTGCTGTCTCTTTTTTAAACATAAAATTAAACAGTATAAAAAGCCCATTGAAAATGGAAACAAATTAAATTTATATAATTCCTAATAAATATTATTTATTTCGTTACTAAATAATTTATAAATCAATGTAATTGTTATTAAGACTTTTTTAGTTCACTTCCCGAGTCAGAATAATGAACCTACATGAGCCTACATGAACCTACATGAGCCTACAGGACAATTTTTAATTATTTTGATCGATATTATTGTCAATTGTTTTGATTGATCAATGTAACTTTATAAAATACACTTATACCAATATTAAATAGTACAATAAAAATAAATTGAAATAATAACTAAAAAATGATTGTTAAAAAAATTTTTAAATTTAATTTTTAAATTGAATCATTTTAAATTATTGAGTATATTATATTATTATTAAATAGATGCATTAAATTTCAGTACATAAAAAAACTGTAAAAAAAATTGTAGTAATTTGAATAATTATGTTTTTATTATAAATTTATTTAATTTAATTTACCCGATGAAAAAAGTTTTTGTCTAATTATATATGATTATATATGTTCATATATATAATCATATATGATTATATATAATCATATATGAAGTTATATATAATCATGCATCATTATATATGGGGTCATATATAATTATATATAATTATGTATGACCCCATACATAATTAGATCTGATCATACCTGGCTGTTATTAGCCCATATATAAAGCTATATATGATCAGATCTAATTATATATAAGTCCATATATAATTAAATCTGATCAGATCTGATTATATATGAGTCTATATATAATTAGACATGTTCATACTTGGCTGATATAACTCCATATATAACCGTATATAAGTCTATATATGATCAGATCTAATTATATATAAGTCTATATATAATTAGATCTGATTAGACATGACTGATACAAATCCATATATAATTAGATCTGATCGGACATGGCTAATATAAATTCATGTATGGTTGTGCATAAGTCTATATATGATTGGATCTGATCAGACATGACTGATATGTAGTTATATATATATATATATATATATATTACATAATATGACAATTTTTTAATATAAGTGATATTAAAGTTTTATTTTGTCAACTATCAAATAAACTTAAATCCCCAATACTTAAAAAATGTTCAAAGGTTTCGGCAGCAATTTAAAAGTATTAATCGATATCGATTTATATACGAATATTTATAAGTTTATAGATAAATAGATTTGATTATGTGTATCTCATGAATTCTATTGTAATTTATGTACAAAATCAAATTCATTATTAGGTGCATTATTTACGTATGATGTATCGACTTGATTATTTGAGTTAACTAATGCCATAAGCTTTCCGTTATTGTAAGTTCATAACAGACTAGAGGATCAGACTACAATCCAGCGATCACCAAAATTAAGCAGCATCGGTGTAGGTCATTGATTGGATGGGTGACCTCGTAGTAAAGTGGTGGTCAACGAATAGTAATTTTTTTTTATTTAAATTTAATCGATATTTATATTGATGAAAACAATAAATCCTAATTAAATTACTTAATTAATAATTTAAAGGTATTCGAAATGAGATTCTAAAAATTACTATATTCATTCATGCATGATCATGTATAAACAGATCTGATTATATATAATTAGACCTGGCCAATTTTTGGATCCAATCATATATAGATGATTATGCATAATTATATATGATTAGACAAAAACTTTTTTCATCGGGTAATTAAAAGCATTTCATTAAATCAATTTAATTTATAATTATTTTTGTATATAAATAAACTATTATTTTAATTTTATGATTATTATTCTACTCCAATTCATATTTATTTAGTGGTATGCCAATGACAATTTGGTTATCTATATTAATTATTACACAAACATCAATAATATGTTTTATTGGAGTTTTTTCATGTTCTTAAATGTAATTTATCTATTTAATAATAATATAATATACTCAATAATTTTTTAGTTACTATTTAAATTTATTTGTATTGTACTATTTAATATTGATATGAGTGTATTTTGTAAGGTTACATTGATCGATCAAAACAATTGAAGATAAGAATATCGATCAAAACAATTAAAAATTATCCTGTAGGCTCATGTAGGTTCATGTAGGCTCATGCAGGTTCATTATTTTGACTCGGGTTCGTTTTTAAATAAACGTTTATAATAAAATATAATTAAAAAGGCCATTCGGCAGCCGAAATGGAAGTAGATTTCTCATTATTTGATTATTTCAACCTCTCAAATAAACATTAATAACAAAATAAATTTTTTTTCGACATTCTCTGATTCTCAAGGTTATAAAACAAAGAAAAATTGTCAAACAATTTAAAATTAAATGCAAAAAATTTAAGAATTGAAATTAGAAAATTAACCCTAGACTGGTCAACAAACGCGACCTAACAACTTTGGTCAAGTGATGAGGGAATCGCCGCAATGCTTTTGAGAGTGCGACGTTGCCTGATCGCTCTGGCTGTTAACTATTGGTGTATTATTTCCGGCGGGAATATTGTAAAAAATTCGAACATGAAAAAAAATTTTCAACTTTATTTTTATTAATTTTAAACTCTGTTTAAAACAATTAGTTATTTAAACAAAGTTAACAAGCTTATTTTTAAATTAAATTTAGCTAGTATTTAATTTTATTTAACTTAAAAAAAACTCAACTACTTTTTTTCCCGATGAAAAAAGTTTTTGTCTAATTATATATGATTATATATAATCATATATGAAGTTATATATAATCATGCATGATTATATATGAGGTCATATATAATTATATATAATTATATATGACCCCATACATAATTAGATCTGATCATACCTGACTGTTATTAGCCCATATATAAGTCTATATATGATCAGATCTAATTATATAAAAGTTTATATATAATTAGATATGTTTATACTTGGCTGGTATAACTCCATATATAACCATATATAAGTCTATATATGATCAGATCTGATTATATATGACTCTATATATAATTAGACATGATAATACTTGGCTGTCAACTCCATTTACTACCATATATAAGTCTATATATGATCAGATCTAATTATATATAAGTCTATATATAATTAGATCTGATTAGTCATGACTGATACAAATCCATATATAATTAGATCTGATCAGACATGGCTAATATAAATTCATGTATGGTCGTGCATAAGTTTATATATGATTGGATCTGATCAGACATGACTGATATAAAGTTATATGTAGTTATATATATATATATTAGGGTGCTTCAAAAAAAAACTTTATTTTTTGTTTTTTGCTCTTACCTCCTGAAACGTTAGTGGTTACCGAGAAAAAAATCCTGCCAAAAGATGGGCTCTCTAGCTCAACTTTAAGAGGTCGCTATTTTAATTTTAATTTCCCATCTAAATAACATGGAAAAATTAATTTTTTCATTAAAAGTGTAATTAGTTGTAAGCTGCTCAATATTTTTCAAATTCATGCATAGATCTTTAAAGCTGATCCCGCAAGCTTTCCAAAACGCTATAATAAGTCACAATTATCATAATTAAAACGTCAATTGAAGCTATTTGAAAAGTATCGATTTTGTATTTCAAAATGAAATTGTTAATTTTCATTTTTATTTTTGGTAGCCTCAATTGGCGATAATTTTGACTTATTATAGGGTTTTGGAAAGGTTAAGGAATCAGCTGTAAAGATCTATGCATGAATTTGAAAAATATTGAGCAGCTTACAACTAATTACACTTTTAATGAAAAAATTAATTTTTCCATGTTATTTAGATGGGAAATTAAAATTAAAATAGCGACCTCTTAAATTTGAGCTAGAGAGCCCATCTTTTGGCAGGATTTTTTTCTCGGTAACCACTAACGTTTCAGGGGGTAAGAGCAAAAAAAAAAAATAAAGTTTTTTTTTGAAGCACCCTAATATATATATATATATATATATATATATATATATATATATATTACATAATATGACAATTTTTTAATATAAGTGATATTAAAGTTTTATTTTGTCAACTATCAAATAAACTTAAATCCCCAATACTTAAAAAATGTTCAAAGGTTTCGGCAGCAATTTAAAAGTATTAATCGATATCGATTTATATACGAATATTTATAAGTTATTAGTTAAATAGATTTGATTATATGTATCTAATGAATTCTATTGTAATTTATGTACAAAATCAAATTCATTATTAGGTGCATTATTTACGTATGATGTATCGACTTGATTATTTGAGTTAACTAATGCCATAAGCTTTCCGTTATTGTAAGTTCATAACAGACTAGAGGATCAGACTACAATCCAGCGATCACCAAAATTAAGCAGCATCGGCGTAGGTCATTGATTGGATGGGTGACCTCGTAGTAAAGTGGTGGTCAACGAATAGTAATTTTTTTTTTTTTTTTATTTAAATTTAATCAATATTTATATTGATGAAAACAATAAATCCTAATTAAATTACTTACTTAATAATTTAAAGGTATTCGAAATGAGATTCTAAAAATGACTATATTCATTCATGCATGATCATGTATAAACAGATCTGATTATATATAATTAGACCTGGCCAATTTTTGGATCCAATCATATATAGATGATTATGCATAATTATATATGATTAGACAAAAACTCTTTTCATCGGGATTATAAATAACAATATCACGTAAACATAGGTTAATGTCTTCGGCAGTAAATATAAATATTTTAATAGTGGACAGAAAAGAATGACTTAATAAATTTATTATAAATTAAATCAAGAAACCAATTAAAAAATTATTTTCTTAGTCGCTGAGTCTTTCAAAATGTTTATTAATAAAAGTAAATATTTGCCTCCACATAACCTTTCAAACACAATAACAGCCGGTAACAGTCTGCGCATGAACATGAGAAGTAGGAAAGAGGGGACATACACCAAAGACGGCAACGCCGCAAGTGAAAATCTACTAACGACTCTGGTCAAGTGATGAAAACCGTCCCGCAAATCCGTCACTTTTTTTTTTAGAATTTTTTTTACAGCAACTTTATGTTTTTAAACATGCTCAAAAAAATTGTTAAAATATTCTAAAATGTTTGAAGAACAAAGTCAAATTTTTTCAAACCTTTTTAGTGGAAAATGTAATTGTAATAAAAATAATAGAATCAAGTGCGGCGTCACGCTCATACGTTGACCAGTCTACCCTCGCAACCTTAAGCTCACCGTGGAAACTCTACAGACTCACCGTAAATGCTCGGTGGGAACCCCGTGGATTTGTTCCATTTTTCCACGATGAAACCACAGTAGTTCCATAGCAATTTGACTACGTTTCCCCAATATTTCTGATGTGTTTCCACGGTGTTCCCACAGTCATTCCACGACAAACACATAGTGTAGTAATGCTGAAAATACGCTAAATGTACCATGGTTTAGTAGAAGTTTGTCAATGATAATTCAACGGGTTCGCAATTATTATGCGATAAATTCACCGTAGAAACATTCTATAAAATCCAGGCAGCCATACACCGCTGTGTAGCTAAACTCGAATTTTTTTACGATATCCACACTAATATCATTATTTAATTACAAATACGCTTTCATTTAAAGAATAATTTATTTTTTCAAAACATAAAAACATTACAAAACAGCCTTTATAATAATATTAATTATATTGATAATGCTAAAGATTACAATATTTAGATTAAATTTAAGTCATTCAATAACTTAAGCAGTAGTCAATATACTAATATTAGTAATCGTTATTATTATAATTACATTCTATAACTAAAACATATTTTATTAAATTTAACACCACATATTTTTTTTTCATTATTTACGTCTGAGTAACGTGTATAATAAGTTAGATTTTCATAATTTTCATTCAGAACTATGAGATATTATTTCGTAAAAAATTAAACGTTCTACAAAAAGTTTCTTATCATTTTTTGATAAACCCATCTGTTCAAAAGTTATTGGAGTTTGAAGTCAAGTTGTAGTAAATTCCAAAATCATTTTACTTGTCCGGCGAAACTGTCATACTTATCACTATAAACTATCATACTTATCACAAAACATGTGGTTATATTTGAAATCGACAGAAAAGCCAGTTTATTAAAAACATTTCATGTATATTAATTATAAATTGTGAATTATATATATATAAATATAAAAATATTATTTATGAATTTTTCCTACATTATGGTGTGAAAAATTTATCAGTGATAAAAATTGTGTCAAAGCTGTAAAAGTCTGTTAAAAATCTGAAGTTAATTTTAAAAATTGTGTAAAAACTTTAAATGTTTTAAGTATTTGAAGTTTATTTTATGTAAGTATTATTTATAATAAGTTGATAGAATAATTACTAATTTAAGTAATAAGTCATTGAATATTTTCTTAAGACATATTTATTTTTAATAAATAATTAAAAACAATTTTCATTATTTTTAATGAGTAATTTACGACAATTTTGACAAATTCTAACAAAAAATAAATATATAATAACAAATTTAATTTTCCAAGAAAAAGAAATAATTAATTTTTTTGCAAAAATAAATTATTTACCTTTCTTTTAAAATATAATTCATTTATTTACTTTTTGTTTTCAATTTATATTTTTTTCTTTCGTTACAAAAGGGGTAAAATATTATAAAATTATTGAGTGTAATTTATTTATTTACAGTTGTTAATTGTAAATAATTGTAACGTAACTCTAAAATTAATGCATTTACTAAAATCTTTTAATATTGAATGAAATTCTTTATTTTCGCCAAAAAAAAAAAATTATTTCTCTTTCTTTTAAAATAAAATTTATTGTTATATGATTTTTTCTTCTCAAAAAAATAAAAATTAATTATTTCTCTTTCTTGTAAAATTAAATTTGTTATTATATATTTTTTTTTTGTTAGAATTTGTTAAAATTGTCTTAAATTACTCATTAAAAATAATGAAAATTCGTTTTAATTATTCATTAAAAATAAATATGTATTATGAAATATTCAATTACTTATTACTTGAATTAGTAATTATTTCATTAACTTATTAAAAATAATACTTACATAAAATCAAGTTCAAATACTTAAAACTTTCAAAGGTTTTACACAATTTTAAAAAATTAACCTCAAATTTTTAAAACATTTAAAGTTTTAACAAATTTTTTTATCACTGATACGTTTTTTACGCCATAATTTAGGAAAAATTTATAGATAATATATTTATATAAATAATTCACGTTTTATATAATTAATGTATATGAAATGTTTTTCGTACATTGGCTTTTCTATCGATTCCAAATATAACCACATGTTTTGTTGGATACCTTGCGATTATTCTGTATACGAGTTAACCTAATAGTCAGTAAAATAAAAATTCCCTTTCAATTATATTTGGTGGCCAACTTCATCATGTCGTTTTTGCGGTACGCTTGCGCGTGCAGCTCTCAATTTCACTCTCTACTAAACGCGCCAAAAGAAGTCAACTTCAAAAAATTAGTTGTTTTTTGGCCAACCCTTATATATACATCGCTAAATTGTAACTATATAGAATTATTTAATTATTAATAGTTTATACTTGATCGTTTTATAATTTTAAATCAGAATTGAAAATTTAACCAGTTAAAAAATAAAAATATCCTAATAATTTTGATATTGAGTGGACAGAAATCAAATTATTGGAAAAATATTTAAAGACATTTTTATTTATTTTAATAGAAATTGTTGGATATAAATATAAATAAGATGTTCATTTAACTGTCATAGGTAAGCTCTCATAAGCGCTTTTTTTTTAATTATTCAATCAGATAATATTGATAAGAGTTTCCCAGTTAAGTAGATGCAACACAATTGATTTTTTATGTTAATTTCTCATAGACAGTATGTTGTTACTGTTAGATTATCGAGTTTTCATCGTAAATTCTCGATGTTATTACTGTGTAACTATTATATAATCACCGCGAATTTACCGTGGATTCTTCGTTTAATCATTGCAAAAACTAATTGCAAACCCATCGTAAATATATCGTGTTTTCACTGTGGATCAATGACATAAGCCCAATGAAATCATCGTGGATTAACTATGGGTTCAAAGTGTAACGAACGTGGATTCAGCGTGAAATCACGGTGATTATTCATTGTGTCTTTACCGTAAATTTGGTATGGAAACACCGTGGACTCAGCAAAAAACTATCGTGGAAACATCGTGGAAAAATGTAACAAATCAACCGTGGAAACAGCGTGGAAACTGCATAGGTTGCACGGTGTTTCCACAAACACAGTGTTTCCACGGTATTTCCACGGTGAGCTCAAGGTTGCGAGGGTAGGGTTAAAAAAATTATCGGAATGGTAAGTTAAATAACAAAAATTGAAGTTAAAGAGAATCAATTTATCTACGAATAAGTATTCTGTGTTTTTTACTATAGGATTAACAGTTAATACAAAATTAAATTAAATAATCTGAGTTGGAATTTCAATTATGATAGATCTAAGTGTCATACTTGAAATCAGTCATAAATACTGTCAATAAAACAAAATTGAATTTACACACTTGAATTGAGATATTTAGATTTTATGAGTTTTGCACAGCGATGATATGAATTCAATCAATTTCATGAATTTACTGATAAATACAGTAGTTAAAATTCTATGAAATCTATTAAAAGTAGGAGAACCAATGCAATAGCAAAATTTCATTTAATGAGTCGTAAGATAAAAAATTTCAGTGGTCTAGACACATATATAGGCATGAAAATGAAAGCTTATTTGAAGAGCTTTCAGATAAAATTAATAGGAAGTCGACAAGTTATAACATTCAAAAAATATTGAAAAAAAAAATAAATAAAAATATGAATTTTTGACATTTTGAAAATTTTGGAATGCTATAACTTCCAAACTAATCAACCGATTGAGCGGATTGAGCTCATTTTCCAACTCGATCAAGGTAGTCACCCACAGAATATGTATGCCAAGTTTCAAAGCGAACGGTTTAGAACTGTGGTAATGATTGAAGTCACAATCTGCATAAAATTAGTTTTTATAATATTTTGTAAATTTTTAAAACCATTTTTCTATTCGAAAAAGTAGTCAAATCGAAGAGCTGCATAGTGAAAATTGAAGGCAATCGAGCGAGCTTTCAGATAGAACAAACGGAAATAAGTTATCTCTTTCCGTTTAAAAGTTATATCCGGTTGAATCTGTAAACAATTTTTTTTTTTGAAAATTTTACAAAATTTCAATTAACCATAACTTCTAAACTTATTGGCCGAATTGGCTCATCTTCGAACTCATCCAAGGTAATCGTCCATAGAATAAGTATACTAAGTTTCATTAAGATCGGTGTAGAATTGTGAACGCTATCGTTGGAGAACGGCGCGTTATATCGTATATGGGGCATTCCACGCCAAATCGGACGGTTTCAAAATTTATTTTTCCGATTTTCTTAATTTTTGGGTATTTTTTAGTACCCCTCAAAAGAGGCTTCCTGGTAAATTTTGAGATTTTTTTGATCAATGGCTTGAAAACTATCGAATTTTAGAAAAAACCGCTCTTTTTATGGTTTTTTGATCATAACTTTCGTAATAATGGTCGAAATTCAATGTTTTTTTTCCAAAATTTTTGTTTATATATATATATTAGACTGTTTCAAATTAGGGGTCTATTTTTATTTTTTTGATGAACATTGAAAAATCGAAAGGGTATCTTAAAATATGGTGACAGTTAAAATTTGAGCTCTTAATATTGATATTTAGAGGTGGCTATTGATAATTTTCGATTTTTCATTTAGTAACATGGTAAAAAATACATAACTTCCGAAAAAATCAAGATACAAAAAACCTCTTCTTAAACATTTTGTAGCAAATTTACTGATCTACAAAAAAGGTCTTTTATGATTTTTGCATAAATTCAACCACTCACAAGATATTCGACGTCAAAGTTTAATAAAATTCAAAGAACTTGTTTTTGCTCGTTGTGAATTTTATACCATATCAACTAATGAGAATTCAGAAATTTTCGATATAGTTTTTTTATAGGAAATTGAATGCTGTACAAAAAAAGTCTCTTATCATTTTTTTATAAATCCATCTGTTCGAAAGTTATTAGAGCTCGAAGTAAAGTTGGAGATCTTTTTACTTTTCCGGTGAAACTATCGGACTAATCATAAAATGTCATGGAATCTTTTTTGTAGGCAATTTTATTCCTTACAAATTACTTCTGATAAATTTTTTTTGAATTCGGCATTCTCTTCTAGTTATTTCCATTTTAATGCCAAGCTCCTAAAAAAAGTGTTCTGATCGATTTTAAGAGCTTGGCATTAAAATGGAAATAACTAGAAGAGAATGCCGAATTCAAAAAAAATTTATCAGAAGTAATTTGTAAGGAATAAAATTGCCTACAAAAAAGATTCCATGACATTTTATGATTAGTCCGATAGTTTCACCGGAAAAGTAAAAAGATCTCCAACTTTACTTCGAGCTCTAATAACTTTCGAACAGATGGATTTATAAAAAAATGATAAGAGACTTTTTTTGTACAGCATTCAATTTCCTATAAAAAAACTATATCGAAAATTTCTGAATTCTCATTAGTTGATATGGTATAAAATTCACAACGAGCAAAAACAAGTTCTTTGAATTTTATTAAACTTTGACGTCGAATATCTTGTGAGTGGTTGAATTTATGCAAAAATCATAAAAGACCTTTTTTGTAGATCAGTAAATTTGCTACAAAATGTTTAAGAAGAGGTTTTTTGTATCTTGATTTTTTCGGAAGTTATGTATTTTTTACCATGTTACTAAATGAAAAATCGAAAATTATCAATAGCCACCTCTAAATATCAATATTAAGAGCTCAAATTTTAACTGTCACCATATTTTAAGATACCCTTTCGATTTTTCAATGTTCATCAAAAAAATAAAAATAGACCCCTAATTTGAAACAGTCTAATATATATACATATATATATATATATATATATATATATATATATATATATATATATATATATATATATATATATATATATATATATATATATATAAATACATATATAAACTTTTGAACCAAATGTATTCTCTGACTCAGCTCGTTGAGCTGAGTTCAGAAATAGCAAAATTTTTCGAAAATTCCATCATGAGGACAAATACAATAGTTAGATTTCTATGAAATCTACTAAAAGTTAACCTAACCTATTTTCTTTATATTTATATAGTACACCGGCGTATCACTGGTTGAGCCAGTGAAACTCACTGGTTCAACCAGTGAGCCAAGCGATCATCTTAGTCCACTGGTTGAGTCAGTGAATTTCACTGGTTGAACCAGTGATTGCTTGATTCACTGGTGAATCATTGGATTTCACTGGTCCATTTTAAGAGATTATCCATTGCGCTGATATACATATTATGTGATCTTGTAAAAGTGTAAATATTATATTTAGTGTGATGTCAAAGAATAACTGATAAAGAAGTAAAAAATCTATGCTGCAATGATTGACGTGGTTTTTATATAATATTCATTTGTACCTTGTTTAATTTTAAGTATGAGGTCCTGACAAGGAACTTGTCAGGTCGACCCGATGGCAAATAACTTTTTTTGAATAAAGATTTCCTGATGAGGTCTTGATAAGGAACTCGTCAGGTTGACCCCATGACAAATAACTTTTTTTTGAATCAGGATAAATTCTAGTCGGGTTGGAATATTATTTATTATTCATTTTATCATCTAATAATCGTTTCAAGAATTTTGTTAGAAATTGACTTCATCATTTACAGTACATTTTCTACGGTCGGCATTATTTTCAGAGTTTGAAAACGGAGTTAGATTCACGGAAAGAAAATTCTACCAAAATTTACGATGTTAACATCGTAATCGTGGACTAGACTTTCATTGGCGTCAAATTTTAAATGTCTTATTTCAAAATTTACTATAGTCTTTGTTAAAACTACAACATAAGTTGTATTCTTTACTATTTAACATCGTAATTTTAACAAAGACTATAGTAAATTTTGAAATAAGACATTTAAAAATTGACGCCAATGAAAGTCTAGTCCACGATTACGATGTTAACATCGTAAATTTTGGTAGAATTTTCTTTCCGTGTTGGAAGAGACTGGATGGACATATAAATTTCAAATTATAATGTATTATAGACAGTTGACCGTATATTCTATTATACTGTATTAAATACAGCGATAGCTTAATGTAATTAGATTTAAATTACAATTTCATGTCTACTGCTCTGAAATTTCTGTTATTGTTTTCATACGTTTATTATATATGCCATTAATCGTTATGTTTAAGTATCTATATCTTACTTAATTCTTTTTACTATAGTATTTGCTTTTTTTATGACTCCTTGTTATACAACAAACCTATTATATTTCTGAAAGTATGTAGGATGTTTATAAAATATTTTTAAACAGTTCGCATTGCAGTATATTATCAAGTTATTAATTCTCTATGGTAAAGATCAAACAGTTTTTTATAATAGACTTAGACTGTAATTTAAAAATATTTTTTAGTTCGGATGTTTTATTACAATTACAATTTGTTTGTAGTACTTCTTATTCTTCCCGATCGAAATAACCGATTTGAATAAGTTTGGTGACATTCGGAAGGATAAATAAAAATTTATATTTAAGGGGGGACCACTAGTGTGACCGCCTAAAAAAAAATAGTTTTTGGGAATTTTTTTAAAGAAAACTACTGTATGGAATGTTTTAATGTTTTGAGGATACATTTGTGGATACATAATGAATACAAGATGAAATTTTTGGACCGAAAAATTCAAAATTCGGCGAGTTATTCACAATCTCCCAACGATCAAAAAAAAAGTCCCCACACTGCTGCAGTGATAGCGACCTTCACAGTGCACGAAATCGAAAAAAACCAAAAGGTTTATTAAACTAGAAGGTATTTTCCATACCACGACCCTCGGGCTATGAAAAAAAAAATTGAAATTTATCAAAACGGCGGAGTTTTTTAAAAAAATTTCAAATTTTGCACGAAAATTGAATGATTTTTGGCTTGCCAAAATTACATTTTTAATTCGATCGAAAAACTTGAAATTCATGGTACGTAGAAACATATATAAAAGAAGCCGCAATTCGAATCAAATCGATCGTATGACTTGTCTTCGAGTTATAACTACAGCAATTTTGAAAAATGTATTTTCGAGAACCGATAAGTGCTCTTCAGATGACTGTGACTCAAAAAAACTATTTGAGACATGCTCTTGAAATTTTAGTATGTTATTTTTGAAGGTATAGACTATCGAAATATGCAAAAAAAAATCATTTTTTCAAAATTTCACATTAGTGGTCCCCCTTAATTGAAAATAAATAAAAAAAAATAAAAATCATTTAAAAAATTTTTGATAGTTTTATTTTATAGATGACATTAAAACTATATGCTGATATTCAAACCCATCGAGTTTTAAAATTCAGATATATACGTCTTGATAAGCCCAAGTGACCTGTAAATATTTCTAAAACCAATTAATTAAAAAGATTTTTTTCGATGAACTTTTATTTACACAGACATAAAATATGGAATTGTCAAACTATAGGGTCAACTTTAAAAATGAGTTAAAATTGCATTGTTTCACGATATTTATCTTGAAAATCAGTTTCAAAAATTAAATTTTTAACGGATTGCTGAAAAAATTAATTCTTTTAGAAACAGAGCAAAGATTAGAGTTACTGTCTATCAATGGTGATCATTAAAAAAACATGGTAAGGTATTGACTATGAATCACTCATCACTGGTATTTTATTCCAATATGTATGACCTAATTGTAAAGTGAGAGGACACTAACGAAAAAATATAAAACTAAAAAGAACACTTTTAATAGTCGCATCCCTGACCAAGCGTTGAAGGACTACGAGAGCCCCCCTCTTAAGAAAGAAGACGGTAATTTCTGATGAATGACATCATCTCCAAGTTTGGCTGGATATCCGAGGCCACGTGTCTTACTCACGAAAATTCAATACCCCAGCTCCAACATCGATGTTGTTGGGCGGAGAATTCACCCGCTGACAGTGACTCTCTTAGCTGCTATTCAGTTTAACTGCGACTGTCAGAGAGTGGAGAACATTCAATGTGCTTGTGGAATCTTGGTGTTTGTAAACAGATTTATTAAAATATAATAAATTTCAACTTATAAAAATAAATTATTAAAAAAAAAAATAGAAGATATGGCGTGCAATAGAGCAACTAAATCTGGATTTGCAGCAGAAGCGCAAAAAAAGGTGAGATAATTTAAATATGGTTTTTTCTCGGGGATCTCAAGAAATTTTGAATCATCGAATGACTTAATACTCTGTTAAGAAATTTATTCTATTTCGAATAATTCTTTTAATTAATAGGATAATTATTTTCGGACTTATATAAATGAACATATATTGTCTTATCACTCATTTTTACCCTGACCTGAAATCTCCAGGAAGTTTTATCTTACTCTCTTATTCATAATCATGAATACAACAACTAAAGCATTTCCACTTTGTTTTATTTATTTTTTTTTTAATGTTCGAAATTTGTAGTCTTTAATTACACAAAATTTGATTAATTATAGAAAAAAAAAAAATAACGGCTATATGTGAAATATTTCTATCAGAATTAATTAAAAAATTGCTAGTCTGCCTCTAAGAAGAAGCGTTTTTGGTGATGAATAAATGTAATATGTTTCGTCACAGATTTTTCAAACTTTCTTAAAAAATTAAAATAAATATAAATTTTTTTAGATTTTTAATGCTTAGTATAATGGTCGTGAGTATAATATAATACTGTATGTGTAAAAAATAAAGAAATGAAATTGTTTTTGAATTATCATGCATGAAACTGTTATTCAAAAGTTATTATAATGAATAGTTTAGTATAAATTATTAAAGAACAATGATTTCATATAACTCAACTTTCTGTGAAAGTTTTTAAGACATAATATTGGATGTTACGAAATTTTGAAAACTATTATATGTATAATTAACTTCAACGGAATATCATCTGAGTAATTACTTCAGATAAATTCCAAAGTAACAAAAAAATTCTTTATTTAATATTATAATTTTATCAGCAGTATGTATTAATCTGGGTCAGATTTACTACATGCCGCAGGCATGTCTCACTGATTCTAAGAAAAACAATATTACTTTATCACCTTTCTGGGCTGCTTATCATTAACAAACGTGAATTTTTTTTTTTCGTTTAAAATAATAAGAGGCAATTTCTTTAATTTTCTTAAAACTGGACTTAATATAACATCAAATAGATTAGTAGCGTAAAATGCTGTTTAAATATATTTAATTGTATACTGTCTTATTGTGTCAACAAATTCACAACTTGAGAATCCTTCACTTAAGTTTCAATGTGATTATTTCCTGACAAAAGTAGTTACTAGAATTCAAGTTCAGTGAAACCTGCATAAGTAGGACCCGGATAAGTGAGAAACCTCTATAGTTGAGACTTTTTGTCAGGTCCCGGCACCTTCACAACGAAAAACTTCGTTAAGTGATACTACGCAACCTCTCTAACTGATAATTTTTTTTTGAACCTATTCATTATTTACTTCCATAGTTAAAGCTATTTATTTTATTATAAAGACAAAATTTCTTTCGTATGCGTACATCAATGTGTATTAGGTACTCGTTACGTGTTTATAAGCTTTACATAAATATTTTGAACATTCAGCTATCGGTGATCAAGCAATATTTGACAAATTATTCGCTGTAGAAAAATTATTGACGAAAAGTTATTTCAAATAAACTAACATAACGGAATTTTTAAGCTAATTTGGATGTCAGTAAATAAAGTATTATTATTTAATTCTATATACATTAATTATATGTATTTCACTTTTATTTATCATGCTGATTTTGCCTGTCTGACTGTCCCTCTATAACTGAGAAACCTGGATAACTGAGAAAAAAATCTTGGTCCCTTCGAGTCTCACTCATGCAGATTTCACTGGAATTTCAGTTGATAACTGAAGAACTCAGGAAACCATTGGTAGCAGACACCGCAACATTTCTTGATATGCTATATACGGATATGTTTATCGAAACTTATATTTATAAACTGACGTAAAATATTTGCTGTAAAAACAATTTATTGCAATTAAATACATAATGTATACATATAAAATTTATTCATAATAAACAGTTTCTTTTTTTTTTTTTTTGTTTTTGATGAGTCACCTGAAATCATGCAAATTTTATTTCATTTATTTGAACCATTTTAGTAGCTGTGTACATAAAAGTACGTATATATAATGTGCTCATTTATTTTTATTGGACGAATTAAAACTGTAAGCATAATGGATGCCTGATAACTAAAGCAGGCGTGATAATGGCTCGAAAAATATATCAATACGTGATATTATTATATATAGTATCATCTTATCATACAAATAGAGATAATCTTTCTACATTAACTTAGTTTCTACTTTTAACAAACATGAAACTAATTCTTTTAATAAATGCTCAGTCATACGAATAATGTTAATAATATTAGATAAAAACAGTCAAAAATATGACAATAAACAAATTGATTATGTAATTTTAAAAATAACAGAAATAACTCTTATTTTTGGATATTTACCTCAAATATTTTTATAGAAAACATTGTCATAAGTCTAAATTTTTTTGATTTAGTTAATCATTTTCATTAAATTTTTTATTGATTGTATTTCTAACACAATAATTTTAAAAGTTAGAGCGAATAGACTTAAATAAGAAAGTAATTATAATATATATAATATATATAAAAACATTCTTATGTATATAAATATTTAACAGAGGAAGAAACACGAATAAGGAGTGATGGAAATTTACTGTAAAGTACAGACACTATGAAAAGTTTTTTTGTGAGTCACACATAATTTCTTCAGCATGTTTCATAAGATTTTTACACTAAGTTGATTAAATTTAACTGACTTTTCAATAAAAATTAGACTTCTGCATTATTAATAATATTCTTATATATATATTTATATATATATATATATATATATATATATATATATATATATATATATATATATATATATATATATATATATATATATATATATATATATATATATATATATATATATATATATATATATATATATATATATATATATATATATATATATATATATATATATATATATATATATATATATATATATATATATATATATATGTATGAATGTTCTTATACATATATATAATTTTTATTGCAAAAGAGTTGTTTTTTTTTCATGTCAGAATAAATTAAAAACAATAATCTTATTTTAATTATTAATTTTTGTATAACTCAATCAATATTCGAAAATATTGAATTATGAAATAAAAACATATTATACCATATAGTCGATTCATAAAATGGTGACCTTGAAAGGTTGTCTTTATTCAAGATCGTATAGCACTTGATATTTCTTTCGTATTTATGAAAAAGCTTCAATTATATAAAGTGCATTGTTTTAAAAATTCTTAATTGAACTAAATTGGATATAGTTAACTTTTAGGAGCGGTGAAAATTCATTTAAAGATACGGCAATACCAGTTCGCGATTCAAAATAAATACACCTCATATATTCGTATACTAGCCTTATGAGGAGAAAAAAATGAAGGCCGTCTTTGCTGCCAATCGTTCTCGAACTATAGTGAGACTCATGACTTGCCATGGTGTGTCCTTGACTTGTAAAATTCTCAACAAACATACCATTTTACGAAACAGGTCACTAGTTTTATGAGTAAATAACAAACTAGGCAGTAATTAATTATGTTATTAGTATTATATATTAATTGTTTTTAACTGTAAAAATATACAGCCAAGTATCAATGTTAAATTTCAAGTACTTAATTATTTTTTTTTTATCAAAATATTTATTTTAAGATTAATTCTACTAGTGAGAGTCCATTTAAAGACATTGAAAATACTGATAGTAAAATCAATTCAGATAACAATGATAATAATTGTTTATTTTTAAAACAACACCAATCAAGTGTTGATAATTGGAATTTTAACTTATTTTTTTAAATATTAAATATTGTAAGTAGCCGAGTGACCTAAAACGTCAAGACATTATTCTCCTTACCCTTGAAAAAGTGGATTAGATCTACATCGATCCAAATTTTGAAACTACGTAGATCTATGCAAATCCACATAGACTTATGAAGATCTATGTTAATCTACGTAGATCAACGTACAATGTAGCCACAAAGGAATGATTTCAAAATTCCCTGATATTTTGCGGTTTTCTAGTAAAGTTTTTCATATTTTTCCCTTATTCAGAAATTTTATTCGTATTATAAAAATATTCAAAGTTTTAATTATATTTTCAATGTCAATAATTAAATTTGGAGATTAAATCATGCGAGAAAGCGAAAAAAAGTCAATAAAATAAATCAACATGGCCTACTTTTGATTATTCGATGCTAAAAATATGTAAGTTAAAATATTTATAATAAGAAATTTTATGGTTACAATAATTTCAAAATACACTAGTCACAAAAATTAAGGGATATTAAAAAAATTACAAATTTATAAGTGATTTTCAACAGGCTGTAACTCGAAGGAAAATATTTGTACAACAAAAACAAAAAAGATCAATCATAATTATCGAAAAAAATTTATTAAAGCCTGTAGACCGATTTTAAGATAAGCAAAAATTTGGGAAATTTTTTTTGGTGGTTTTCTTAGGATTACACCGGGACCGTACATAATAAAAAAATTTCAAGACCAGATCAGAAGACTAGACACTTGAAGTTACACTTTTCCTTCTTTGTTTTTGTTGCGCAACCATTTTCCTTCGAGTTACAGCCTATTGAAAATCACTTAAAAATTTGAAATTTTTTCAATACCTCTTAATTTTTGTGACTAGTGTATTATTTAGAAAATTTAGAATTTTTAACTGCCGCAATTTAATTCACGGATTGTGAACGTGCGTTGTGATTTTTACGACTTGAAAATCGAGCGCAAAAATCTAATTGATTCTACGGCCATCTGTTAGAAAAATTTGTATATTAATTAACACTTCCCAGTCCCTTGGGGCCATGTCAGAGGCCACCTCGATTGAATTTGAACTTGGACGATAGTGGGGTAGTTCCACCCCTCCAAAATTTAACATATAAAAGGGCCAGAAAACACTTGTTCGGAGACTTAGGCCCTGGCCATCGCCTAGAGTGGACTGAGGACGCTTAGCGAGGTCCTACTCTAGCACCAGGACTCAACAATTTATTTGAGTCGGCCTAACGATATCTAGTCGATCAGTTTATTATATCTAGTCATTTATTTCCAACACTCAGTTCTATTCCGGTCGGTCTGTTACCTGAATAATTTTATTTGTTGAGACTTTTCTTTTATATTAAATTAAATTATTTATTTTATTATAAGTGACATTTGTTTATTCGAATTTAATTAAATAAGGAGATTTTGCGACTCCTTCGTCTGGTTGAAGAAAACCAAATTTAATTTGTGAGTGTGGTGGTTTGGTGTGCAACGTCTGCCGAAGAGGATCGACCTCGAGTCCAAGGAGCCCGCGAGGATTTCACGAAGAGGATCGACATCGAATCCAAGGAGCCCGCGAGGATTCACTGAAGAGGATCGACATCGAGTCCAAGGAACCTGTGATGAACCGGAGACTGATTCCACCAGTAATAAGTCCACTTACAACCAGATAAGTTCTCGACAAATTTGTCACAAACATTTTTCTCTCTCTTCAACGCAGTATTTATTTGGTTGATTATTAATTTTGTTCCCCACGTCCAATAATTCTTTGTGCATTTTAATAATTAATAAATTTAATGGTGGACGTTAAATCTCAATTTATAACGTATAAAATAAAATTAATAAAAGGGGAAACTATTATGTAAATAATATATGGGATTTGGTTAAATAAATTTTGTTATATTTATTGAGTCTCTTTGAACAAATTTCTTATCACCAGCGTTACTTAGAATAAGTTATATTTCAGCC
The DNA here is from genome assembly GCA_030273425.1 of Microplitis manilae. Lineage (NCBI taxonomy): Eukaryota > Metazoa > Arthropoda > Insecta > Hymenoptera > Braconidae > Microplitis > Microplitis manilae. The sequence continues at coordinate 9,167,863 of CP092724.1, forward strand.
GCGTGTCCGGTCAGAACGAGTCGACCCACTCCTGAGATATTTTCCCGTACCAGAACCAGCTTTGCAATAATTAACAGTTATATTAAAATTTGATAATTTATTATTAATTAATTAATTACTCGGGAAAATTTAGTAACAGTGGTTCGTGGCTATTGGACACGAAATAGCCAGGGCCCACCGTTATAGAATGCTTTTTAAAATTCCCTGATATTTTCATGATATTTCCTGGTTGCATAAAATTCCCTTATAATTCCGGACATTCCCGGTTTGTGGCCGCTCTGACGTAGATCTACTAGCATCAAAAATTGTTTTCAGAAAAGAAAAGTTTATTGGCTTAAGAGTCTAGTAATCTTGGTTTTAGATTTTTCGTGTGATTGGTCTGAGAAACTACTACTCAAACCAAGAGTTTAAATTTTTTAATTTTTTGCCCTGGATTATACTGGTGGCATAGTATACAATTTATCCTATTTTAGAATTCTCAAAAAAAGTTTACAAATTATTTAGCGAGGAAATTTACACTTTCGCTTAAGATGTGCAAATATGTGTATGAACGAAATTTTACTATTTATATCTTGAGTATTTCACATATTCACATTTTTATATCATTACGTATAAAATTTCTAATAGAAAAAAAATTATCAAAATTATTATAGAATATTAATAACTAATTAAGGATTTTTTTTATTAGATTAACAGCAAATACAGCGAAGAATTAGCTCAAGAATGTCTCGAATGGATAAAAACCATTACGGGTGAAGACATTAACACAAATGGTGACATGGATAATTTCTATGAAATCCTCAAGGACGGAACAGTTTTATGCAGGTATAAATAATAGATCTAGTTATATCTATAAATTTTACTTCAGAACTCATGATTTTAAAAACGATTTTAAATTAATTTAATGTAACGTGATTGATTAGCATAGAAAATTGACTTGCGATTTATATTTCTGTACAACTTTCAGAAAAAAATAATTACAGCAGATATAGAATATTAATACTTATTAAATTCCTTCCAATTGCTTATTAGTTAACATTCATGAAAATAAAGTTTCTTAAAAATTATAATAACAACGGTATTTATTTTTTACTTAAATAAACCGATTAGCTTATTTCTAAGTTTTTACTAAAAATTTATAAGAAACCCAGGTGAAAATATTTTGCCGAAAATAGGTCGAAACAACTTAATTTGGCCGAAATCACACCGAAACTGTAAAATTTTATTGAAAGAGGCCGAAAGTTGGCCGAAAACACGCCAAAAAATTTTTAATTTTATTAAATAGGCCAAAAACAGGCCGAGAAATTTTTATTTTACTTAAAGAGGCCGAAAACAGGCCGAAATTTGGCTGACAGTTGAATCGGCCTGTTTTCGGCCATAGTATTTTTTATTGAATAAAATTATGGTACTTAAAAAAAATTTCATTCAACTCAAAATAGGACATAAAAAATTTTTAAGTTGTAGAACTTAAAAATATATTTCAAAATTTTGGGAAAAATTATGTTTTCAATTTATAAAATGTTTTAGTAACTCACTAAGTTATAATTTTTTATAAGACATAGTGAAAACATTCAATTATTTAATAGTTAGAGTGACATAATTTTTATGGGAATAGTATATATTTTCGTACAATAAAAAATTTTCTTTCGTGGTATCATTGATGTAAGTTATATGACAGTTCGTGGCTGAGTGAAAATATAATGATGAGCAAAAATGAAAAATCGATTTCTTTAACTTTATACAAGCAAAATTTTTCATTATTAACAGATTATAGTTTTAAACAGTTATTTCTTATGAATATATGTAAAGGGAGCTCGTAATTATTCCGTAGTCAATATAAATGTCTAAACATAAAAGACCTAATTTCACTATGAAATTCACTCCGAGGGATTAAAGAAATAGAAAATCATTCACTCCACGTTCACTCCGTATTCATTCCGTGTTTACCTCGCAAATTTTTTACAGTGTAAGCATAGTAGTTAATCATATAGAAAAAATGAGTTACATATGACCATACACGGTCATATATAGAGTAGGGTGATTCATTTCCGCAAAAAAATTTTTTTTTCAGTGCTCAAGCAAAATCTCAATCTACATCGAAAAAAAAAAATTCTCACTAAATATGAGCTGTTGATTCCAATGCTAAGTATTTTCCATTTGATTTCAAAGATTTTCCATTTAAAATACACGTAAATTAAATTACTTTTTTTTTTAACTTTCTAATACTCAGCTGCGTTTCATGATATCAACGCGGTTTTGGTCGCAAATTGTAGGGCATTTGGTGTTCTTCAAAAGTGCCCATAGTTACTTAGCTGTTATTCCAGCTGTTTTACTTGTGTCCATTGCGGAACTCATTTTTCCTATGAAATTGACCTTAATTGGCTTGCAGAACGTAAACCGATGAAAGTACATTGAAAATGCTAGTGGGAATTTTATAGGAAATTTTATTTCCTTCAAAAAAAGTTCTATGAGTCAAGTCGCTGAAGTCTATAGTTTCCGAGTTATAGTCATTTTGATAATTTGAAAAATATAATATAAAAAAAAAAAACTACAATAGATATTTGATTTTTTTTTTTTTTTTTATGTAGATTGAGATTTTGCTTGAGCACTTAAAAAAAAATTTTTTTGCGGAAATGAATCACCCTAATGTAGAGCCTATATACTTTTTAAACTATTTTATACATAACTGTATAACCACAATTACACATATCACAATAACTTACATACCGGATTTTATAGCGCACGAAAAAAAAAAAATAAGAAATTTTTTTGTCATTACTAAGAATAAATTTTCAATTATATTTTGCTGTTTTAAAAGAGATGTATTCTTTCAATCTCATAAAACACAAGTAAACTTAGTAGTCACGTTAGGTCCCGGCTTCGAATCTCACTAAAGCGTGTGTGATTAGTTGATAATTCTAGCGTTTTTTCTCGAAATAAAAAATTTCTACTAGATTACAAATTAAATTAATCACATATCTGATAATTCCCGCAACATCAAAATGATTGAACAAAAAAAAAAAAAAAAAAAAAAAAAAAACAGAAATTGAGTGTCTTTTTTTTTAATTTAGTTGAAATTTCTGGACTAGCTATGTATGTATTGGAAATTTTAATACATGGCTATATATAATGCACTTTTCCCGGAAAATTAAATAACTATTTGATGAATACAATTATTTCTATTTTATGCAATCAAATAGAATAAAAATAATAATAATAATAATAGTATAAATCCTCGTCTCTAACGTCAGACATTTTTAAACTTCATCGTTGGCCTTTTTCGGCCTAGCGAGTTTCGGCCTCGTGTTCACTACCTGGGACTTTTTTCGGCCAATTTTCGGCCGAGAAAAAAATTTTTTTTTTTTTTCAGTATGAAATATTTTCACCTGGAAAAAGTACACTCTTTTAGTATTTTACTCTGTTTGCATCTTTACTCTTGCGTAGAGATAAAAATTAAAACTTCCAGCTACAGATCTAGTGAAAAATATTATAAACCCCATGGAGGAAGGTAGGACGTCCCAATCCGATTGTCATCGTCGCATTTGACTCGGGTAAACAATTACATACGCGAGTTGAAATATCCAATTTTCCTCGTTTGGTATTTAATACACTATTATATTACACACCTCGAACACAGAATTTTCTCAGATTATTTTTATTAACTTGACACTGAATGCTATAGACATTGCTCGGATAATCTAGACAGTATTATTTTAGTACTAAGCAGTCGCCCGTGAATGAATTTAGTACATTATTATACGTTATGTGATAGCAGATTGTAAAGCTTATAGTGCAATTCAATTATTAGTTCTCAAAAATTATATGTTAAAATGATGATATTGACATTCTGGATAGTATTTTTTACTCATAAAGAAACTCGGTAGTATCTCGCGCTAAGTATGAATTTCTGGATAAAATAATATATGAGACTATCAATGGCTTATGATGTTACTTGAAAAATCCAATATTTATTTCAGAGAAAGTTCAAACTTTAGCAATAAAACAACAAATCAAAAAATTAACTTTGAAAAAAGAAAAAAAAATGATTATGGACAAAAACAAATACCTTGCATACAGAGAATATTTTTATAAGGTTGAAAAACCGAAAATATTTTAATCTGAAAATAAATTGAACACTTTTCTTTTAGATTGATTAACCACATAAAAGAGGGTTCTGTAAAAAAAATCAATCAAACATCCATGGCTTTTAAATGTATGGAAAACATCAATGCTTTTCTGGAAGCAGCTAGAAACGTTGGTGTTCCACCTCAGGAAACATTCCAAACTGTTGATCTTTGGGAGCGACAAAATCTTAATTCTGTTGTTATTTGCCTTCAATCACTTGGAAGAAAGGTATGATCTTAAAAATAATGTGATTTCTTAAATTGATAGTATTTTAATGCTTGAAGCAAATAAACTGGATATTTGCTGAGTCGTTTCATATAATTTATGATTTTACCTACGTTAAAAATAACAATTTTTGCTACAACGATGAGAACTCAAAGTACAGCCTAATTCTAATAAATTACTATTATAAGTTACCATTTATTTTTTATTTTGTGCACGCTACGAGTCTGGGACACTTCCTCTCTTGGCAAATCCAAATTACGGAAATTTATCGCATTTCGCCGTAATTTACCGTAAAATACAAAATTTATACAACAAAGTTGTCACAATTTACGGTAGTAAATAGTAATTTGTGGTATTTTTAGCCAATTACGATAAAATACTGCAATTTACCGTAAATTGCGGCATTTTTACCGTAAACGCCGTATGTTTTTTATTTTTACCGTGCAATACTTCACTTTGAGGTAAAATACCGTAATTCGTCCTAATACCGTAAATTACCGCAAATTACGGTAATTCGCCGTAATTCGGATCCACCAGGGTCTTTATTTCAGATAGGCATAATATTTTCATGTGTATGCTTATTTTTATAAATCAAGAGTTCATTTCGTAGGTGACTGTTTCCAAGAGATGCCCTTCTTGACGAAAATTTTTGGTTATTCGTTAAGATTAGATTGTAACGGTATGCATGATTGAATTTGCAAAATATTAAATCAATTTTTTTTTGTTATTCAGGCTGGAAGTTTTGGTAAACCAAGTATTGGACCCAAAGAAGCAGACAAAAACGTTCGTAATTTTTCTGAAGAGCAATTACGAGCTGGACAAGGAGTTATAAGTTTACAATACGGTAGTAACAAAGGAGCAAATCAAAGTGGTATTAACTTTGGGAATACTCGACACATGTAGATTAGATTTTTTTTCGACACAATTCCAATTTTTGTATTCATTTTATTTATAAAAATTAATAGATAGAAACAATTGTATCGTTTCTAAAATAACTTAATGAACTTATACATTCTACAAAAAAAAAAAAAGAAAAAAAAATACAATCATGTATAATACAGATATATATATACTATAAAATCGTTAACTTTCTAAGTTTAAAAGATTTATGAAAATAATTAGATTTTTTTTCGACACAATTCCAATTTTTGCATTCATTTTATTTATAAAAATTACTAGATAGAAACAATATTATCGTTTCTAAAATAACTTAATGAACTTATACATTCTACAAAAAGAAAAAAAAAAATACAATCATGTACAATACTGATATATACACTATAAAATCGTTAACTTTCTAAGTTTAAAAGATTTATGAAAATAATATAATTATGCAAATTTATATAACTAATACTAATATATGATAAACATTCAGAATCAATAAAATTAACGAATAGTAAGCAGTTATATTTTTATACATTAAAGATAATTGAATGTTTACAGAAATTTTAGTTTTGATAACCAAATTATGTGACTTAAAAATTATGCCTTGTCAAAAAATATGAATAATTTATAGAATAATAAATTGTAATTTCTCAATACAAAATAAAAGGAAATGAAATAAAAATGAAACCTACTTGCAATGAAGAGGAAGTTCTGCATAATTATTATGAAGCAAAAGTAATATAAGAACATACTATTTTTTTTATTTGTATGTATTTTAGGAAATTTGAAGAAATCGCCTCTTAATCAGTGTTGCGGTCAAAACAAAAACAGTTCGAAAAGTATTAAAAGTAATCTAAAAGTATATTTTAAATAATGTCCCGAGTAAAATTGAAACTCATCGGCGACCAGTAGCTAATAGATTTGAGTAATATCTCATCGTTGTCTAATGGAATCAACCAGCAGCTATAATCTCACTGTATGTAACACACACTGTAATTTTAAAAATTTCTATGTCAAGTATCATCAATTCCTTAGCAATCACGAACTTTTACTAATTAAAATGTAAAAATAGTAAAACTACATTTTAAAATATCGTTAATAAGTTTCATAAAATTAAAAATTTACTTTTTAAACTTTTGCAGTTTGACAGCCACTCATTAAAGGTTGAAAATTGAAAATTTGTGTTTTAATTCCATGAAATCACTTGCATTTGAATTTGTAAGTTTTACATTTTAGATATTGAAATTTAGGACCGTATCACGGCAATTAGCTGCATGTACGAAAATACTAATTCTATTCAATTGTCAGTAAATATTTTTGAAATAGAATATGTGAGTGCACGTTGCACTAAGCCAAGACCCATGCTCCAATATTAGAGATTATCGACAGAAAAAACAGTTAACTTGAATCAAGGAAAATATTCTTGATTCAGAATTTTTTTTTTATCGATTCGGAAAATAAAACTATACTCGCACCAGGTAAACAATTATCGTCATATTTTTATCTTGAATTAACATTTTTTTTCTCATGTCAACACAAATATTATTAATTGGAAATGTAATTTACAGTTTAAAGTGCAATATCGTTATTTTAAGAAACAAGTTTTAATAATTTTTACGTAAAACTTGCTCAGAAAAACTGTAAAATTTAAAGCTTATCGAATGATACTTTGATAATTTTCATCAAATATTACAGTGTGAGAAAGTAAACTTAATACATTTTCAAACTGTAATATTTCATAGTTAAAATGTAAAACTTACTGCGCGGCGCCAAACTGTAACTTTTAAAGTTTCGTTTATGAAGTGCTGCGTTACTATTTGAAAATGTAATAAATGCTCGTTCGAACAGCAATTATTCCCGTTTTCTTTTTTCCGTGTGCGATGAGCACACGGAGAAAAAAATATTGTTCTGAGAAGTATACTGTATAGTTACAGTAACAATACGCAATAGTTATCTATGTACTGAATCGTTCTGAAAAAAATACGGTAAATAGCTCTGAGACCTATACCGTATCGTTCTGAGCCCTATCTGACACACGTCGGAAATCTTTGTCATTAATAAATAAATGATTAATAAACAATTTTAATTACATAAAATAATTTATAAAACTGATTTATCATTTGCAGTCTAAATAAATTTAAAATATAAATATAAATACACGAAAAAAAGAGCAGTTGAAAAATTACAGTTTTTACTGTAAAAACAGGCTTTCCGGGCAAAAATCTGTAAACATTAAAGTTCAGACTGTAATTTTAGAAATTCGTTGTAGCAATAAAATTAATACAATTTTAAGCAGCAAATTTTACAGTTTAAATCGTCAATATCGAGTTTGAAACTGTAATATTTGTTATTTCTGTCGAATTTACTGATAAAAAATGTAATTTTTACAGTTTCGGACTCGGAGCGCTTTACTACTATACGGAACTGTAATTTTTCAACTGATCTTTTTTACCGTGTATATCTTTTAATTTTTGAGGTTATATATATATATATATATATATATATATATATATATATTAAGGTGCTTCGTTTCCGGCGAAAGTATTTTTTTCGTTGCTCATTAAGCAAAATATTGTTTTTCATGCTAAAACAAAAATTCCTGCCAATTTTGAGCTCTTAATTCCAATCCTAAGTACTTTCCATTTGATTTCCAAGATTTCCCATTTAAAATACACGTAAATTAAATTACTTTTTTTTTTATCTTTCTAATACTCAGGTGCGTTTTATGATATCGACGCAGTTTTGGTCGCAAATTGTAGGGCATTTGGTGTTCTTCAAAAGTGCCCATAGTATCTTAGCTGTAATTCCGGCTGTTTCACTTGAATCCGTTGCGGAAGTCATTTTTCCTATGAAATTGACCTTTATTAGCTTGCAGAACGTAAACCGATGAAAGTACATTGAAAATGTTGATAGAAATTTTATTCCCTTTAAAATAAGTCCTTTATGTCAAGTTTCCTTCAAAAATTTTGAAAAATGACAAATTTGTCAAATTTTGAATTCTTGAAATTCGTCAAAAATGACGATCGACATAAAATTTTTAGCTCAATTTTTTTTGTATAACACCTTGTAAGGTAAGGTGCCCAGTTTCTGACCTTTTAAGAGTGCCGGTTGAGGTTATACTATAATAGTTAATATAAGATTTAACTTAATGAGAAAAAACAATTTTTATCGACTCGTTTAGGATTTGTCAAATAAAGTCATGTGCGTAAAATAATTGTTTGAATTGAATTAATAATTTAAATTGACATTTTAAAAATTGACTTTCAGAGACCCAGTTTCTGACCGTCAGAATTCTTCAAGTCGCACTTTCTGACCCTCACAGTGGCCTGGTTTCTGACCCTTACATTAAACCATGATTATGAAGTACTTACTAAGTTTGAATAAACTAAAATTATTGTTTAGATAAATAAATTACATATGTATTATAACAAATACATATTTTTTTTAATATTTAAAATATAAATAGATAGTCATGCTATAAAACACTGCAGAAATGAAAAAATTAAAATCATTTGTTAAGCCACTCTGGTTTATTTTTTTTTTCCCCCTCTATTTTATCACTCCAAAAAGATACTTGTAAGATCTAAATATGATCTTTTATTTATAAAAATAAATATTAAATGTCAATTTATACCTGTATTATAAAAAAGAATGAAAAATAATTTAAGAAAACCATATAAATATTGTTATTTTTACATTTTATAAACATGTAATTAAATAGATAACCTCGTTCGTCGTAGGTTAGAATTTGAGGGTCGACAACTCCATCACACCTTTAAAATTGAGCCTAGTTATTGACCCTCAAATTTTAGCAACAAAACTCATTTTAATATGTTTTATACGTATATTATAATAAATTTCAATTAAATATTGATCTATCCATACATTTTTAATTAAATTTTTTTACTGACATGATAATTAGTGCACAGATTCAACTGTCGCACCTTCCAACGTCAACTGTTTAGACTACACTGAAAAAATGGCTTCCTCAGCCACCTACGACTAAAACATTTTATTTTATTCAGTTAATAATTTCTATGTTTTTTAAATTGTCATTAATTAGGCTCAAAATAGATTACTATAAATTAAGAAAAAATGGATTTTCTTATTAAAGTTATAGTTTTTTATGTAAGTTAGAAAAAAGTTGAAAAGGTCAGAAACTGGGTCATGGTCAACAACAGGGTCTTTTACCTTACTTATTTTAAAAGATTCTGAAATTTTCAGAACTGTGTTTTTTGTTTTTGCAAAAATATGAATTTTTGAATTTAGAAAAAAAAAAAATTTTTTTTTTTCTTGATTTTTTTTGTTAAGTAAAGTTAAGCAATCACGTAATTGAGTAAATTTCAGCAGTCAAAATTTCACTTACTGTCATAATAATGTGAAAAAGACCATCATTGACGGTTATATTCTTATTTATTTGTAAGTAAAAAGATCTTAAAATTTAATATAAATTCAACTTCAACCTTATATAACTGTTAAACAAATGGATTTATCAAAAAATTATGAAGAGACTTTTTTTCGTAGAGCATTCAATTACCTACGAAAATATGCCTGCCAATTATTCCTATGACGCATCGTTAGCTACTTATAAAAATCAGAAGACGCAAAAAAAATTTTTTCCATGTTATACTCATGGAAAATAGAAAAGTGCAATGCGGAATCTCTTAATGCTAATATTAAGAGATCTAATTTTCACAGGTGTCTTTTTTTATCTAAATGAAACTTATGAACCTGTTTGCGAGAAAAAAAGAAATTCGTTATTTTTTTAATCACCCTAATGTATATACATTCATACATACATATAAAACTTTTAAGCGGATGGTATTTTTTGACTCAACAAGGTAAAGTAAGACATATGGTGACAAAATTCTGTGATAATTCGATCATGAGATCCATTGCAATAGGCTGATTTTTAAAGAAATCTACCTAAAAAATAGGTAAGATCTTCATTTTATGATTATTCGATTGAAGTAATTACCAACATAAGTTTAAAATATTGTAAATTATAAAACCATTAAGCCTATAATAATTTAATGACATTTGTGATTAGTACACTAATTTAAAATTACAAGTTTGATGTTCGTAAAAAATTTTTCAAATATTTCAAAATTTCAAATATTTTTCATAATTTTTAAAAATTCTAAAACTATTAGAAAAGCTTGGCTGACCAATTTTAAAACACAGTAACTGACAAAAATAAAATTTTTGAAATATGTATAGAATCATGTTCACAAAACTCCATTGGAACTAAAAATACTAAAAAATCGATTTTGAAAAATTTGTCACTTACTGTGTTTTGGAATTGGGCAGCCGAACTATCATTAATATAATTTAATATCAAAAAATAATTCTTTTGTTTGTTTAAAATCATTGAATAAATGTTGAACATTCATAAAAATTATTTCGAAAAATTTTCCAAAAATTTTTTGACCTCCAATACTTTCATGCTAAACAATTAACCCAACTAAGCCACATTTGAATTTCCGCGGGTTAAGTATGACGACTGCAACGTTGCCCCTGATTAAAAACTCTGATTGAATCTGATTGAAAACGTCCAATCAGATTTAATCAGAAATTTCTGATTGACTTTCAATCAGTTTCAATCAGATTCAATCGGAAACGCCCGAAGAATTCTGATAGAAAGTCAATCGGAAATTTCTGATTGACTTTCACTCAGATTTAATCAGAAACTTCCGAAGAATTCTGATTGAAAGTTAATCGGAAATTTCTGATTGACTTTCAATCAGTTTCAATCAGATTTACAAGAATTTCTTATTGACTTTCAATCAGTGTCAATCAGATCTAATCAGAATTTATTATTGACTTTCAATCAGTTTCAATCAGATTTAATCGGAAACTTTCGAATGATTCTGATTGAAAGTTAATCAGAAATTTCCGATTGACTTTCAATCAGTTTCAATCGGATTTAATCGGATATTTCCGGAAGGTTTCGATTGTATATTAATAAAAAATTACCGATTCCCGGGAAAAAATAATTTTATGTATTATTAAACGGTACAAAATTAAAAAATCGAATGAATCAAAATCTACGTTGAATCTATCTTAACAATTAGATTGCATGTCATGAAGTAATATAGGACATACTATATTACCACCAAAAATTGTACTTGTCACTCTGTCAAAGAACAGAGGAGTGCTCTTGTCAGAATTGCTTCCAAGTTTGGAATATAATACGTCTGAACTAAGTGTCTTACCAGGGACACTACAAAAGTGGTAGGCGCTATCTAGTGGCGAGAACCGAACTACTCCTATTGCTATTGCCTAGGACTGGTGAATTTTCTCTCCTCCATATATATCTTTTCTCTTAAGAAATTTTTCTCTTGGTTCAAGCAACTTTTTTTCTATTAGTTGGAGCATACGAAAATCCTTGCGTTAAACACCCCCATGAAAAAAATTTATTTAAAAAATATAAGTTAAAATACAAAAAATATATTTTAGAATTTATAAAAAATAAATCAGAAAACTATTTTTTTCAGAGCTTGATATTGAAATGAAAATAACTAGAAAAAAAAGCGAAATTTTGGAAAACTTTATTCAGAATAATTTTTGAGAAATGAAATTACCTACAAAAAAGTTTCTATGAGATTTTCTGATAAAACTGATAGTTTCGCCGGAAAAGTAAAAGATCTCAAAATTTACTAGAAATTTGACTTTAAGCTCAAATAACTTTTGAACAGTTAGATTTATCAAAAAATGATTAGACTTTTGTTGTAGAGCATTCAATTTCCTACAAAAATATCTATCATGAATAATAATTCGTTGACTACCTTGTAAGTTAGAAAATTCTAAAATATAAAAAGTTTTTTTCCGTGTTATTTGAATACTCTGTAAATATGAATAAAAACGGATGGACGCAAACCGTAGTATTATTATTAAGAGCTTGGATTGGTACAGAAATTTTGGTTTTTAGGTATAGTTTCAATTTTTGGGTACCAAAAAATAAATTTTTTTTTTTAACCAACCTAATATTTAGATAATTTTTTATTAATGTTTCCTTTTATTTTCGTGATAGTTTTAATTCAATCAATACAGTTCTTCAAAAAAAGTTTTTATATAATCCTAAAAAATGCTTGTTTTAACTTTGGTAGTTGTTTAGATGTATGGCTCCACACATTTTTCAAAGTTCCAAGTGCTTGCACATTAAAGATCTATAATTAAACTTTTTCCACGTGTTCTCCTACACGGCGGAAAGAATTTTCTGTATGAGTTTGTGTCTCTAACACTCGATATCTATCCGAACCTTCTAACTAATCCCTGATTAAAAATACTCATTGGGAGGGATTGAAAAAGATGAGAATTGAATACTTTTGAATACTTTCTATACCCCAACATTTTCATCTGGACATAAAATTAATACTTTTCAATCCCAAAATAATATGAGAATTTCTAAACTTCCGAGGAATTGAAAAAGATTCAAAAGAATTGATATTTTTAATCTTTCTGAATACTTTTCAATACCAAAATAATATCACATTTCGGGTCATGTGTGGCATTGAAAGGAATTCAAATGAATTGAAATTTTTGAATCTTTTCCAATCCATCTCAATACCTAAATAGTCCGATATTTCGGATCGAGTGTAGGATTGAGAAGAATTCAAATGAATTGAAATTTTTGAATCTTTTCCAATCCATCTCAATACCTAAATAGTCCGATATTTCGGATCGAGTGTAGGATTGAGAAGAATTCAAATGAATTGAAATTTTTGAATCTTTTTCAATCCTTCTCAATACCTAAATAGTCAGATATTTCGGATCGAGTGTACGATTGAAAAGAATTCAAATGAATTGAAATTGTTGAATCTTTCTGAATCCTTCTCAATACCAAAATAATATCACATTTCGGGTCACGTGTGGCATTGAAAGGAATTCAAATGAATTGAAATTTTTTAATCTTTTTTAATCCTTCTCAATACCTAAATAATTCCATATTGGAAGGTATTGAAATGATAAAAGATTGAATTCTTTTCAATACTTTTGAATTCCATTTTAAGAATTATAAAGTATTCAAATGATCCAAATTTCAATTCCATTCAATACTTTTCAATACCTCTGTAGGAATTGAAAAGGATTGAAAAAATTTTCAATCCCTCCCAATGAGTATTTTTAATCAGGGATGTGCACAAAATTGGTAAAAATAACACAAAATCATGTGGATTTTCAAAAATAAATTTTTCTAATAATAATAATTAATTTTATTTAAAGCCGTAAGATGGACGGTGGTGATAGAAAGGTCTACCTAAGAGTTACAAATAATTTTTGAACTCTTGTAATAGCGAAAATCAACATATTTGTGTTATTTCAATACTTTTAAGGTGTACAACAGCTCACCTAACATTTTGGTACAAGCAGTTTGGACGGTATCCGCCTCCCTTTACTAGTATAGTGTCTGGCTGAAGCCTACAACACTGTTTTACGCCGGCCCGTACTAGTGAGAGATGAAGTATAAGGCAAGAGTACGTTAACATAGCCTTACTGATGAGTCCGTTAACGTACTTAGGACGAAACTACACAAATTATGGCAAACAGGCATATATCTTAAGTTTTGGTGGTTGACTTAAGAGTCAATACATAGAATGAATAGAAAAATATGTCAAATAGTGCATTGTAGCACGGAACTAAAAAATCTCAAAGAAAAATCCAAAATATGAGCATTTTTATACCATAGGCATACACTTATACAATACCAACGCTTAATAAACACCTAATTAAGCAAATGTAATTTCAATCCGCCGACAAAGGCTTGCGGTTGAAATTTGTTTCGAAGCCATTGGTCTATTTTTTGATTTTTGCTCCTAAAAAACAGGTGGAGCCATGGATCTACACAATTACCTTAACTTTTTATAAAATTGATTAAATTGGAAAGACCGATAGAATTATATACTCTGATATTTCAAAAATTGCTGAATTCATGATAAATGAAATTCATATCTGCCCAAATTTTAATAATTATTAATAATATCTGAATTGTTATTTTCCGATTGAAACTGATTAAAACTGATTGAAAATTTTTTGTCGGATTTAATCGGATTCAATCGGAAAATAATCGATAAATGAATTATTATTTTCTAATTGAATCCGCTTCGTTTGAAACGAATTTTTTTTTTTTTTTCTAGCCGACACAAGATAATTTTGCCGTTTGTATTGAGAAAAAAATTCCCTGAAAATTTTAGCTCTTAAATTTAATTTAAAGTACTTTCTCTCGAGTATCAAATTTTTCCATTTAAAAAGTATGTAAATTGAATAACTTTTTTTTTAAATTGCTATAACTTAACAGTAGAACATTTTACAGTAAAAAAGATTTATACTATATTAAGCTTACAATTTTTATACTGTCCAATGTTAAACTACTCGTAAGGTAAGTGACCCCTCTATCGGCCAGGCCCCCTTTATTGGCCACTTGGTCGAAAAATCGATATATTTCCACAATAAGTACGTATTGATACATAAATAGTTTTTTAAAAAAAAGTAAAATTAATCTAGCTTAGATTAAACATACTTTGATTATTGTAAAAATTTATTTTTTAATTAAAAAAAAAAATAGTAGTGCGTCAGACGAGATTTCTGGTAGTTTCTTATCAGGGAGGTTGAGTATTCGTGTTTTTTCATTAACCGATTATTAATTAAAAATAACACTAAAAGTCCGATTTTTTTTTGTAACCTTATTAGCTCGTTTCATAGTAGTTTTAAGAGTTAAAACTTTAATGATTTTTACCTAATTTATAGTAAAAATAGGGTGGCCAAATATAGATACAAGAAAATTACCTCTGTATGCATTATCGGCCACCTTAGTTTTATTTTTTTTTGAGGTTATTAACATTTATGTGCAAAATAGTCAATTTAATTTTTTAATGTCAAAATAAATAAACAAATTGATTAAGTTATATTTCAAAATAAATATAAATATTTATAATAGATTAAAATAAATTATATACATCCAATCAGCTAAAATTTTATCTAAAAAGTGGCCAATAGAGGGGACAGCTAGGAGGCCAATAGAGGGGACAGCTAGGCCAATAGAGGGGACATTAGGAATTGAAGTTATTTTTATTTATTATTAAATTTCTAATAAATATTTTTACGTTTATTCTTTTTTAATTTGAAGTTAAATGTATACGCTTCAAGTTTCTATCATTGTTTTATACATGAATTGTCTTTTTATACTTTACTTCTTAATTCGAAAAAAAAAATACGCTTAACTGGCCAATAGAGGGGTCACTTACCTTATCTCATAGAAAATGTGCCCGAGTCAAAAAACAAATTCTAGTTTGGACCTCAAAAAATTCAATTCCTTTGATCTTTTATCTACCGGTCGGAAAATGATACAATATTGGCACTCTAAATCCTCTCTGAGAACTATGAGGTCTAAATGCAAACTCTTCATCGGTTTTAAATTCTAACGAAGCTCTCAAAATCCTCAAAAAATAAATTACCGTTTTTTGGACTTAGAAAATTTTCGAGTTGAAAAAAAAAAATCTGAGTACTTAGAAAAATTTATATGTAAAATAAAATCAATTAATTAATTTATTATTATTATTATTATTATTATTCGCTTTTATATATGCCTGGACAAACTTTTAGTAGGTCTCAAAAAAAAAAATTTTTTAAACTTCCTAAATAATATAGAATAAAAAATCAAACATTTTGTACTCAATAAATTTTTGTATTTTAATTGAAGAAATGTATACTAAATTTTTTTTCAGTATACGGATTGAAATATTTCAATCAGATTCAATCGGAATATAATCGAGAAATAAATTATTATTTTCCGATTGAATCTAATTAAATCCGATTGAACTTTTTTCAATCAGTTTCAATCAAATTCAATCGGAAAATAATAATTTTTTAAAAATTACTTTCCGATTGAATCTGATTGAGAAAAATTCAATCAGTTTCAATTAGATTCAATCAGAAAATAATAATTTTTTAAAAATTACTTTCCGATTGAATCTGATTGAACTGATTGAGAAAAATTCAATCAGTTTCAATCAGATTCAATCAGAAAATAATAATTTTTTAAAAATTAATTTCCGATTGACTCTGCTTGAAACTGATTGAGATATTGCAATCGGATTTAATCAGATTCAATCGGTAAATAATCGAAAATTAAAATTATTATTTTCCGATTGAATCTGATTGAAACTGATTAAGAAAAATTCAACCAGTTTCAATCAGATTCAATCGGAAAATAATTTTTAAAAAATCATTATTTTCCGATTGAATCTGATTGAGATATTTCAATCAGATTCAATCGGAAAGTAATTTTTAAAAAATTATTATTTTCTGATTGAATCTGATTGAAATATTTCAATCAGATTCAATCAGAAAATAAAAAATATTTTTTTTTTGATTGAAACTGATTGAATCTGATTGAAAGTCAATCAGAGCCCTCGAACGCTCCCGAACATTTCTGATTTAAAATTCATTTCTGATTGAAACTGATAGAATTCTGATTGAGTTTCAATCAGATTCAATCGGAGTTTTTAAATCAGGGGCAGAATTGTGATTGCTGTACCCCACCACACGTCAAGTATTTTAAAATTATTTATATTTTAAAAATCAATATTTTTTAAACAAATCGGTCAAAAAATTCAGAGTTTTTTTTCAAAAAATTTCTAATTTTTTCATTCAACAGTGTGTAAGTTTTTTAAAAAAATGGTAAGTACCGTTTCCAAGATATTTAGGAAACTACATGTTTTTTTTATACTTGGTAGATCTTCAGCATGTTAATTGTGCACTTTTTGATTGTTAATATCTCGTCTTACAATCGGTGAAAAAATTTCGTTTTTTTTTTCATTGAATAAGGTAAGTGACCCCTCTATCGGCCAGGCCCCCTTTATCGGCCACTTGGTCAAAAAATCGATATATTTTCACAATACGTACGTATTGATGCGTAGATAGTTTTTAAAAAAATAAGTAAAATTAATCTAGTTTATATTAAACATACTTTGATTATTGTAAAAATTCATTTTTTAATTAAAAAAAAAATAGTAGTGCGTCAGACGCGATTTCTGGTGGTTTCTTATCAGGGAGGTTAATTATTCTTGTTTTTTCATTAACCGATTACTAATTAAAAATAACAATAGAAGTCCGATTTTTTTTTTGTAATCTTATTAGCTCGTTTCATAGTAGTTTTAAGAGTTAAAAACTTAATGATTTTTACCTAATTTATAATAAAAATAGGGTGGCCGAATATAGATACAAGAAAATTACCTCTGTATGCATTATCGGCCACCTTAGTTTTATTATTTTTGAGGTTATTAACATTTATATGCAAAATAGTCAATTTAATTTTTTAATGTCAAAATAAATAAACAAATTGATTAAGTTATATTTCAAAATAAATATAAATATTTATAATAGATGAAAATAAATTATATACATCCAATCAGCTAAAATTTTATCTAAAAGGTGGCCAATAGAGGGGACAGCTAGGAGGCCAATAGAGGGGACAGCTAGGCCAATAGAGGGGACATCAGGAATTGAAGTTATTTTCATTTATTATTAAATTTCTAATAAATATTTTTACATATATTCTTTTTTAATTTGAAGTTAAATGTATACGCTTCAAGGTTCTATCACTGTTTTATACATGAATTGTCTTTTTATATTTTAATTCTTAATTCGAAAAAAAAAATACGCTTAACTGGCCGATAGAGGGGTCACTTACCTTATTAGACATTTTCGTTAATCTCATGTTTTAATTTCATCGCATTCCTAAAAAAAGTCGTTTTGCGAGTAAACTACCTTTTTTTAAGTCTCGAATTATTTATCCGCCACGGTGGGCGAATAAACGGTTCGACACTTCTTAGAATCATAAATTAATAAGTCGTTACTTTGTTGGTGATATTTCTTTTCACCGCCAACAATGTAACAGAAATCTCTTGCGATAAGAGAATCACCGTGGCTCGCGAATAGTCCAAACTCATGACGATGCATGAAGACTTGGACCACGATGGTGTTCACCGGAGTAACCTGAAACGCGACGTTGCAATAATTAATTTTTATATTTCATTGTACTCTGGATGAAAATGCAGAGCAACCAGTCAGCCGATGAACATCTTAGGCCCCGGACGTATGTCCGGAGACCGACTGGCTCCAATCAAATTTTTAAAATATATTCACATTCTTATAATTAAAATGTTTTATTTTTATTCTAGAACCTTACATAACACATTAAAATTCGAGCTCAGCAATGGGTGTACCTGGGGTCGATTGACACCCTAACGCCACCCATTTGGTAATTTTTCATAAAACTGGATTCTCCAGTATTTAACAGTGTCCATAAAAATTTTTCATTAATTAATTGAATTTAAGATATTAAAATAAATAATTGCCTGAAATAAAATTATCCACGCGCTTGGAATTTCAAATAACTCATGGCGACGCGCGCAACTGTTCCCCACTGTGGATATGCGTAAACCACGTCAGTAAATAAAGCAGCTGTTAGGCTAGTGTTTTTTTGTGTTAATTAAATTAAATAATTATTTTCACAGTTATTAATTGACATTTTCGTATAAATAGTTTGACCAAACCATTCAGAAAAGATTGAATTATTTTATTTTGTGCATTATATTAACTGCATTAGAATAATATTTTTCTAGTATTCCGTTAAAGCCGACTGATCCTTTACTTGCAAAACGATTTTGTTAATAACAAAAAAAATTACAACTTGTTCTGCTAGGTTTTTGTACAGGGAAATTTTGCAATTTTTTATTTGACTTTGGCAATTTTTCGCCACAAAGCTTTGTAGTAAGGGAAGTAGACTATTATATTAATTCATAGCAACGATTCCGGAAACTAACCATTTCTAACGAACAGTTTTATAGTAAAATTGATATTTGTAATTTACATAGGAGATATTATGCAGGAATAATTTACAAGTAATTTATGAAATAATTTCTGCATCAAAAATTGGAGTTTCGGTATCAGTAACCTATTGAAACAATTCAGTGATAGGATAATAGTGTCAGGGACTACTGGGGTAGGCATGCATCATGATTTGCAATTAGAAGTAGAATAATAAGATTGATAAAAGAAATCATGTTTTCTATTATTTTCACTCGTGTTTTATTACATAAAATTCATAGATTAATACCGTCAATTACGAATATATTATCAATGTATCGAAATAGCTAACAAATATATGGTATAATAACAAGGCTAGAAATAAGTATTAGGTCTGACGTACAGCACACAGAAACAAACTTTTTTTTCCAATAACTGAAAGCATTCACAATGTACGCGTTTGAAAATTGTTGTCAAAGGCAATACAATTTGAAATTTCGATGCTTATGTTATGAAAATACATTTGATATAAAAAAAATCTGTATTTAAATAAGTTTAGAAAATAAAATATTACATAAGAAATATGAATTTTATTAATAATATGTACATACTCACTAGCTATTACATTTATCAACATTAATGTGATTATTCGAATTGTATTGTTTTTACTTATTTCTGGAATGGATAATAATCTAATCCAGAATTATACTTAAATTCATATGTATATCCAACTTTAGTTTTCGATGCAATGTCCAGTAGTTTTTGTACTTCTGGTCTGTAAAAATTTTAATCAAACATTAAAGACGATTAAAAAAAAAATCTGTATACAATTAAGTTTTTAATTTTTGTTGCATCCCACAGAAGAATATAATTCATATAGTAGTGCAAAACTGACAATTTTTGATTTTTCATCATAAGTATAAGGTAATGTTGAATATACACTATGATTAAAATGATGTAAAGTTTTGCAAGCGTTAAATAAATAAATCAATAAACAAAAAAAAAATAGTAAAAAGAAATCGAAAATTAAATTAGGACGACTAATTTTAGTGGTAAAAAAATTTTATTGTAGCTCAAAGGTACCGTTCAAACGAGGTATAAATTGTTAAAAAACATTAGATAACTTCACTGAGAGAAAAATGCATAGTAGTATGAACTACAATATCACAAGTATTAAATATGAGTTCTCGGAACTAGTTTTCGTAGCCACAGGTACTATACGGTAGTGCTCAAAACTAATACAAAATAGCAACACCAACTATTCTTTGCGTCCTTAATCCGCGATTTAAATATCGTTCGTATTCTTACATATTTATATAGAAATGTACGAGCAATACTAATTTAATCGCATATTACTAAAATCACGGATTGACAAACTAGCTTTGAGTAAACGGGGTTAGAAACGAAAATATACAGAAGTACGTAACGAAATATGTATTGATGAAAACTTACATAATTCATCGAAAATTCGAGATTTATAAATTTATTAAAATAATCAAAAACGGCGCAAGCGAATACGTAGATATTTAAAAATGAAAAATTAAATATTAAGCTCAAAGATTTCTCATGGAATTGGTAGATAATTATGGTAGATCAATAAAAAAAATAGATAAATAACAGTGATAACTTATATTTATCTATTATTAATAAGTTTAAATACGAAAGAGATTAACGAGGCATATGACACTGGTACACTGGGAAAAAAATTTTCTTCTGACAACTAAATTTTAGTTATGACATCAAAATAATTTGACTGCCCATTGCTAATCATATATTTAGTTGTTTTAACTAAATATTTCATAATCCACTAACAAAACAAGTTATTAGAGACTACAAAATATTTAGCAAAGATAATTAAGCGATAAGTAGCAAGCATAAAATCAAATTGATTACATGTAGAGCTTATAAAGTAGGTAGTATAATGAAATATATTAGTGAGCTTTAGAGAATGAGTTATTAATAATAATTAAATATTATTTTAAAATGGCAGAATATTTATTTAACAATGAAATAAATGCATATTTAGAAAAATAATTTATTTCTTTGACATGTACTTTTTTTATGTACTGTGACGAAAATTGTTCAGGAAAACATTAATATTAAACATTAATGTCATAGTGTAATACAGGATACCCCCATAATACTATGAAAAAAGCAGCGGGTAACCCATAAATACTTCAAGTTGCGAATGTAATAACTCTGAAATAAGTTTCTTACCAGGGAGACTATAAATGGTGGGCGCGGTCTAGTGACGAGCACCGAACTACTCCTGCGACTGCTGCCTAGCACCATAACTTTTTAAATCAATAATCATTAGGTTTTAATATATATTTATTAACATCAAACAGATATATATATATATATATATATATATATATATATATATATATATATATATATATATTTATTCTAAATGAATATATTCTTTTGTGTCTAAGTAATATTTAATAGAGTTAACATAATGATATTTTGCTTTAATATTTGAGTTTGTTCGCACTACAAAATAATTTAGTTGTCTATCAAATAAATATTTTCTTAACTTTACCAAATGATTTGATTATCTTAGAGAAAGAAATATTAATGTCAACCAAACAGAGTCTATTGAAGTCTATTAAATCATTTGTTAAAAATGACAAAATAGATTTTATTGACGTTAAAAAATTGAGTTGTTCCGATTAAATATTCGTTTAACAGAATTTAACAAAACCAATTTAATTGTCCGAAGTAAAAAATCAAACTTTTTCAAACCAAGAAAAAAAAATACTTGAGTCATTCATTAAATTTTTTTAAACCAAGAAAAAAAATACTTGAAGTCTGAAATATTTCTGAACAAACACAAAAGTTTCTCAAGCTGAATAATTTTATTCTTGAATCGAGACAGTTATTTATTCAATAAAGAAATTAGCTTTTAAATCCAAATTTTGTTGTTTTAATCAAAAACATAATGCAAGTTTGATTCAAGAAAAAAGTTGGAAAGAACGTTAATTCTTTAGTTCAAGTAATCCTTTTTTTCTGTGTATGGAGGAGGAGAAAGTCACCGGTGCTAGGCAGCCGCGGAAGTAGTTCAGTGCTCGCCACTAGATCGCACCCAACCTTTTGTGCTGTTCCTGGTTAAATATATATTTCAGTTGTTATATTCCATACTTGAAAACAATTCTGACACGGGTACTCCTCTGTTATTTAACAGAGTGACTAGTGCCAGTTTTGATGGTACTTTATTATATGCTTAGTTACACTATGACATTAATGTTCCGTTGAATAATTTTTCTCACTATACAAAAATAAAAAATACTTTCCAGCTAATGAAACAAAAAAAGTTTTTGAAGTAAAACAAAATGCCGGAAAACAATATATATGAAAAATCCGAATGACTATGCTTTATTAGTTGAATATTCTATAAAATTTTTAGTTCAAACAACTCAGCGTAACACAGTTTATTTAACTTAATATAAATGATATAATGATATTGCTTTAACAAAATAGTGTAGTTATACGCCGGCTGAGAACTTGTAGTTAAGAAAATTAAGTTCAATCGGTTGAAATTACTTGATATAAATATTAAATCATTACCATATCGCGTTACTGATACCACAAGAGCGTATCCCGAAAAAAATACCCTTGAAAAGGCATAATGATGTATAAAAAATTATTTTCCGCGAACCGACGTAGTTAAGCCTGAACTGGGCAGAAATGCAAAAAAAAATTTCTTAGTACGCCCTTATGGCTCCCGGTAGGTACCCTGGGTGCCATAAGAGCGTATAATAGGCTGATACGCCCTTATGGCATTTGTAACGCGATATCGTATAGTTGCGCTGACTAGAAATTTTTAATTGAATACACTCGACCCAAAGTAGTTAACTTAAGTTCAAGTAAATTATTAAGTTTGCATGATCGATAAGGTAAATGTCCCAATACCGGAACAAGACCCAATGTCGGAACGATTTGATAATCATATTATATTTTAACTCATACCCGATGAAATTAAACAAAATTTCCTTCATTTAAAACCTTAATCTTTTAGTTACAAAATAGGATATAAAATAGATTTTAGAATATATCCGAAATTTGAAAACAAAAAGAAAAAAAAATGTTAATTATAGCAATAGTCTCGGATCCATGACTTTTTTATGTCTCTTAATGATTTTGCTAAGAAATTAGTCAATGGTCATAAGCTTATAGAAAATGTATAGAATTACTTTTCAATAACTTTTTTTTTGTGTATGTATTTTGAATGACATAAAATTCAATAAAACATATTAACAATATGAAAAAATCCGGGCGTCAGTTGGCCCTGTGGGCCAGTCCCAAAACTTCCCGCTGTTTTCGAGCTCAAGGAAATCGAAAATATTAATGTGACTATATTTTCGAGCTCTTCGAGCTCGAAAATCTTGTTCCATGCGATTGTTTTTTTATGAGCTTTCCAAACTCTAACAAGTTACGCTTTATGCTAAAGTTTAAAAGTTTAAGAATCGAAAATTATTAATGAACAAGAGGTTTTTGAATTTTAATTTCCGATTATGTTTAATAAACTAATTGTATTGAGGCAGAAATCAAAGTCAGTGATCGAAATTAAGATTTAAATAAGTTTTGGCTTAGGTCAGAGCAATAATACACTAATGGAAAAAATTAAAGGATCAAAAAAAAAATTCCAAATTTTTGGGTGATTTTCAACAGGCCGTAACTTCGAGAGAAATGGTCGTACAAGGAAAAAATAAAAGGAAATTGTAGCTCCAAGCGTCTACTTTTTGGATTAGAACTTCAAAATTTTTTTGCGTCAGCAGTTCTTGAGTAATCTTGGAAAAACCAGCGACAAAAAAATTAAAAAATTTTTTTTACTTTTTTTTTTTGGTCTACGAGCGTGGGAAAGTTTTTTTTTGCTTAACTACTATAAGGATCGGATACCTTTATTATTCAGCTTGAATTTCATTTTTTATAGACCTTGATATGTCCACTTGTCGCCGAGATATCGGTCTTCAAATGGAAAAGGATCTTATTGTCTTTGGTTATCGATATCTCAGCAACCAATGATCGCACAGAAAGTTAATGGTGGGTTTCAAAAACTTAAATAAATTCCCTTGAACGATTAGCCATTTTTTTTTGAAAAAAAAGTTTTTTCCTATCGTCACATGAATTTGAAAATGCAACAAAAAAAAGGCTTTTGGTGGTTTTTTGGAAAATCAAGCGTTGGATCGAAAATATTGTAGAAATCAATAATGTTGAGTGTGCATTTTACAATTCAATATGCCCACAAAAACACCACAAAGAGCCAGATTAATCCAACCAGCCGTTTTTTCGTTTCACTCGATCGAATTTTGGAAAAAATTAAAGGATCACTTTTTTTGCTCTGAAAAGCTCATAATTTTTAACAAAATGAAAAAACAAATTTTTCCGAGCTTCTTCCACATTGTCATTCCAAACAATGCTCAAATTTTCAAAAAATAAAAAAATTAAAAAAAAAATTAAAAAAAAAAATTAAAAAAAAAATTTTTTTTTTTGAACAACTTTAAGAAATTTAAGAGACCAACGCCTAATCATTTTTAACACGTTTCCGTCGCTGCATTCCTCGGTCTCTTAAATTTCTTAAAGTTGTTCAAAAAAAAAAATTTTTTTTTTTAATTTTTTTTTTTTAATTTTTTTATTTTTTGAAAATTTGAGCATTGTTTGGAATGACAATGTGGAAGAAGCTCGGAAAAATTTGTTTTTTCATTTTGTTAAAGATTATGAGCTTTTCAGAGCAAAAAAAGTGATCCTTTAATTTTTTCCAAAATTCGATCGAGTGAAACGAAAAAACGGCTGGTTGGATTAATCTGGCTCTTTGTGGTGTTTTTGTGGGCATATTGAATTGTAAAATGCACACTCAACATTATTGATTTCTACAATATTTTCGATCCAGCGCTTGATTTTCCAAAAAACCACCAAAAGCCTTTTTTTTGTTGCATTTTCAAATTCATGTGACGATAGGAAAAAACTTTTTTTTCAAAAAAAAATGGCTAATCGTTCAAGGGAATTTATTTAAGTTTTTGAAACCCACCATTAACTTTCTGTGCGATCATTGGTTGCTGAGATATCGATAATCAAAGACAAAAAGATCCTTTTCCATTTGAAGACCGATATCTCGGCGACAAGTGGACATATCAAGGTCTATAAAAAATGAAATTCAAGCTGAATAATAAAGGTATCCGATCCTTATAGTAGTTAAGCAAAAAAAAACTTTCCCACGCTCGTAGACCAAAAAAAAAAAGTAAAAAAAATTTTTAAATTTTTTTGTCGCTGGTTTTTCTAAGATTACTCAAAAACTGCTGACGCAAAAAAATTTTGAAGTTCTAATCCAAAAAGTAGACGCTTGGAGCTACAATTTCCTTTTATTTTTTCCTTGTACGACCATTTCTCTTGAAGTTACGGCCTGTTGAAAATCACCCAAAAATTTGGAATTTTTTTTTTGATCCTTTAATTTTTTCCATTAGTGTATATAAAATATCCGAGAAAATGATTAAAAACTGTGTTTTTTCGAATTTTTCGTTGATAATATGGTTTAAACTAAAGAACAAGTTTGATGGCATTATATGATGATCAAAAGAGACCATAAAGAGAAAAAAGTTTGTAAGATTTTAGACACATTTTAGTACAGTACATTTTGATTTATCTGGAAAAAAATAACATAGAATATTATTTTTTTAACTTTTCAACGCTGATATCTTTTGAACTAATTAATCGATTTTGACGTTTGAGGTGGCAATAGGCGCGTTTTATTGAATTCTAGAGCTGATTAGAATTTCAAAGCGATCGATTCAGCAGTCTCGAAGATATTTGAAAAAAACCGTTTTTCACCATTTCTTTCTCCAACGATATCTCTCGAACAAATTAACCAATTGAGATGGTTAAGGCGGCATTCGACGCGTTTTATTGAGTTCTAGAGCTAATCAGATTTTGGCGTCGATCGTTCAATTCGTTTCTGAGAAATCAATAAAAAACTAAAAAAAAAAAATTTTTTTTTTTTTTGTAATTCGCCAATATTTTCGAGTCCACTTGATCAAATGATCTGAGTAATGTTATCGATAGACATTAACGGCGAGTTTTTATAACTGGTTAAATCAAATGCAATAATTGTTACTGGAGCCCGAATATTTGATGCAGCATGTA